>LPNX010189152.1:209372-328563 GCA_001517045.1 Pseudotsuga menziesii
ATCAACTTCTTCAAATTTTTAAGGTCACACAGTTCATTAAATGCAAAAATTCACACATTAAATGACATCGGAATATTTTGAAAAAAATATCACCATGAAGCCAACATAATATTCTACAATTTGTTTTTTTACTGCAAGTCAAAATTCACATGGCATATATGTGTTTTGAAGGCTTCTATCTAGCACATGAGTAAAAAATCAGGTTTTCATCGCCAAATTTGGCCAAAAAGTGTTACCCATATTCATGGAATCACCCATACACACCCTCTTAATTTATAATATCATCCTCAATGTTATTTATTCCTCGTCCTCAGAGTTCCCCTGAAATAGAATTGGATATGCATTCTGCATATGACTTTCCAATTCCCAGGTGGCTTCTTCTGGACTAAGGTGCTTCCATTGCACCTTCACCTGACCAATGGTACGATTCCGAAGCGAGATCTCACTCCTTTCGAGGATACAATCCAGTTACACCAGAAAATATCTTTCGGGTTCCACCCGCACATCATTCCAATTAATAACATGAGTAGCATCATGTACATATTTTTTTAATACAGAAATGTGAAAAACATTGTGACCTCTTAAATTTGGTGGTAGAGCTAACTGATATGCTACTTGTCCTATCCTAGACAGTATTTCAAAAGGACCAGAATATCAAGGTGCTAGCTTAGCACAGCTACCCAACCTCGGAGAACCCTTTTTGGGTCTCACCTTAATAAAAACATGTTCGCCTACCTGGAACTCCTTTGGAGTACGTTTAAGGTCTGCTTGACTTTTCTAACGATCTTGCACAATTTTCAAATTACCTTGTACTTGTTTTACAATTAACTCCATTTCTTTCAATAATTCGGGTCCTAATACTAACCTGTCCACTGGATTACTCCAAGAGATGGGAGTATTGCATTTCCTTCCATACAGAATTTCGAAAGGACTATACCTAGACGAAGCTTGATAATAATTATTGTAAGTAAATTCTACTAGGTGTAAATAATCTTCCCATTTACCTGGTTGCTCCTTTACGTATATTCTGAGTAGATCCTCCAATACCTGATTTACTCTTTCAGTCTGTCCATCAATTTGAGGATGGAAAGAGGTACTAAAGTTTAACATAGTATTTAATCCTTTAAACAAAGATTTCCAAAAATTACCTATAAATTTAGGGTCTTGGTATGAAATTATCACCTTTGGTATTCCATGCAACCGAAAAATTTGTTTTAAGAAAATATTAGCAACATTTGCAGCTTTATAAGTAGTTTTTACAGGTATAAAATGGGATGCCTTACTCAATTTGTCAACCACTACCATTATTAAGTCATTTAAGTTCTAATTTCTAGGTAATCCTGAAACAAAATCAAGGCTAATTATCTCCCATTTCCAGCTAGGAATAGGTAATGGTTGAAGTAGCCCAGCTGGATGCTGATGTTTAGTTTTTACTTGCTGACATTCAAACCATCTAGCAATATATTCTGCCAGTTCATTTTTCATGTTTGGCCAGAAATAATCCTTTCTTAGCATGGTTATAGTTTTCTGATAACCTGCATGCCCTGAATAAGGAGTTTTATGAATTTTGTTTAAAATTAACAGCTTAATATTAGGTACATTAGGTACGTATAATCTATCTTTATACAGTAATAATCCTTTTTCATTCAAGCTATACCCTGTACTCAGACTTTCTATTAAATTCTCTTTTACTTTTGCTTGTAATTTTTGGTAATTTTCATCTTGTTCCATTCCAACTTCAAGTTGTTCTTCCAAGTCTGTTGTATAAGTGCTTATGGCTACTACAAAATTCAGCTTTGTATTTCTACTTAATGCATCAACAACCTTATTCTCCTTTCCTTTAATGTGTTGAATTTCAAAATCGTATTCACTTAGAAAAGCTAGCCACCTAGCTTGCCTAGCATTCAAGTTAGGTTGATCTAACAGGTATTTCAATCATCTGTTATCTATCATTAACATAAAATTCCTTCCAATTAAATGATCACGCCACATCTTTAAGGCATGTATGACAACAGCTAATTCTAAGTCATAGGTCGCATAATTTTTCTCAAGAATCTTCAGCTTCCTAGACTCATAAGCAATGGCGAATCCTTCCTGAGTTAAGACTCCACCTAAACCATCATTGCATGTGTCAGTACATACTATAAAATATTTATTAGGGTTAGCAATTCTTAGAATTGGGTCGGTGGTTAATAATGTTTTTTACTTTTAAAACTGTCTTCACACTTCTGATTCCAATCGAATTTCTTCCCCTTTTTCTGTAAAGAGGTTATAGGATTTGCAATTCTTGAAAATCCTTCGATGAATCTTTGGTAATAACCAGTAATCCCCATGAATGATTGGACATCAGTTACGTCTTTATGGACTAGCCAATATTTGATTGCCTTTATCTTTTCGGGGTCAACAGAAATTCCTTCTTTAGTCACCACATGACTTAAATACTGGATTTTATCTTTAAAGAAGTCACATTTACTAAATTTTGCAAAAAGTTGATGCTCTCGTAACTCTTGCAAGACAATTTTTAAGTGTTCTTTATGTTCCTCTTCAGATTTTGAGTAAATTAAGATGTCGTCAATAAATACGACCACAAATTTATCCAGATATTTGTGCATTACATTATTCATTAGACACAAAAACAGCTGGAGCATTAGTAAGCCCGAAGAGCATAACAACAAACTTGTAATGTCCATATCGAGTCCTAAAGGTTGTTTTAAAGATGTCTTCATCTTTGATTCTGACCTGGTGGTATCCAGACCGTAAATCAATCTTTGAAAACACCATGGCTCCACGTAGCTGATCAAACGGATCATCTATGCAAGGTAACGAGTATCTGTTCTTGATAGTCTTTTTATTTAATTGACGATAATCTATACATAGTCGTAGAGTTCCATCCTTCTTCTTAACAAAGATGATAGGTGTCCCCCAGGGAGACACACTGGGTCTAATGTAATTCTTATCAATAAGCTCTTTTAACTATGAATTAAGTTCATTTAATTCTAGTATATTCATCTGATAAGGGGATTTTGAGCCGGGTACTGCACCAGGTACCAACTCAATAGTAAAATCTAATTCTCGTTTCGGAGGTAGTCCCGAAATTTCTTCTAGAAATACATCTGAATATTCCCTTAGAATCAGAGTATCTTCCAATTTTAATTTATCTCTGTTGTTAGTGTTTTCTTCATTGATTGTTTTTATTGCATAAGCCTTACAGCCTTTCCTAACAGCTCTCTTAAGCTGCAAAGCATAAATCTGCCTTACGACTATTTTCCTAGGGATTCCCTTTACATTTATTAACTTTCCATCGTTATTTATTCAAGTAAAGGTTTTATCAAAGAAATTCAACACCACCCTATGCTTCTCTAACCAATCCATACCAATTAACATATCATATGAACCTAAAGGTAGCACATTGAGCTTAACAAAAGTTTCAAACTGATCCATAGTTACTGCACAATTCTTAACAAAGCTAGTTACCTTTCTCTTTGCACCAGTAGCTAGCTGAACTAACCAAGAACTTGCAAACTTTTCAACTAGAAGCTTACACTTTTCTACTAAATTAGGAGAAATATAGCTTAAACTAGCTCCTGGATCAATTAAAATAGATATAGGTATTTGATTTATCTTACCTTCCACTTCCACCATGGAAGTTTGATAATCTACTTGCCGGTTCTCTAATGTTGCATTGATCCTTGGCATTGTCCTCGTTAGATCACCAATAGTCATCTCCTCCTGTATTGTGTGTATGTTGCTAACAGTCTTCTTTCGATTGGGGCAGACTGATGCATAATGCGGACCATTGCATTCCCAACACTTTATGGGTTCCTTTCATTCAAAGTTCTTTGTATAGTTACTGTGGTTGTTAGCAGATTCTTTATTCCTTTGATTATTCGGATTGGTCTGTGAATTACTCTTGTTTCCTTGGAAATTCTTACTAGGAAAATTTCTGGTGTTATTATTCTTAGAATTTCGATTAGGCACAAACTCTTTCTTTTTCTGTTCAAAGTTATTATTCCTTTTGGCCTTCTAGTTGGCCATGCCCTCCTTTTTACGATTCTGTTCATAATGGAAATTTTCTTTTCTCATTGCTTCTTCCAATGTTTTCGGATTTTCATACTCAATTATGTCTTTTATATTATAAGGTAAACAATTGAAAAATCATTGTATCGTAGGTTTCTCGTCCATAATATATGGCACGTACCTGAGCAGACTTAGAAATTTACTATTCAATTCTTTCATATTCATTGTACCCAGTTTTATCTCGTAGAATTCCTTAGCCCTTTCCTCATAGTACTGTTCAGATAAAAATTTCTTATTGAAATATTTCTCAAATGTACTCCAATTTATGTTTTTCTCCCTTATACCTTTTACTCTTTTTTAAGTCCTGCCTCCATATATCAACTTTTCCTGTAAGATTATAAATAGCCATCCTAGCCTTTAGTTGATTAGAGTCGTTATAAATTTGGAAGTATTTCTTTATCCCGGACAGCCAAGATTTTGCTTCTTCCCCCTTCTCAGTTTCTCCATTAAAGGATGGTGGATTGATCTTCTTGAACTCCCTAGAGATTTCTTCATAAGGTTGAAATTTTCTCTTCCTAGTATGGTGGTTATCTTTACTACTGTCACTAGTATAATGAAAGTTTTGTTTATGTAAATCACCATATACTTTAGAAGATGAGCTACTTTCATTTTTAACTTGTTTAGTCTTTTTATCTTTATGTTGATAACCTATATCTTCAGACTCAGTTCTTTTACCTTTTCCCTCAGTATGAAATATTTCCATTAAGATGTGATTTAGCTCCTCCTGAGCTCTCAGAATCCTCTCATTTTCTTTCTTAACCGATTCCATCTATGTTTTTAATTCTTTAACTGTTTGTAGTAGTTCAAAAGAATTATTAGTTATATCTTCTTGTATAGGTTCTTTTTGAAGATTATTTCGTCCAGTGTAAGAAGATTCCCCATCCGCATATTCTTCCAATCTATCCATACCTGTCATTAACGCAGAAACAAAAATATCTGGGTGTATCATTCAAAGAAACAACATCAACACATTTATTTAAATTTATTGTTCCACATAAGCAAGTTGAGTTACATTCAGGCCTAGTGTATGAACCTTTTGCTCTGATACCACATGTAATAACCCGAAAATTCGTAAAAATTTAAAATTTTTCAAGTGACATAAAATGTCTAAAGTCGCAGCTAAGTACCTGCTAATGGTTTAACGGAAAATGAAACAGTTTATGAAAGAACATAGGATTGCTTCTTTATAAGAACCTATAAACTAAAAGGTGACATCTTAAAACTTATGTTAATGTTGTTAATGACTTAGCAGTTGTAATTCTATCAGAATTGGAAAAGGAATTGCTTTTTGCTGCTGCTAGATATACTGATGTTTAACTTTTGTCAAGTAGGGAAAGAATTCTTGTGTGTGATTGGGGCTTACATAGCTTTCAGCTAACTCAATTGGATTGTTGGTTCCTTACATGTTTAGCAGGTAAGTGTAAGATCTAGTAGGGTGTTATTTAATTTGAAGTCGAGAGGATACTTCCCTAGCATAAATAAGATGCTAGTCTTAGAAAAAGTTTTAATATGTTGCTTGTCTTCAAGTTGGTAATGTTAATCTTTTTCTGTCGTTACAACTCTATAGTTTGTATTTATAACTAACTCCAAAATGATGTTTACCATCTACGTAAACATGGGTTAAAACTTTGCAAGAACTAGTACTATCCAATGTTCCTCCAATTGACTGAATAATATAATTTAAAAATCTAAAGAACACTTTTATTTTTGTTTTCCATAATGATTATTTATAATTTCCAAAGAGAGAATATAGCTCACAGCTTGGGCTTAAGTTCACTCCATATTGTTTGGTGTTTCTCGCAGCTACCTTCACTTTAGGATTCTATAAACATCCTTCTTTCAAAGAATATTCAAATTACTTAACGGTTTTTAATTATAAATTCATCATTAAGTTATTAGAAATTTATTGAAATTTCTCATAACATTTTTGGTCTTCAGTTAACCGAACACTCCTTCAATTATAACACAAAGGATATAATTCCAAGAGTCCATAGCTCTTCTTTTACTATGATTATAAGTTATAATATGACCTTCTCACAAATTTTTACCAAACCTAGTTATTACACATAAATCCAACTTGATTGATTAACAAGGAAAACTTCTAGGATAAAAAAAAAGTATCAAGGTTATAACCTATAGTCGATTTCCTAAGTATCAATTCACCATGGTAAAATCAAATTATGGGAAATCATATGATGTATAGTTTTGAATGATCGTTGGTTTGATTATAAATCATTTTGTTGCAGCGCTGACTATGGAAACTCTACCCACGCTGGAGGAAATATTTATAAGGAAACGTGGGATGGTTTTATCCACACAAGGGTTGACTTAAGACTCTCAACCCTACGCATTTGTTTTGCAGAGCGAGGGTTCCTCCGTCTTGTTGGCCGAGCTGAGAGCTCACGGCCATTGAAACCTGTAACCACCTTCAAGTTGGGAATTTTGCTTCCATATTCTACGCTATGACTGTTTGAGAGAGGTCGTGAGTGGTTTTTGGTTTTTTTTAGAGGTTGAAGAAGTTTATAGTGAGTGTAGATACTGGTTTCTTTTCAGGACTTGAGGATTGTGTTTGTCTTGAGCCTGCAACTGATTGACAGAGCTCGGACATGAGTATTTATTCATCCAGTTGAGTCGATGTTCTCGTTTTTCCTTTGCGATGGTGGCTTAGTGTTTTATTTTCTTCTGTCCTGGGCTAAAATGATCCACGGTTTTCGGTTACCTCAGCTTCATTCAGAAGGAGAAGCTTACAGGTAATGAATTGTTCCAATTTCATTTTTAGTTAGTTTTTATAAAGGGATTTTTAAATCTAAGTAAGATTTGTAATGATGAAAGGGTTTGTAAACTTATAGGTTTCTTTCTTGGATCTGTAGGTGGAAACGAGCTTACTCTTTCAACGTTCCACTTGAGCATACATTTGGTTAGCCCCAGTTGCAAACGAGGGTTTCTTCTAGCAATTTGTTGTGGTGGTTGGATGTTAGGTTCTTTGCGGTTGGTTAAAGCATGGCTTTGGTTTACAAACTAGCTTGTTGTTTCTTGTTTGCTTGATTCTGTAAGAGTTCGAAACCCTTAGAGGGTACTTTGTACAGGGATGATGAAGGCTATAATAGCCGTGATGAAAACTGGTTTTTATGTCTCTGCCTTACAGCCTCAAAAATGTAAACTTCTTTCGCTTCTTTTGATAGAGCTCAGCTCTAAGCCCTACGAGGCTGTCGACCTTTGTCTGGTTAATTTTTAGTTTTTAAAATAGATTTTTAAAGGAAAAGAAAGACCGCTAATCAGTCAAAACTTGTAAATGGATTAAGGGTTTTTACTTGTCAGTAATGTATGGTTACTGTTCGATATATAAATTATTTTGTTTTAGCTAAGCTTTGGATAGGACTAAGCCTTAACCTACAATGCGAAAGGCAATAAGCCTTTTCTTCCTATTTGATTTTGTTTTTAAATAAATGGTTATAGTATTATTTTAATTGTTATCATGTAAACAAAAGGATTTACAGTGCAATGTATTAATGGAAATTTTTACTGTGTTAAGAGTACTATTATACTATGTTTTGGCTCATAAGGGTTGATATTTATATATACCCTACAGTTTGATAATAGAATAAATTTTACATGGTAATTTCTTAGCTCTGTTATATTAATTTTCCTTCAATGATTTTTACAGTTGTTACTATTTTATACAAGATTTAGGGTAAATACTAGGATTAAGTTTATCTTTCATGAATTTAGACAGTTGCCTTGAGGTTACAGTGGAAACTTCTGTTTTAATACAGAGACTAATATTGTCTAGAATAAATTATTAGAAGAATTATTGATAACTATCTAACCCTAAGTGATAGTTTGTTTACTAATCTTTAACTGTATCTATTGTGTTATAAAGAATAATAGTATTAAAATAGTTCTATATGTAGTATGATTACTAAATATCTTTATCTACATATGTTCAGTTCTTGTCTGAAGTAAATGCATTCAATAGATAAAGTATTTGTTGTCTCTTTATAGAATAAATCATTAGCAATCTAGAGCATAATATAGTTACATTTTTCATTCAGGGTTAAATAAGAAATCATCATATCTACCTAAACACCTAGCTGTACTAGAGTACTTCCTATGCTAGGCGTGGGAAAGTACACTATGGAAATCTATTTCTATTTATCCTTGATTTAGCATATTTACTACCATTTCTAACATAATCTGTCAATTACTAAGTCCACCAATACACAGTTACTCTTTTCTTCACAAACCCTAATATAATACTAACATGCATGTATTTGAAAACTATTAAACATTTTAATGAAGAGAGTAAACAAATATAATAACATAATACAATTAGAACCTGTCAATGATAAGGTGACAACAACTTAAGGAGGTTGTTCCTCCCAACCAACCCTTGGATAAAGCTTAGACTGCACTTCCTCAGAACCTCTGAGCCTGTTTCCTGGTCCTCCTGGTAGAGTACTAGGTGAAAGATGTATCCTTGAGACCTTCTGTCACCTAACTGGTCAAATTACCTCAGTAATTCAAATCTGTTCACAGCAGTAAAAACTTCATCCTAATAGATGTAATAAGTTTAATCTTAGCAGTTAACCTGTCAAACTCACTTCAGTAATCCCCTCCATTGAATTTCTTATGAGCAATTCATTCACCCTGAATGATCACCTCTCAGAATGAGCAGCTTCAGCTGTCTTCAATGGGAAATTTTATAGAAATGCCTAGGTCTTTTGGGTCAGTTTTCAATTAATGAGCCACCTACTCCAATTCCACTTTCTTGGGGAATCATGACCACAAATATAGGGAAGTTTCCACTTGCAATAGTTGGAAGTAGTTTGAGGATGCTGCCACTTGTCAATGTACTCTCCACCCAGTCTCCTCCACCAAGTGACTAGTTAACACTCTTTTAACAGCTTCCTTAATCTATTGTCTCATCATTTATTTATTTATAATTAAAATATTCTGAATTACATTAATTATTCTTGACCCCACTTGGTCATCAATTACAAACTTAGCATAAAATATAACACAATGTTCCTCAATAACATTAAATTGTTTTTGCAAATTGGGACATGTGACAAGCATTCAAAGAATAGATGTTGAATGGTCTTGCTGTCTTCAGAGCATAATGGGCACCGAAAGGGTCCCACGAAACCTCTCCTCTCTAAATTATCTCTGGTGAGAATCCTCCCATGCACCAGCATCCATGAAAATAGATCGATCTTGGGAAAAGTTTTATTTTCCCGCAGTCTTTTCCAGATTATCGGATTACATGGCACTATTGGAAACGCAGAGAACATATTAAATCCCTCTGACTTCGTGTATGTGTCGAAGCTGCATCCCCATCCATGAGGATCTCTCCTTCTCCTGGCCACCGACGCTGAGCTTGACAGATGTTTAAGCAGCTGACTTTTTTCTCCTTCAAGATTTGTTAGGCCTCTGACAAGAACCATCCAACCTAGTGATGTGGTGGATCGACATCCCAAACTGAGATATCCCACATCGTATTGACTTCTTGCATGTCCATCCAATTTTTAATTCCTAGGAGTGAGGGAGGTGGCTTCCCAAGAATTGTGTCCTTCCAAAAGTTTTTAAGTTTACCATTGCTTCGAATCCAATGAAGCTCCACTTTGAACCTGGGAAATGCCTTCTTGTAGAGGGAAAAGATGGGAGAACCTTGCCTATTGTTTGGCTCGATGTCAAGACACTGGAGTCTCGAACCTGAGAAGTAAGTTGTGCTTAATCACCTTACTTTTCCAAGAGGGATTCGTATCTGTCATATTCCAAAGCAGTTTATCTCCCATTGCCAAATTTTGGATCTTCAAATATCTAATCTGCAATCCTCCTTCCATCTGAGGAATTTTAATTTTCTTCCAGCTGATAAGAGCAAATTTTTCCCTCCACCATTTTTTCCTCCTTGCTAGAGAAAGGATCTCAGTGGGATTTCTATTGTTGTAGTAGTTTTGGGAGGAACCAGCAGTAATGAGAACTGGTAGAGAGGATAGTTGTTCAGAACCGCTTTAATCAATACCATTTTCCCTACCAGATTTAACTAAAATGCTCCCCAACCTAGAATTTTTTTTCTATTAGTGGATTCCAATCCAAACTTTTGGGTTTAGCTTTGAAGATTGGGACCCCCATGTACTTAAATGAATCCCATCTAGCCACTCCTTCGATTTCTAGGATACGGGAGATTCATGACATCTCCCTTGGATTAATATTCCAGCTATAGATCAAGCTCTTCCTTAGGTAAAGCTTACTTCCCGAAGCTTGGAAATAGTGATCCATTTCATTCTTGAAGCTTCTTTCTATGATCTAGCTGGCGCCTTCGAGCAGGATTGTATCATCAACAAAATATGCATGGTTGATATATTCCATTCCCCAAGCCATCCTGATGCCAGAAATCTCTTGATCTCTCCTAGCTTGCTCAAGCTGAAGACTAAGTACCGAATCTTGGATTGCATAGAGAATGGTGAAAGAGGACATCCTTGCCTTAGTCCTCATGAGGCTTGAAAGAAGGTTGTCGCCCTTCCATTAATAAGCAGGGAAATCCAAGGTTTACTAATGCAGTCTTTGACCCATATAATGAAGCTTGGATCAAATCCAAATCTTAGCATTACTTTGTAGAGAAAGCAATGCTAGACTCTGTCAAAGGCATTGGCTAGGTCTATTTTCACCATTCTTCAGGCTGGAATGGATTACCTCTTGGACCAAAATGATACTGTACCAGATTCTCCTGCCTTTGATGAAGCCTCCTTGGTTCTCAAAAATGATATAAGGCAAGATGTTTTTTAATCTTCTGGCCATAATTTTAGAGATTTTCTTATATCCAATTTTGCATAAAGAAATGGGCTGGAACTTGTCAAAAGAAGTGGCATCCTTCTCTTTGGGAATAAGTGCTAGAAATGTCGAATTTGTGCTACAACCAATTTTTTTACACCTTTGAGGTTTTATCACCATTTTAAATAAATCTTTTTGGACAATTCTCCAGCACACCTTAATGAAATTTACATTGAACCCATTCGGGCCTGGTGCCTTGTCATCCTCCATGTCATACACTGCATATTTTATTTTGTCCATCATGACCCTTTGGATCAATCTTTTGTTGCTTTTTCTTTTGACAATTCGTGGGACTAAATCCATAAAATCATTTTCTAAATTGGTGACTAGATTTACAGTATAGATTTCACTGAAGTGATAGGTTTCTTCCGCTTTGATGTCCCCAAAGTCTTGGATAACTTGATTTTGGACATAAATCTCATGCACAGTTTTAAAATTCTTCCTTGCCTTAGCCTATTTGTGAAAGAATCCAGTGTTTTGGTCCCCATCTTTGAGCCAGCAACACCTAGCTTTATGTCTCCACATTTCTGCCTCCTACATGCAGGCAACATGAAGATCATTTTGGAGTTTTATTTCCTTTATTAGATCCTCCTCAAGAATTTGTTTGGTTTCCATTGCGATCTAGTGGAACTCTAGCAGTAGCGTTGCTTTAGCTTTTTTTTTAATTGGTGTTTCAATCGATTTTTCCCAAGTCTTGAGCGCCTTCTTTACTCTTCTTAATTTTATTCCCAGACAAAAATTGAAGAGCCCATGACTGGGGCTGACCATGTATCCACAGCTATTCCCAATAAATCCTTGTGGGCAACCCACATCGAGCTAAATCTAAAGGGAATTGGACCGATATTTTGGTCATTCCTCATCTCGAGCATTATTGGATTGTGATCAGATCCCCCAAATATATCCAACCTGGCGGCTATATGCCCTGGCCCCAGTCCCTTATTATTCCAGGTGTATTTTCCTTTAGAGGGAGTGACATCTGATAGATCCTAGTCCATTATGATCTCATCAACATGCTCCCTTATGGGATCTCTGACCAATGGCCCTCCTCTTTTTCTTGCTTGGCTTAAAATGATATTAATATCTTCGGCTAGAATGATGTTGCCCTGCAGATTGCTACTTTCATCTCGAAGAAGATTCCAACAAACTATATTTTCAACATATGAGGCAGGAACATAAATATTAAATAGTCTTACCTGAATTTTAGTTTTTTTTTGCAGTAGCATAGTGAAAATCCAGTGAGAGTTATGCTTGATATTAGCTACTTCAATTTTTTTATCATCCCATAGCGATCCAATGCCTCCAGAGGCTACCCTTGAACTGATTGTGATCCCTCCTCCTTTCTTCCAGAATTTTGCACTAACCTGGAGAGATGCATCTTTCTCGATCTTGGTCTCCTGGATCAATAATATGTCTGGATGGGCTAGTGAAATTAAGTATCTCATAGCTTCTTCCTTAACTTTACTTCCTCTACCTCTACAGTTCCAGGAGAGGACCTTCGTTACTTACTTTTGGTAGACAAGGGCATCCCTTTCTGGAATTTCCCTTGTTGATGAGTGTTTCTGGTATTTCGAAGTATCTTTTCCAATGTTAACTGGGAGCCTTGCAATTTGTCCTTGTAAGTGGATTTCTCCCCCACTTATTTGGTCGATTTCCTTCCTCTTGCCTTCTTCTTGCTTGGCATAGCCATCTCGAATTCCCGTTCCTCCTCTTCCTCTTCCTCTATGCTAGATTCCTCCTTTGGTTTTTCTTTATTTCCTCCTTATTTTACCACCTCTGCTCCTGAATCTTTTTGGGTCAAAGAGGAAAAATATTTCTCGGACTATTCTGATAGAGAAACTTCCTTTTCTGGTTCCTTGTTCTCTCCATTTTTGGATTTATTTGCTGTAACATTAGTCTCATCCCTTGTCTCATTGACCCTTTTTGTTTCCTGACTTCCTTTCGGAGAGGTTTTCCTTGATGCATTTCTCCCCCCTTCATTCCTTTGCACTTCTCCGCTTTTTTATTTTGTCTCTGTCCTCTTTACTGTTTTCCATCCTTCCTCCTTATCTTGTTGGATCTCCTGCTTTTGTGGGAAGTTGTGAAAGAAGTGCCCATATTCATGGCACCCTATGCACTTGAATGGTAGTTGCTCGTAGTCTTGTTTTTTATAATGATACCAGTTCCCAACTGTTACTTTTATTGCTTCCAGTAATACAGCTTCTAGGTCCACCTCCACATAGATGCGAGCACATGAATATTAATCTTTTGGTATTTCCATGTCGATGTACTTCCCCAAGGTGTTCCCATTTTCTTGGAGCAATTTTGGATTCCAGCAATGCATAGGCAAGTTTGGAAGCCTAACCCACACTGGGACGGCTTTGGGGGTATCCACCTCGGGATCAAAATTCGGCCTCCAACCATTTAGGTAAAGGACTTGTGACCCCATGAAGCAGGGTCCATTTCAAAAGATTAGGTCCTTGTCATCCTTGGATTCAAATTCGATTAAGAAATATCCTTGGACTACTGAGTAGGATGCAACATTTTTCAAAATCAGAGGTCTCTAGTTCCTCTTAACCCAGTTCTCGGTGGTTTTAGGCGATGTCCAGAGTCCAATGAGTTTCCCTTTCAACGTTTGATTTTCTAGCGAGAGAGCCATGCGAATAGTATCCTCCGGTGGTAGAGCATATACTGGTACATCCTCGATTCGTTTGACGAATTTCAGAGGGGTTCCCTTAGCAACCCTCTTGCTGTGAGCAGTGACTAGCTTCTCAAAAAATTATGATCATGGGGCAGGGGGTGTCTCTCCTCCCACCTCAACCACCATTGGAACTACACATGCCTCTCAACCTTAGGCCAAGACCCCTATGCAAGCTTCAGATCTATATCTGCAACACGGTGATTCTAATGGCTAGAGTTGGCTCAGTTTCAGATCTAGATCGAATTTGCAAGAGATCGATGCCAAGGGATCACTGAGTGCCAAAGGCAGAAGATGAGAAGGCTTCCTCGATGGCCACGTCGACCGCTGGGTTGCATAGTTTGGCACAGGATCACACCCAATCGCTCTCAATGTACAATTACTCTAAACTCCCCCCGGTTGTATTGCTTGTTAAGAAGACTATTTAAAGGCTCAAAGATAAATATTATTTGTCATTATGTGTGTGCTTGGTTTAATCGTTACTTTTATTATGTGCAACATTTGGTGTTTATTTATTGATATGGTAATAGCCCATTGTATTGCTTGTTAAGAAGCCTATTTAAAGATTTTGAGGATAAACCTTCTTTGTCATTATGTGTGTGCTTACTTTAATCATTATGTTTATTATGTACAACATTTAGTGTTTATTTTTTTATATGTTTTGTAAATCAAGTAACAGGTGGACTCAAACTCGTGTAAACTAGGTAAATAATTGTTGCATTTTGGCTACAATTTCATATATATTATTTTGAGATCCAATCCTAGAGTAAAAGAAATTGCATAATTTCATCAAGCTGAGTTGGATAAAAAGGTAAATTTATTGAAGAAGTTTATTAAAAAAATTTGCAATTTCTTAGTTTTACTTCGATCATAATTGTACAATCTTCTTGTTGGATCATAATTGCTCATGAATGTTGCTCCATGTAACTTAATATTATTATAAAACAAATCTATTGATAAAAATGAAGTTTCCAAAAATCTTACTTGTGTTAGAATATAAAGTTATATTATCATATATGGAGTTATATTTTAGTAAACCTTTTCTTTAAAGCATTGTTGTGTTGCATAATCTTACTTATGTTAAGATAAAAAGTTATACTAGCATTTGCACCAATGTAACATCCCCGACCCTTCGACTGGCGAAGAGGACGCTACCATAATACTATCTACCTAGGAAACTAGCCCCATGAACATAAAATGAGATGCATTGGACTAAAACATGCATAATTATTTATCATACAGTGGAAGCAAACTACATTCCATTCAAGCATTTAGCATGTTCATCATTTTTATTAAACAACAAATACAATTGCAGAGATGAAATAGACAAGAATACTTATCTTATGAGGAAGCTCATCCCGCAACCAGCTATGTCGCTGCAACATTCCACCCAACCATAGGCTTGTGTGCTTCTTAATCTCTCAGCAACACTGCCACCCTCGAGCTGTGCATGATTCCCCAAGGGAAAGGAAACTAGCAGGCTCACACATAGCCAAAGATATGTCAAAACTCAGTCAAGCCAAAGCTATGTTTGGGTTTATCAGACTACCAAGGGGATGGAAATGCTTGTTTGCTAAGCTAGTGAGCTCAACCATAGAGCCATGGACACCTACACAATATCTGACTTGGATTTTCCAACATGTGCACACCCAACAAAAGGAATCATCCCCTTCTCTACTATACAATCCCTTAGGCCATGCATTCCCTTCCAGTGCTATTCAAGATGTGCAGTAAGGAACAATCAGCCCTCAAGATCTCTCAGTAGGTTCCTCATGCACTAGATTTATCAAGCTGGTCAAGCCCCATTTCCACTCCTCATTCAACACAAACCAAAGCACAAATGCATACACAACAATTACAAAATTTGAAGGTTGACGAAAATGGTTTGGCAACAAAATTAATTTCCTACGTGGGTGAAAACAACCCATTAACAACAACTCTTATCCCTGTGACGTTTTGTCCCTAACGTGGCCAAAAATGAATTCAATACACAATAATTACAGTGTTGGGCATGGTCAAAAACGTCTTGGAAGATCAAATCAACAATGGTAAGTGGGTAAAATAGCCCCAGGAGCCGAAATTGATTTTTAGCCTGGAAAACGGTGGAGAAAATAACCAAGGAGAGAAATACGATCTCAACCATCATTTAATGACACAATAGAGCCAAAATCGACCTCGACCAAGACCCAAATCGTATTTCTGATTTCTGAAGGCGACTATGGCAATATGGGAGCCAAAACGACTGCTATGAACCCCAAAAATGTGAATCTAGCTTCTTCGCCACTCAGCAAGGTGAAAACGGTTCCCAGCCATTGGAGAATCCATGAAAACACAAGAAAACGCAAATCTTTCTTACCCACTTACTAAACAATACCAAAATGAATTTCTGGGCATGCAAAAATGAGGAAAATGACTCCAACGTGAAGGATGAACACACAGGAAGCTTCAGGTGCATGAAGGAAGCCCACGTGAAGGAGAATGGGTGAGGAAAACGGAAGTAATGGGTGAGTAATGGCTTGGGCATGCCTTCCCAATCATTTACTTGCCCCATAAGTCAGAAAAAACATTTTCTGAAATCTGATGACTTCTTTAATTCGAATTTCTGACTGCCATACTCTTCCCCATCCCCATGCATTAACTAACTCAACCATTTTTGGAAGAATTAAATGATTGGGTGAATGAGACAAGAAAGGTAGTTGACTGTTTCATGGGTTCTTCCTTTGACATTTGGATTTTCCCCATTGGCCCCAAAGGTTAAATATTTCCCCCTCCTTATCCTTAGGAAATCATGCCCCATCTCTTTTAATGTTGCATAGACATAGCTGGTTGTGGGTATTTTAATTAAAATTCATATTTACATGATGCCAAAAATTATAATGTGCCGGCTAGCATGAAATATCATCGGCAACAATTTTAATCGCCAGAACATAAAACGTTAAATCGATGGTGGGGATTTTGCCTTTAGCTCCACACCATGATTAATTACAATATATACACCATATACATTTAATGCAAATGGGGTCAAAACTAGAGTGTTACAACCAGGAGGTGCAAAGGAACACCGAGAGGGTAAAAATATTGAATCTTTACCGCAACAAATTCTCTGCAATAGACTTTTCGTGTTGGCATTGTTCGTTTATAGACCTCAAAATTGAAGGAGAAACCCTAACAGATCTCGCCATGTGGAGAAACCCTAAGAGATCAGGAAAATATTGAATTTGCGGAGATTGGAAGTCAAGGAGCCTACTTTCAAAACATGAAATGAAAATCGGAAAACTGAAATGCGAAAAGCGGAAAGGTAAAGTGATAATCAATTTATCAATTTACCTTTTCCCATATCGCTTTCCAATGCTGAAAGAGGAAAGCGAAAAGCGGAAAGGTAAACAGGTCCCATACTTTATCTGAAACATGAGAACCCCAATGTTACATGCAAGGTAATATTTCAGAATCCTTCAAGTTGTTTGGGGGTCCCCATAATATTTATCATGGTTTTTATGATTTAACTTAGTTCAATTCTTCGAAATTTAGCGTGGGTTGCGGGTTGCGGGAACACGCAACAAAAATCACAAAATAAATCACTTCTCGCAATCCATATCTCGTAATTGCAAGATGCGGGTTGTGGGATGTCTAGCTCGCGCACACAAAATATATCCGTGTCCTGCAATTTGCGGGCTGCGAGTTGCGGGAAGTGATTTATTTTGTGATTTTTGTTGCGTGTTCCCGCAGCCCGCAACCCACAATTTGCGAGATGCGGGATGAAAAACTTTACAAATTATGAAGATTGAATAAAACTTCGGTACTTTTGTCATCCCGCATCCTACATCCCACAAATTGTGTGTTGCGGGAACATGCAACAAAAATCTCACAATAAATCACTTCCCGCAACTCGCATCCCACAATTTGCGGGATGAGGGTTGCGAGAAATGATTTATTGTGTGATTTTTGTTGTGTGTTCCTGCAACCCACAATTTGCGGGATGTAGATTGCGGGATGAAAAACTTGACAATTTATAAACTTCAAGATCACACAATCCACAGTGCGGGTTGCGGGATGCGGGATGAGGGATGAGGGATGCAGGATGGACATAATTCTTTGAAAAAAAATAGTTTTCTGCAATTCACCAAAGGAATTCAAAACACGCCATGTCGTAAGTGAATTTTCTTTGCGTTTTTACCAGGAAACGTTGTCACAGTTACCTTTGCAGAAACTCTACCTTGGGGAAAGTTGAAATTGTTCGTTTAAAGTGGACTTCCATAATTCAGAAAGAAAAACTTTCACGGCAATGTTCCACGTTCCTATTTCCGCATTCAAGATGGAGATCAATATCAACATTAACATTAATACTAACAATAATTTAGTTCTCATAAAATGATATAAAATTCTTATGCAAAAACATAATTCTGCTATTGGCTTTCCTCTTTGGAAAGCGGAAAGCAGAAAGGTTTACTGATAATCAATTTATCAATTTACCTTTCCGCATTCCACTTTCCAATGTGGAAAGCGGAATGGGGAAAGGTAAATTGATAAGTTGATTATCACTTTACCTTTCTACTTTCTGATTTCCGCATTCGAAAGTGGATTGCGGAAAGGTAAAATGATAAACTAATTATCAGTTTACCTTTCCGCTTTCCGCTTTCCAAAGCGGAAAGCCAATAGCAGAATATTGCTTTTACTTAAGAATCTTATATCATTTTATGAGAACTAAAATATTGTTAGTGTTATTGTTAATGTTGATATTGATCTCCGTCCAGAGTGAGGAAATAGGAACTTTGAAGTTTTTATTTTTCTGCTTTCAGCTTTCCAAAGTAATAGGGGCGGCTTCAAATATATTACCCTTATTTTTCTTAAACGAACAGTTTCAACTTTCCCCAAGGTAAAGTTTCTGCAAAGCAGAATGCGGAAAGGTAAATTTATTATCATTTTACCTTTCCACTTTCCGCTTTCGCAGTTTACAGTTTGTGTTAATAAAAGGTTCTATATTCAGTTTTTCTTTCCCGCCCTGATCTCATCCATTTGTTTTTCCCTAGATCCACGGTCTGGATTTGTTTTGCCATTGAGGTTTTGGCTATATAATGTGTTTCAATTTTTTAGGTTTTTACTATTTGTTTTATCTATGATTTTACTGTGCTTTCTTTTTGCTACACCTTACATTTGTCATTGGTTTTATAGTTTAGTAAGTTTGGACCAGATTTGCGGTATTTCCAGCATAAATGGCCTCTTTGATGCCCGATATTTCCAAAATAAATGGCCTCTTTGATGCCCAGAAAGATAAGGTAAAAAACGACTCTCCAAGATCAAAGGTCTAAGGACCCAAATGTTGAAATTTTTATAGACACAAGTGGGTGAATTTATGAAAATGTGTATTTAGACTGGTCGAGAATTAATTCAATTTTCGATAATGATTATCTCTCGGCTATTCCTTAGGATCAGCAGGCTTACATAAACATTAAGAGTTCACAGCTCCATCTAATTGCCGCCAAACCAGCATTTATGCCCTACACAGATGCAATGAAGTGGGCACTCGACCACGCTAAGCCTAAAGAATGAGTTTTCAATGATTACATTGGCATTTTTTTTGGCATCGTTCAGACCTGAAATTTTTGCTAAGGCTTACGCTCTTTGTCCCCCGAAACAGTTGCTTAGTCGTAAGTTCCTTGATGAAGCAACATCTTGTTTCAATTAGGAATAGGTGGTAAAATCATGGATGACAAGTTTAAGATATTTGTCTCATCCTTTTTTATTAAGTTTAAGATATTTAAACTTGTTATTTTTTTAAAGTAACATGAAATCCCTTTTTATTTATTTATTTATTCAAAAGAAAGTTAAGAATATAATTGTTTGAGACTGAGTAATTCTAAAATATATGATAATAATATAATTAAAAATTTCATTTAATATTTTATATTCTCAATATTTATAAATATATTTTAATAATTTAAATATAAAATATACTAACAAATCATAAATATATTTTAATAATTTAAATATAAAATATACCAACAAATTATGTAACGTAATTCTTTGCTCTTAAAATAAATTAAGGGATTCTTTGCTTAAAAATATAAAAATAAATAAATTAGAGGCTCTAAGTTGAGGTAAATTTAGGTTGGAGGCTTCCAAATCTTAATATTATATCTCGTTAAAGGTTAGAAAGCTTCCACATCATATTAGTATTTTATTTTTATTTTTTTAATTAAAAAATGTTAAGTATTAATGGAATATTATATTGAAAATTTATAAATATTAATATATAATAAAAAAATCACAAAATATAAGAAACCAACAATAATTTTTATAAATTAAAAATTATTTATAAAATATTCTTAATCTCATCCATTTCATAAAATATAAGCATAAATGGTGATCTTGAAAACAATTTCATCAATATGATTCAATTCCATAATATGTATACAATAAATAATTTCTGAATCTATTAAAACGCTATAATTATTTAATAATTCATTCAAATTATTGTAAATTTTGAATTTAATTTGTTAGGTTTTATTTTTTATTTTTCAAGGTAGAGTTTCCGCAAAGCAGAATGAGGAAAGGTAAATTGATAAATTGATTATCAGTTTACCTTTTTGTTTCCGCGTTCCCCTTTCAACATTGGAAAACGGAATGGGGAAAGGTAAATTGATAAATTGATTATCAATTTATCTTTTCGATTTCCACTTTCCCCATTGGAAAGCAGAATGCGGAAAGGTAAATTGATAAATTGATTATCAATTTACCTTTCCGCTTTCTGCATTCCAAAGTGGAAAGCCGAAAGCAGAATATTGTATTTGCTTAAGAATTTTATATGATTTTATCAAAACTATATTGTTGTTTATGTTAATGTTGATATTGATCTTAAAAAATTATTTATTAACATTACAGATTAAGATATAAATTTCAAATTTATAAAATTACGTGATAAGATAATAACTATAAATTTTATATGACTTTATGATAACTAAATAATTGTTGATGTATAAAATTATTTATTAACATTATAAATTAAAATATAAATTTATAAATTTTATATGACTTTATGATAACTAAATAATTGTTGATGTATAAAATTATTTATTAGCATTATAAATTAGAATATAAATTTCAAAATTTTAAAAATATATCGTGATCTTGAAAACAATCTCATCAATATGATTCAATTCCATAATATGTATACAATAAATCATTTCTGAATCTATTAAAATGCTATAATTATTTAATAATTCATTCGAATTATTGTAAATTTTGAATTTTATTTGTTAGGTTTTATTTTTTATTTTTCTTAAATTAACAGTTTCAGATTTCCCGAAGGTAGAGTTTCCGCAAAGCAGAATGAGGAAAGATAAATTGATAAATTGATTATCAATTTAGCTTTCTAGGATGCGGAAAGCTTTGGCGGAATGGGGAAATCAGAAAGGTAAATTGACAATCAATTTATCAATTTACCTTTCCTCATTCCGCTTTCCAATGCCGAAAGTGGAAAGCGGAAAGGTAAACTCATAATCAATTTATCAATTTACCTTTCCGCATTCTGCTTTGCGGAAACTCTACCTCGGGGTAAGCTGAAACTGTTCGTTTAAGAAAAATAAAAAATAAAAACCTAACAAATAAATTGATTATCAGTTTTTACCTTCTCGCATTCCGCTTTGTGGAAACTCTACCTCGGGGTAAGCTGAAATTGTTCGTTTAAGAAAAATAAAAAATAAAAACTTAAAAAATAAATTGATTATGAGTTTACCATTCCGCTTTCCACTTTCGGCATTGGAAAGCGGAATGGGGAAAGGTAAATTGATTATCAATTTGCTTTCTGCACTGGAAAGCGGAATGCAGAAAGGTAAATTGATAAATTGATTATCAGTTTATCTTTCCTCTTTCGGCATTGGAAAGGGGAACGAGGAAAGGTAAATTGATAAATTGATTATCAATTTACCTTTTCTCTTTCCGCATTGGAAAGCGGAATTCGGAAAGATAAATTGATAAATTGATTATCAATTTACCTTTTGCTTTCTGAATTTCAGAGAGAAAAAGCAACGACTTCATCCACAAAAATAGAAAAAAAAAAACACTTGCACATTAAAAACAACAATGCAACATATCAAATCCGCAATTCTTATGCACATTGAAAATATTGGAATATAAACTAATCTGTGCAGATCACAGATTTGCATCCAAATAAAAAATCCCCAGTGACTTCTGTAGGAATGAACTGTTTGGAACATGCTTTTAAAATTCCAGTCTACGACTTTGGCTGCAAATTTGAAATCTTTTAGGTAGAGAACCAAGAAACTTGAGGTGAGGTTTCTTTGGTATGATATCGAATCTATTGGTGTAGATCGTATGCTTTTAGGTATGGTTCGTATGCTTTGAAGGAACTTTAAAGATACAGTATTTTTATAAGCTTTAAAGGAACTTCACCAACTAATATTTCAACTATTTCAAAATGTAATATTTCAATTGTTTCAAAATGTAGGCTTGTCTGTGTCGCTTCTTGGTAGAGAACAGATTTTCAAACTACATATGTAGTCCAAAGGAATCTCCTCATGTAATCTATTTAATGTGAAACAGAGGTAACAAAGTCATCACATTCACATGATCAACTTATCATTGGACCTCCATATAAAATCAATCAGGTTTTCTTTTGGTTATCTCAATGGCTAATTACTTCTAGCAGCAAGGATATTCAAAAAAGATAAGAGCAAGCGAATGTGGAGAAGCCCATTATACATCGTTCAAGAGAAGCAATGTCAATTAGCTATTTGATATTTAGATGGAGAAATTTGTAGACAGACGCATGAACGCATATATGTCTACATTGCTCTCCTTTTCCTTAGGGATATAATATGGGTTTTACTCAGATTTTAGTGTTTGTTGCAGTCAAAATTGGAGGCCAATATTGAACTGGTATGCTTCTTACTGCTTGCTGGAATTGCTATGTTAAGTTGTTTGAAGATTCTATCGACATCAAACATATTTTAAATGCCATCTACGCTATCTAAACAAAAATACATCTATGTATACCTAGTTTTTCTACAGACGTCATTCGCATCAATTTTGAGTCTGATTAAATGTGAGTTTAAGTTATGAATAAATGTCTTTAATAACTAATTATTGGTTAATAAGGTCATTAAAGATTGGTTAATTATTGGTTAATAATGTCTAAAGCATTCCTTATAAAACACCTTTGCATGGAGGGTGTCATTCCTTATTTAAATGTCTTCTTCATTTGGATATAGGCTTGAGGATGGAAGTATTTTCTCCTTACATGTGTTCTCTTTCTTAAACCAATATAATAAATTTCCTTCTACAAGTTTCTATCCTTGTTTACTCAGTTTCAAGTTTATATGTTTTTAATTGGTTTTCAATTAGGTTGATATCATTCCATTCATGTTTGATTTCTATGCATGTGTTGCCTATCAAATTTTTAAATAGTGGTGCACTCAAAAGGAGTTGCCTGTGTATCGATAAGGGATTCAAGTTGACATTTCTTTAAAGGTTGGTGGGTTTGGAACATGCAAAGAAAATGATGAGAACAGATCTAAATGGATATTAATATATAGCTAAGAAACAATCTTCTGGCCACAAGCTGACATTGATAATGATTCTTTTTTTATGAGTGCTTTTAAACATCTTGATCTGATCTCCAATAAATCTTCGAGGGTATGTCTAGACTGGAATGGACACAAATTGTAGAGTAGTATAATCTAGAGATGAAAGAAACAAAAGTGGTTAAAGAATCTTAAGTGATGGAAGTGAGACTTTGAGTGGAGATGCTTATGATGATGAAGATGAAAGGTCATTGTCTGAAGATGACAACGAGACCAATTTGGAGGTAACATTCTAGAAATCTAGATGAAAGGTCATTGTTCTCTTTCTTAAACCAATATAATAAATTTCCTTCTACAAGTTTCTATCCTTGTTTACTCAGTTTCAAGTTTATATGTTTTTAATTGGTTTTCAATTTGGTTGATATCATTCCATTCATGTTTGATTTCTATGCATATGTGTTGCCTATCAAATTTTAAATAGTGGTGCATACAAAAGGAGTTTCCTGTGTATCGATAAGGGATTCAAGTTGACGTTTCTTTAAAGGTTGGTGGGTTTGGAACATGCAAAGAAAATGATGAGAACAGATCTAAATGGATATTAATATATAGTTAAGAAACAATCTTCTGGCCACAAGCTGACATTGATAATGATTCTTTTTTTTATGAGTGCTTTTAAACATCTTGATCTGGTCTCCAATAAATCTTCGAGGGTATGTCTGGACTGGAATGGACACAAATTGTAGAGTAGTATAATCTAGAGATGAAAGAAACAAAAGTGGTTAAAGAATCTTTAAGTGATGGAAGTGAGACTTTGAGTGAGATGCTTATGATGACGAAGATGAAAGGTCATTGTCTGAAGATGACAACGAGACCAATTTGGAGGTAACATTCTAGAAATCTTTCCATTCATATGATTTTTAATTTTTTAGGTTGTGCTTTGATGCAAATTATGTTATCTCTAGCTTAAGTTATTTTAGTTAGTTATTCAAAATCATTATGTACTTATGTGGGTTTTTGTATTATGTATGATTTTTCCCATCACGTCTACTTTTGAAATCCCATTGTCACTGGCTTTTGGCAATAATACCACTTATTGGGGAAATATTGTTAAGTTTATTATGTCTAGTTGAGGTCAAGCTAAATTGTGGGCATATTAGTATGTCCTATGACACTAATGGCCTATATTAGTATGTCCTATGACACTAATAACCTATAGGCATAGTATATTTTATGTCTAATTCGAACTTTTTATAATCAAGATAAATGAATTAATCATTGTTGGACTACACCCTATGTTAGATTTTTATCATTCAAGCTAGAATTATGATCTTAGGATTTTTAACTGAGAGAATAACATGCACAACAATAAACACAAGAGACAAGAGACACAAAGAATTTTCCTTGGGGAAACCATAAAGGAGAAAACCCCACAACTTCCTCAGAGATAGAATCAGCACCAAAAGTAAAACCTGAAAACATAAAGATGATCTCCCGGCAGCAGTGGTCTCTCTCTTGTCCCAGCAACTTCTCCTCTCACTCATGCGCCCCAATGAGTGAGTGTGTGTATGATAAATAGAGAGGCTCACTCTCTATTTATATTCTTTCGTTCACTTGAAACCCACTCCAACATGTCGGCCTCACTTAACAATTACTTACTAGAGCTGACATCTCTAGGAGTGTCTAATAACCCTAGTGCCCCACAACTTGTGGGGACTTTGCCTCCTCCGACCAACAAGGAGGTTTATCCTTAACACAATGGTGGGGACTATTGCCTCGACTTACAATGACTCACCTAGGGTCGACTTCTCTAGGATAGTCTAATAACCCTAGGGCCCCACAACTGTGGGGACTTTAACCCTTGACCAATAGGAGGGTTACCCACAATGACTTGACATGACTTTCACATTATAGAAACTTCCCGAAATAAACATCGGGGTATGACATGACTCAATTTACATTACAGACACATCCTAGAATAAACATTGGGTTACAATACATAAGAAATATAAATGAATACATTCCAAAGTTAAAATTACATCAACACTCCCTCTTAACTAGGAAGGTATTCTCTTGACACAATTTATCAGCACAAGTCTTCTTCTTTGTATCATCTAGATCATCATCGAATCCTCGTCATCTTCACCTTCAAGTCATATCTATCTTCAAGTCATCTTCATCTGGATCTGGTTCATCACTCGATCTGGATCTGGATCATCCCTTGATCTAGATCATCTCTGGAGCATCATCTTTGGATCTGGATCGTCATCACTGGATTTGGACCATCGTTGGATCTGGATCATCACTGCTGGATCATCATCATGTGTGCTATCTCACGATTCTTCTTGTCACAGGAAGTTCTACAGAGCCAACCCTTTTTCATGCTGGTTGTAGGCCTAGCCTCCATGTAGGTCTTTTCCAGCACTTATATCTAACCCTAAGTCAAAATGGCCCACCCAACACTTACATCTGATCATGTAGGAACCAATCCTATAATCATATCAAAAAGGCAGGACCAACACTCACATCTGACCATGTGGGAACACCTCCCACAACCCTATCAGAAAGGCCCAGCACTCACATTCGTCAACCAATGTCGAAAAGGCTCAGCACTTACACTCGGCCATGTGAGGAATTAATCCTCCATGCCAAAAGGCTCTGCACTTACATCTGACAACCAATGTCAGAAAGGCTCAACACTTATATTCGACCATGCAAGGAACCAATCCTTCATGCCGAAAGGGCTCTGCACTTACATCTGACAACCAATGTCAGAAGGGCATGCACTCACATCTGTCTTGTAGGAACCAATCCTACAGTCATATCAGAATGGCCCCTAGTCCCAGACTAAGCTACCTGGTAACTGACCAGGTGCCTCCATTCCAAGAATGGCATTCAACGCTTACATCTGATCATGTAGGAACCAATCCTACAGTCACATCAGAATGGCTCAGCACTCACATCTGACATGGAAGGAACCAACCCTCTCACCATGACAGAATGGCGCAGCCCTTACATCTGGCCATGGAAGGAACCAATCCTCTCACCATGTCAGAATGGCTCTAGGTCTCATCATTTCCCTTTGGAGGAATCCTTGATCTGGAGAACACCAAGCTTCTCCCTGAAGTACTCGAACTTCACCCTAGCCAATGGCTTTGTCAATACATCAGCTATCTGTTCCTCCGTCGCAACATACTGGAGCTTCATTGCTCCCCTCTACACCATATCCCTGATATAGTGATACTTGATCTTGATATGCTTCGACTTGTCATGGAACACAGGATTCTCTGACAACTTCACACAACTCTGGTTGCCACAATGTGTACAAGTAGCATCCATGTAGAGATCAAATAAATCAGACAGTAGCTTCCGCAGCCATACTACCTCACAAGTAGCTAAACAAGCTGCGACATACTCTACTTCAACTGTACTCAGTGCCACACAGGATTGATTCCTTCTAAACCAAGAGATCACACATGATCCCATACTGAAGCAACACCTTGAAGTGCTCTTCATATCGATGGCATTGCCTACCCAATCTGAATCAACATAACCCTCCAAGTTAATCTTATGATTCGCCTCGTACTTAAGCCCATAATCAATTGTACCCCTCAGGTACCTCAGAATATGCTTTGCAGCAATCAAGTGAACATGTCTCAGATCTGTCAGGAACTAGCTCAAGGTGTTCACAGCAAAGCAAATATCTAGTCTCGTGTTCGTCAGGTACATTAAGGACCCAATCATCTGACGATACATCGTAGCATCAACCGTCTCTAATGAAGCATCACTCAATAGTTTCAGGTTCGATGCCATATGTGTGTTCATGCCCTTGCAGTCCATCATCCCAAACCCCTTTAGGATCTCTACTACATACTTCCCTTGTCCAAGGAAGATTCCATCTGTATTCTGCCACACCTCCATGCCTAGAAAATAGTGCATCGACACATAACAGGAGCATCACTGGTCTTCCGCATTCAACCTTGAAGTAAAGGTTGGAATTCACTTTACTCTCAGTAAATCCTAGAGTCATCAGTAATCTATCCATCCTGTCATACCATGTCGAACTTTAGGATCTTCTACAGTCACTCCCTTTGAAGCATCATACTCCCTATGTCTTCCGTACTCTATGCACTGAAACATTATGTACCGGAGTGACAAGTAGCTTCCTCTGCTACTAATATTCTATGTATCCATCTAGGGTCACTGGATACTAAGATCCTCTATCTTGAACCTTTTCAAAAGTTCTTCTTGCACCCATCTGTGAGCTTGTCATCCTCTATAGGCTTTCATCTTCAACCTTGTAGCAAAGGTTAAGATCTTCATCAAGCTCCTCATGTATGTGTTATCCCATGGGTGTCTTCTAAGCTCTAATAAGGTCTTCTTTCATTTGCTCACATGATTCTGCCTATCATGTGTCTCAACTCCCACTGGCTGCAAATGTCTCTTCATAGTCTATGCCTTCTTTTCGTGAGAAGCCTCATGCTACAAATCTTGCCTTGTATCCCACGATGTTTCCATCTACTGCATGATGGAACTACGAACTTCCCTTCATGTATCGATACCGCATCCTAGACATCATTCTTCTTGAACTGGTCTTCTCTTTCTTCTTGGAAGGTTCTGCATCAATGATTTCGCTGCATTCGTCATATTATTTTTCATCTTGTACTGTCGTTACTTGTTCTTTGGAACAAGTCTCATTCTTCTTTGCTTGTAGGCGATTATGTATGCAATCTTTCCTACAAGTCAAATGCATTAGTTGTATGGTTAGAAACATTTCATAAGACATATTCATAGTGGCAAATTGTTATGTATAAATATATGATCATGCAACTATTTAATCCAATACAACATTCATCCATATCTCACGGAAACTTTTCTAGATGCCTTCCATCTCCATGAGGACAACATTGAGATTGTGCACTAATCCAATATGTCAGCAAAGAGATTTCATTCTAGATAAGTAGCAATGGAGAGTTGTATAGCACCATGAGCTACTTACCCATCACATGCATATTAGTAGTATACTGTCGTTAATGCAAACATTCTATCATGCATAATACATCAACTGAATATAAACAAATGCATAACAAAAACAATATCATGAAATGACAATTGAATACTTATCTTTATTTGTTTCATGGGTAGACTCCTTCTTGATCCTTCTGCTTCATCATCTTCTTCATTCATGACTTCATCATTTCTTATCCAATCTCTCAAGATGGATAAGAGGTTCTTCAAGAATTGAGTCCTTCATATTCCTCATCGCTTGAGGGATCTTCTTTGGATGGTGAGAGCTTGATCTTCAATTTCTCCCATCTTCTCTTCTCTTCTTATGAGTTGAGCTTCTTCTTCTTCCCAAAGTCTGCTGAAAGTAATCACTTCCTTCTGGCACACATTGTACGCATGAATGAATCCCATGATCCTGGGAGGCCATTCAAGGTGGCTATCACCACTTCTGCATTCTCCACTTCTTATTCTACTACTACAAGTTGTTCTTTGATTTGAGAGACCCTTGTAAAGTATGACTGTATGGTCTCTGCATTCTGGATCTTCACATTCTTCAACTATTTTCTCAAAGTCATATTCCGATATATGTTCTTCCCTTCAAATAGCTTGGTCAAGGAATCAAACATCTCTTTCGGTGTCTTTAGGGGAGACACTTGGGGTGCAAGGTGATCCATGATTGAATCAACAATGATTTTCTTGGCCTTGACCAAGTTCTTCTTGTGTAAGGCTTTGAGCCTCCTCTCCCTATGGCACTGGAACCTCTCTTCTTATGTAGGTGTCCAATTCATTTTCTTCAGAGAGATCATATACTTCCATTCTTGCAATCTTATAATCAAGTTGATGTGACAAGTCACTTTGAAATGAGAACCTCAAATGAAAATAGCAAAAGATTAGATCTTACCGATTTGAGGTGTCCGTCCTAGTTCCAGAGCTAGCTGATCTAGGGTTTGTCAGAGAAACCCTAATTTTAAAAACTTGGAATCTTTTAGATTTGATTGGAAATAAAGATAGATCTCTTCAAGGAGAGCTGTCCAATGTACTCCTTTTCTAAAAACAGTGGAGGGAAGCTCCTAGAACACGAAGCCCTAGTTTTCCAATTTCTTCTACATAAATGTCTGTCACCGTTTCTGTGATATCTCTGAAATTACTGCTCCTTTGTGTTTGAAACTTCAAACTGAGGTAACCTCGCATGTCCCTGTCCCAACACCATATGTTTCATCAGAATTGGTTTCACCAATTGGGACTTATGATCATTTTCCCAAGGTGACCTGTTACAGGACTTGTTCAGAACAACAAAGTTGTATGGACTGCTACGTGTCACTATTTCATCTTCTGGGTCTGAAACTTAGATCCCAAAAAGTACAGTCCATTCCATTTCTGGAACATCTTCAGAAATTTCATTTGGACCTCTGTAGCCCAAGATATATCAACTATCCCCAGGTGTCCTATTTAGGGATGAATCTTGGAAGAGGCTGGAACCCTACATTGGAGGGATCATATCTCCCAGAATATAGCGAATATGAGGCTGAATTTTGGACACATTGTAAATCAGGATTTGTATCTTCTGCCTCTATAATTTTCAGATCTTGAGCCTTTGCCAATCCCGAGATATAGCGAATGTACCAAAACGTATCAGTTTTAGTATTTTAGGGTTTTTCTAGCTCGGGGTCAAACTAGGGTTTGACTTTCCCATAGTTTCACTCAACCAAAAATATTGAACGAGGTCTCTAAAATTTGATTTTTATGAGGAGAGAAATCCTATGCCGGGCTCACTCAAAAATTCCTCTTATGTAAGAAGCCCTAATTCCCCGCACCAAAAATTGAAAATGCTTGGAATCGAATTTCGCTTCGACAGAAAGATGTGCCCTTCAATGGAGAGTCATCCTAGCATACTTTTGCTGATGGATTGTGGAGAGAGGCCCAAAAATAAGAAGCCCTAGCTTCTGCAGCTGCACAATGTCTTCTTCTCAAGTTAGCTCTGATTCCATGTTAGATTTGTATCATTCAAGCTAGCATTATGATCTTAGGATCTTTAACTGAGAGAATAACATGCACAACAATATACACAAGAGACAAGAGACACAAAGAATTTTCCTCAGGGAAACCATAAAGGAGAAAACCCCACAACTTCCTCAAAGATAGAATCAGCACCAAAAGTAAAACCCGAAAACATAAAGATGATCTCCCGACAACAGTAGTCTCTCTCTTGTCCCAACAACTTCTCCTCTCACTCATGCGCCCCAATGAGTGAGTGTGTGTGTGTGATAAATAGAGAGGCTCACTCTCTATTTATATTCTTTCATTCACTTGAAACCCACTCCAACATGTCGCCCTCACTTTACAATTACTTACTAGAGCCGACATCTCTAGGAGTGTCTAATAACCCTAGTGCCCCATAACTTGTGGGGACTTTGCCGCCTCCTACCAACAAGGAGGTTTATCCTTAACACAATGGTGGGGACTATTGCCTCAACTTACAATGACTCACCTAGGGTCGACTTCTCTAGGATAGTCTAATAACCCTAGGGCCCCACAACTATGGGGACTTTAACCCTTGACCAATAGGAGGGTTACCCACAATGACTTGACATGACTTTCACATTATAAAAACTTCCCAGAATAAACATCGTGGTATGACATGACTCAATTTACATTACAGACACATCCCAGAATAAACATCGGGTTACAATACATAAGAAATACAAGTGAATACATTCCGAAGTTACAATTACATCAACACCCTAGGGTGATTTTTAAAATGTATTGGAATCAATTCCAGTGTTTTTAGGACACTCTTTTTAGTGTGTTGTATCAAAAAGATCAGTCACGTATTTATTTAAGTATTTATATGTCCATTTTTCTGCAATTCTACAACGTAAATTATTGGTATTAATAAACTTTATAGGTGGAATCAAATTTTAGTTAGAAGCCAGAAATTTGTGACGTCTTACAGGAAACATTCTTGACAAACTTGGAAGGGTTGGTGACCCAGGAGATTGATTTGGGACAGAATGAGTTTATTATCCCTGTCTTGTTAGTTGACTATGGAGTGAACTTATTTCTTTGTCCTATTCTTTAGGACAAATTTTAGACAATATGGAATGTTTTTAAAATCATCTTTTTAGTTTATGTTCTCTTTTTTGGCCCGAGAAATATAGTTCCTCACTTGCCTGCATATTAAGTGTTCCAACCAAGGATGATGGTAACTTGTCAGCTCCTGTGGTTTTCTCCAATGTTGCAAATATCTTCAATTTCTCTTGTTTTTCAGGTTGCTGATTTTTTTGATATTTTCATGATTCTTCAAGTCTAAGTTTCTTCTTACCGATATTTTCCTGATATTTTCTGATATTTTCTGCAATATTCTCTCATAAAATTTTCACCCATCTTCCATTGGTTTGTACAAAAAGATATAAAAACATTTTTATGTAAATATTAAAAAAACAGAGTGAAGAATCAAAACTATTCATGAAATACAAGAGTAGAAGTTTAGAACTATAAGTTTTTGCCAAAAAGAGAGTTTTCATGCATATTACTATTAGGCATTCATGTACCATAAGTGATAATTTGATAAGTTATAATCATGGTTGATATTGATAATTTTGAAGACCATCTCAACATGAACATGAAGCAGGTCATAATAGTGTTTTTGTGAGCCGCATCCACATGTCCATATTAGCAATGAATAACGTCGTTTTCTTGAAGGCTATGGTAGTACTTAATATCAGTATGGGAGAAGTGAACTACAACATATCACATAAGGATGGATCAACGCTTGACAACAGACCTTGACCTTAAAGATATATCAAATGAAAACCTTCAGAGTAGACCTTCATAGATTAGGCATAGAGAGCAGATCTTGGAAGAAGGATTGGATCAGACCATGAGCAAGAATGGGGTTTAGGGTTTTAGCTTTTAGGTGTTCAACGTTTGGGAAGTCCTTTCATTAAAAAATCAATTTTGGGGGGGGTCGATGGGTCACAAAAGCCATGGATGTTTCAAGATCCTTTTGAAAATATGAGGATTTGTCAGTGATTTTCCACAGTATCTATTTCCTTCTCTAGGGGATCCATTTCCATGATGGATCCTAGGTGGATCTGGATCTGTAGATTCTACACACTGGGGTGGTGGATCTAGTAACACAGGAAAATTTCATGTCTTTGAGAGCAATTTTTGCTATATTAAGGTAGTGATATCCGCAACTTTGAGATATTGTCCATGCTTGTCAGTCGTTGCTTAATATTATTTCAAGTATCTTTTTTTCTATTTGTATCAAATGCTATATTTAATTACATCTATGAAAGCATTCAGAGTTGTGAGAAACATGGATTAAGTTTGTGAAACTTATTTGCTATGATGCAAACATATATAAGGATTTTCTTAGTGAATAATAACTAGTTCTTTTATGTTATGTAAAATTGTTTGCATTGGAAACATCCAGACATGCTTTCTTTTTTTACCGCGGAAAAAAATTGTCCATGATACAACGCTCAAGAGAAGTAGTGTCAATAAGCTATTTTTCGCGGAAAATTGGTAACAAGATATACGTTGAAGGCTACTGGTTTGTATGATTAATCTAATTCTCATATATATGATGGCAGAGGTGGAAAAATGTGAAAACTGAAACATCTAATAGGTAAATAGAGCCACTCGTACTATATAGAAACTTCAAAACCTGGTGGTTCTCTCCAAAATCCTGTCCACAAATTTCTCCATCTAAATATCAAATGATCTTCCAATGGCAAAGTCTACGGCCACATTGATGATGAATTGAATTTAGTAATGTGGGTACAAAACAAATCCAGAAATGAGAAATGCCACCTTCTCATTCAACAACAGAAACTCGCTTCCTTTTACGGAAAATTATTACAGTCGATGTAGCATTATCATTGGGGCGTTGTAAATTAGATTAATTAAATTGATATTGGGTCATTTCTGCCTTGAATACTGTGAACAAAATTTCATGGTTCTTGTAAACTTGGTGCTTTTCAGGTTTTTCAAGATTAAGTAATTAGATATTCTAGTTTTTATGGAGAGTGAGATCTACACTACTTTGTTTAAAAAAAATAAAAATGTTCAAGAAAACAAAAGTATAATCAATATAAAATCATCAATAATCAAAATCCTTTCAATAATAAGCTTTTCCCAAGGTAGAGTTTCCACAAAGTGGAACGTGGAAAGGTAAATTGATAAATTGATTATCACTTTACCTTTCCGCTTTCCTCTTTTGGCATTGGAAAGAGGAACGGGGAAAGGTAAATTGATAAATTGATTATCAATTTACCTTTACACTTTCCTCATTCCAAAGTGGAAAACTGAAAGTATAATATTGTTATGAAGTTACAACTAAATCCATTTTATTTTCAAAGACGAAGAGATTTTATTTTCAAAGACAAAGAGCAACGACTTCATCCACAAAAATAGAAACAAAAAAAACACTTACACATTGAAAGCCGCAAGCTGCAACAAATCAAAGCCGTAATTCTTATGCACATTGAAAATACTGGAATATAAACTAATCTGTGTAGATCACAAATTTGCATCCAAATAAAAAATCCCTGGTGACTTCCATAGGATTGAACTGTTTGGAACGTGCTTTTAAAAGTCCAGTTTACGACTTTGGCCATGTTGCAGCTGCAACAATTTCCCAAATTTCTGGAAATTTTGGACCCTTCTTTTTTATTTTGTTTGCCCTGCTCCGCTACGTGTTTGGATTATTTGAGACCTGTTTCTTGCTATTCGAGATTTCGTTTGGGTCTCTGCATGGTTTTGGACTGAAAGGCTTAGTAGTTTTACTATGTTTATCATTGAGGTATGAGACGGAATTGTTATTTGTCATTTTTCAAAGGTCAGCCCACGTTTCATTATTGGAAAATAGACCTCATTTTTTAGCTTTTGAAAAGAGTTTGATTTTGATCGAAGGCCACAGGCTGATTGAGTTCCGCTGTTGCGGCCCACGAATAGACTAATCGCCCATCGGAATGTTTTTCCTGTTGTCGATATCCTCTTCATTGTTTCTACAATGTTGACTAGCTTGCGGATTTTCTTGACTGTGAGACTTCCGCCATTGCGGCTGTACAACGCTCTAACTATCCGATGCCTCAGTAAGTCCCGCCCCGATGTTTTATAGCGCCAGGTTTTGATGTGTATTCCGGAACCCCTAGATTGTTAGACTTCCACTGTTGCAGTTTTACAGTTCACTAATCGTCCGTTGTCTAGTGTTCCGATCCGTCGATGGGGGTTTTTATATGCACGTTTCTAAATTGTTTTCCTGCCGGTTGTCATGAGCTTGTCATTTTTTTTAGAGGACCTCCGTGCTTCGTCTTTTTAGGTTGATGTTTACACGAGAAGGCCCGCTCCGTTTTCCTTTCTTTCAGTTTTCATTTGATTGGTATTATGTTTATATTTATTGAAGATAGTCAGAATAAATGATGAATTTTCGTTTGATCGCAGGCAGACATGGGAGTTTTTCTCAGATCCCTTTGAAGATTATTGTGGCGAAGAAGATGCAGTTGGAGGACAAAGCAAGATAAAAAAGCATAAGGCAGCAGAGTTGTTGCTCGAGGAAAATAAAATAATAAGGATCTGACAAGGGACCGATGAATGGTAGAATGTAATCATTAAAGAGCAAGGGCCCTACCTTGGGCGTTTCGTCGGTTACCTAGTAGTATCTGTTTTTATTAAAGTCTTTATTTAAAACGTAACGTGGAATCATGAGCATTGGCAAAACGATAAGGCTGGAGATTGAAACATTGGTGGGGGCAACCGAAAGGTTGAGTTGGTTCTTGTATAAATGGGAAAAGAGAGAAAGAAAGGGGGCTTTTTCCTGGAGAAACTTGTGAACCACTTGTTGTAAGAGGAACTACTTCGTTTTACAATAATAAATTACAAATTTTTGCTTGTTGGAGAAAGTGTTGTGTGGAATGTTCAAATGTGATAAAATGAACAATGTTGAAGGGGAACTATTTCGTTTTTAGCTGTGTTTCATTAACTGTGAGAGCGTTCTAACTTTCTGAACCTATATTCTTATTTAAATGTTCTCTGGTTTATTCTGTGATAATTTCCACTATGAGTAATGGATGTTTTAACGGTTGACGAGCTATCTTGTCGTGTATATCTTTATTCATGTTTATTTGTTTTGATTCTAAGAACAACTATCTGTGATTTATCTTAACATGTGAACAATATTACATTACTCATGAATTAATAATCTCGCTCCCTAGGGATAGCTTAGTTAGCTTTTGTTTTTCTAGTTGTGTGTGATTTAGATGCGAGAGAGTCTAAGACGAGAGGTGAGAACCTACGCATCACATTGTGACCACTCCTTGCATTCTTCATCAATCTGCATCTTAGATAGGCACTTGCATATCATTCTTAAAGTCAAAAATACAAAAAATATACGATGGACCAGGCCGCAACCGGTAAAGCCCTTTGTTTTTTTTACTTGACATATGGTAGCCGAACCGCAAACCAGACGGATTCCCTACACCAAACAGTCACGGGCTAGTTGGGAACGTTGACTGGGGAGAATCCCTTGTTGTTGCTGCCTGCGAATTTTCAGGCCTCAACAGGCCGCAAATTTGAAATATTTTAGGTAGATAACCAAGAAATTTGAGGTTCCTACAACATCAATTTGGATTAGGATTGAATGAACCGTTTTGGTTGTAGATTTGTACGAGGAAATAATTTATTTTCTTTAAAATAATTTAGTTATAAGAATTAAAAAAAATTAACCATGACGTGTTGTACCAAAACTTTCTTGACAGAATAAAGCATGTGTTGTACCTAAACTCGTCTGACAAATTAAAGCAAAGCCTGAACGTTTTCAGAACGTGTATTTAACTGATCAACTCCATGCCGCCTTCTTCGGTCTTCACCTGATCACGGGATATAATAACCAGAAATTTCAACCATGGTGTGTTGTACCTAAACTTGCTAATTACCAGGCAACACTTGTTTGAATGTTAATGGAAAGGAAAACGAGGAATCTTTTGAGACTACGTCTCCATGGGGAAAACGTCTTCGACATAATTATGATAAATTATATTTTTGTAAACTTTTTATTTTTGTATTAAATAAAACAAAATATGAGAATTCAATGTTCATATAATTATTTAAAAAAAACAATTATTATTATAAAAGATAAAATTAAGATTTAAATATCAAATAAAACAATACTAAAATTAAAACATCATATACAATTTTCTTGATATATAAAATAAAACATTAAATTTCAAACTTACACATGTCCACAAAATCAACCATAAAACCTCACCATCAACTAAGTAACAACTAATCTCAAACCCACAATGTTGTTTATCTTGCATCAAAGCATTAATGATAAAGTGAAGTGATGCATAAATCATTAGATTTATCAATCGTGCGAAAGAGCAGATGTGTGTACAGCGTTGGACCATACTTTTATAATTACCAAATGAAAACCATGAAAGTGCCCTTGCATTATTAGACTTTCAAATTTCAAAGGGGATTAAGGTCGGGACCTATTTGCCCGACGATTTGCACCGATCGGACGACTGGCCGTGTCGGACGTGACCGATCACGCGCGGCCGGTCATCCGATCGGTGCAAATCGTCAGTTCAAAAGTTTATTCACAAAATTTCAAATGGGATTAAGTGGCTTAGTCGTGGATTGGATTCCTTCGTTTTATGTGGTATTAACTATCTAGTAAGATTTAGCATCAAATATGAAACTGAGATATATTATACCTGGTTGTAATTTTACCTCATACTTTGAAAGAATTTCATTATAAAACAAAAAAGAACTTGTTAAAATGAAATGTTTATATTTTTTTAAAATTTATAAATAGCTGTTAAAATTTGAATGGTCTTACACATCTCCATGCTTCCTTTATAACTATTTTGTTAATAACATTTAGGATATTCTTTTCTTCCAAAGAAGTTTTCTTTATGTATGGTCCATAGACATATATTTGACTTATTCAAATGCATTGGGATTTGGTGGAATTATTTGAAAGTGACATGAATGAAAATAGAATTGGTTAAGGTTGGATGTTCACATTTCATTTATTAATTTGGATTTGTCCTGGATATATATAGGAAGGTTACATGCTTGGAGACGATGAGATTATTTGAGAATAACATGAATACAAATATAATTTGATATAATTTGATAAGGTTTAGTATTTAAATGTTATTTATCAATTTTGGTGAAGTTGTTAGATAAATTTTATAAATCTTTAATCGCACAAACATTCAAATGTAAGAAAAAAAAGGTTATAACAGTATTTATGTTGTAAAAATAATTCCAAAATGCATAGATAAGTATATCTAACTTAAGAAAGATATTTTCTAATAAGATGTCGAAAAAAAATACTATAAAATACTCTAAATGAAATTTTTGTTTTTAGTATTTTTGCGTAGAGTACTAAGGAATATTATTGTCTTACTCAATGAAATTTTCTTGGAATCATGACGTTAGACAAAGTGCCAAAAAAATTTAGTGTATTGCATAAGATTTATCATAGTCAATACTTGTTAGGACGTTAGACAAAGTGCCAAAAAATTTAATGCATTGCATAAGATTCATCATAATCAAGTTTACTTGCCATTTTTATTACATGATTGGGATTTATGTGATCAATTGTGTTTTATGTGGTGTTTTTGATAAATAATGTGATATGTTATTCTTGCATTCTTGGGCTTGATGTAATTGTGTTTTATGTGATGCTTATAATAAGTAACATGATTTATTTTTGCATTAATTTCATGGTATGCTAATTTTGTATTAATTTGTATTTTAATGTTTTTTTAATGGTATGCTTCTTTTGAAGAGTTATTATTATTATTAATAAAACAATATATATGGATATTGTTTATAATAAAAAAACATCATGTATGGTCGTAAATATGAATAAAAATCAAAATAGGATTGGTAAATTACCACAACATTTATAAAATTTATAAGACAATAGACATAATGTTATAACATATGTATGAGTCCAAGGAACATATTCATAAACTTAAGGTACTAGGCTCAAGCATAAACAAGATTCTCTACAGTAGTAGGTAGTAACTTCTCAACATCAAGCGGTGACTCATCACATTCATTGAGGGTTTCCACCCAACTAGAATCAATTGGCTTGCCCTATGCAACAATGGGTTCCCAACCATTATTATTGGGTTGAGGTGGCTTTGTTGTCTCGAAAACATGAGCTATTTCATAGAGTTTATCAGTCTACTACATAGGAAGAGGAGGCCATTGAAATTTCCCTTTTGTCCCTCCTCCCTTTGATCATGAAATCAATCCTCTAACATAATGTACCCTCCAAAATTTGGGGCTCATTGGATCAAGATGGTTATGAAGGAGATGCACTAGTAGGTGGTTCTCTACTCATGTTATAGGAGAGTTTATGTAGTGAATGATACCCACCTTGCAATATCATAATAACGTGAAGGGTTTAATGTGGTTTTAATGACGTGTTAAAACATTTTTCCTAAACCATGGCTGCGAGTTGACATTGCAGCCAAGCATATTAATTGATAAGGCTGCCTCGCATGATTTTTGTAGAGAGGACCGATCCTGGCCCTCCATCTGTCCTTGATCCAATTCTTGTCATTGGAGAAATTTGTAGGGTTTTTATGATCTCATTCATTTGGTCTTAAGGGTTTTTTTCTGGTTCATGTCAAGGGTTGTTGGAAGTTTAACTCATGTTGAGCTGCAACCATGCTTGCCCTTCGACGGTATGCAATACTTTGCTTGGTTTATACACTGGGATTTTTGAGTTGTTTAAAGGTTTTCTATTGGTGTTTAATGGTCGCGTGGCTTCCATTTCTTCTCTTCACAGTCTCAACCATTGGTTGTTCTGCGTGTGGAAGCTTGGATACTTTCCTTCGATTTCTGGCAGAGGGCTTCTCAAACCCGCAAAGAGTTTTAACATGTATGGATTTTATTAGTTTCTAGACTTTCATTCTTTATTTAGATAATGAAATTACATAAGATTGGCATAGCTAACTCGGCTTGGTTTTACTTGTGCAAGGCATAGGAAGGAGAGGGAAGCTAGGAGGACCCAACTCTTGGTCCTCTACACGTGTAGCGAGGGTACGAATTCTCTTCATGTACACTTGTTTAAAAGAAAATCATTTTTTCACACTCGAAGGAAATATATTAACATCTCAACCCGATCTTGGAAGGTGAATTCAGGGTGCCATCGATTGGGTACTTAAATGATTGGGATAAGCCTGGCATTGCCTCTACGGTCCAATCCATCATTCAAGGTAATTTTCACACAGGTTTTTACTTTTACATTATATGTTACAGTTTTGACTAAAGATTTAATGTATAGCTTACAACTTTTGGAATTTGTATGTGGATGAAGGGTTGGCGTTTGGGCCAAGCGAGAGTGGCGAAAGGGTTACCTCCTCTAAAGTTTATCCGTCCCTGTCATGAGGTGAAGAATACCCCTAAACTTTGTTAATAGGAAAAGTTTATAAATTAAGTGTTTGTTGTTTTAGACTAACGTCTGCAGGTTTATGTGCATGCATACACTGGTGCGGTGTGGTTCCTTCATTGTACACTTAGATCAATGTTCAACTCCAGGTATGCCTTACTTGAATGTATTCGGTAGGTAGAGTTTCAGGACTACTTTTGTTTTAGAGGATTGGGGAAAGAAAGGGATGACAACCTCTATCGATTTTTTTAAGATAAATTTGATGTTTGGTCTAAAATTCAATTTGGATAATCTGTTGCGATTTGTTAAAATGACTGTAGAGTGGTTTGACGATTGGTGCATAACCATCGTGTATTATTCAGTTTGTATTTAATTGTTATAAATATTCGGATGTGGATCGATTCGATGGATAACCGGTTCTTAGATCCTGATTTGATTTGATTTTACTCTGATTCAATTTCTTAGATATTTTAACTAGATGTATGTTTGATTTAAGCTTGATATCTTGGTTTTGTTTAATTATTTATTTATTTTAGATATGTTGATTTCGGGATATATAGAGGCCCAAAACAGAGATTTGTAATTTGTATGTCGATTTAAATTAAAAAAGAGATGAATTATGTGTAGAAATACTTATGGTTCAGAGAGGCTGTGATTATTTTACCTAGACCTACTTGACCGTTTTTCTTCAAATCTATTTAAATTTTATTTTATTATTTAAATTCAGATCTATTATTTCTATATCAATAGTTATTTTATTTTAGATATATTGTTATCTCGATATATGAATGTTGAAATAGAGATTTGTAAATGCGCCTAGATTTGTATCTGTTACACAAAGAGGAAATCTCTAAGATAATCCTCTCGGCTCTAGGATGTTGCGATTGTACTTAAATTAGTTTGTTGTGACTATACTTTATAGACTATAAATTGAAGCCTCTCAGCTCTCCCTTATGCAGAGTTTGGTTAATAGTTTGAATAACTTAACATTGGGACATTTTAGAGAAGATTTGTTTACAGTTTAAATTTATGGTATTCTGTATAGGAAAAGTAATATGTGATTTCTATATTCCTGTACAAAGTAAATGACTACTAACAACGTATAAAGCAAGAATTTATAATAAGCAGGATAAAAAGAATACTAATCGACACTTTGTAAATTCTCAGTTTATAATACACTTATAATTAAAATCTAATTTTGGACTGTAATTACCAATACTAAAGCAATAGATGAATTTTAGTAAGGAACCTATCACCACTCTTGGGAAAACGAAACTGAGGCTGTCATTCCCCCAACCAACTCCTAGAGCAGCCAAAACTTACTTGTTGTAGAACCCTCGAGCATGTTTGCTAAACCACAAGGCAAAGTTATAATCAATGCGCTATCTCTTTGCATCAATAGATTATTTCTCCATCCATCGTCAGCCTTCTGCTGATTCAGTGGACATATTATTTTATAGTATTTTGCTTAGGACTTGGTCATTTACGAACCTCCTGCTCTTTAGTGCTCCACAAGGAGTCTTGACCTAATTTTGGGGAGGATTCCTCCTACATCACTTGAGTTCTCACTAAGCAGCTTTCGCCATTTGTCATTTCCCCTTGTGGGTTAGCAAACACTCTTTTAACGACTACTTGAGTGTTGATTCCTCTCAGTTATTTAATTATTTAATAATAATAATCCATTACATTTATTTTGACTTTATTTGTCAAAATATTTAAAAAAAATTCAAAGTAATAAATAATGTAACAATTATTTGCTGTATTTCACCAGGTCATATAGTCATATGCTAAAGTAGATCACTCTAGAGGTAGTTAATACCTAAAGGAGACTTATAGCACTCGGTGACCACAACTAATAATACATCACATAATATTTCCACTTTACCAAGTAAAGTTTGCCTTACCTCAACAAATGGAGGTCCACTTGAATGAGTATCCAATCTATGGATGACTTTATTAGGATCATTGCTTGATATAACTCACAAGCCCATCTCCAGTTAATGATATCCATCTCGTAGGGTACAGTCTATGAGAATTATTGACTTGATACAACACAAGACTTCAGTACTACCATTCCACCTCAACACATGAGGATATAGATACAACTACACAAATCCCGGAGTATATTCACTCTTGATGTTGTAAAATCAACACACAAAATTGGAGACAAACATCATTCACACGAAGGCAATAAAAAATCAAATAAATATGAATTTTAAAAAAGATCTTAATTTATAAAATAAAATCTATAAACAAACCTTTACCCATTTAAAAAAAAATTGAACATGAATCTAAAATAAAACTTCGACACCAAAACTATAAGTCAAGGACATACTAAAAGAAAATCCCCATTTTATCAGGTCCATGATAAGGATGGAATGGATTTTGAATAAGTAAATCCCTTGGTTATAGACTTTGCAAACTTGCTTTAGCACACTGCTCGTGTATAAAAAAAGAGCTTGTATTATCCTTGAAGGCATTGCAAATACTGTGGGTCGCTTTGTTGCGGTTGACAAGGATGTTCATCTCTCATTTGACAAAAGGTTAGCAAGGGTGCTTGTAGAGATGGATGTTTCTCATGGTCTGCTGGTGGAGGTTGAGATTCTCTGTAAAGAGAGACTGCAGGTACAAAAGCTGGATTATCTCTATGTCCCTTTCTGTTGCAGCAGGTGTCACGAAACGGGACACCTTCGAAGGACCTACCCTTGTCTCGTGAATGCTCTGTCAGGCTCCAGCCAAGGGGGCTCTCCTGTCTCGTGCGGCCCCTCCTCATCACTCTTTCCAGCACATCCGAACACTGGTATTTATTCACAATCACTCTCCCTTTTTGAAGAGTTTTCTGGTTCTGTGCTTGAGGCCATTAATGATTTGGATAATGGGTGGATTTTGGAACCTTCTCTTGACTGTGCTACTTTGGTGAACACTCCTTTGGTATTAGTTGCTCCTCCCTCTCCTACCCCTCCCAACTGCTCTCTTTCTCCCTTACCCGCCTCACCTAACCCTTCTCCCTTACTACCCTCCTCTTTCTTTGACACTTTACCCTCTCCCCCCTTCCCACCCCTTGCATCTCTCGAGGACTTCCCGCCCCTTCCATCACAAAACACTTCCCCCTCTCGTAACCCCTCGCTACCTAGCCCTATATCATCACCCTCCTTTTCGGACCCCTCTCTACAAATTTTTTTATCGATCTTTACTGCCAAAACGCCCATGTCTCCTTCGACAATTCATTTGAATTCTATCCGATTCGAGAATGTGACTGTTAGAAAGAAGAAAAAAGATTCTCGTGAACCTTCTGTTAGTCTGTCTTCGGCTTCACCTCCTTACACTCCTCTATCTGTCCATATAAAAAATGCTGCCAGGGGGAACCCTCATCGAGGACTTAGAGCAATGTCTCCCCACCCACGTGTACTTTAATGAAGATTTTGTCTCTGAATGTTAGAGGTCTAGGAGGCAAGACCAAACTTTGTAGCCCTCGATCACTATTTTCACTCTGTTGCACCTGATATGGTTCTCCTCCAGAAGACCATGTGTATCTCTTTTCCCACTCTCCTTGCTTTCTCCAAAATTGTGCCTAACTGGGAATTCTGTGCTATTGATTCTTATGGTCTCTCGGGTGGCTTGCTTACCGCTTGGAACCCTCTTTTGGTTAGGTGTCATGCTTTTGAGACTGTAGCGGGTATCTTTGTCAAGGCAACCTTTCGTGGAGTGTCTTCCCCTCTTTCCATCCACAATTGTTATGGACCCTATTGGAATAGAGAGCATTTCTGGGATAGGATCCTTTTTGGGGGCATTCTCTCTATCCCAAACCTAATTGTGGGAGGAGACCTCAATTTAACTCTGAATGCCTCTGAAACCTGTAGCACTAAGGCTGTCCTAGACCCTCTGGCTTCTCATTTCAGACTCTTGTTCAACTTTGTAGATCTTGTTGATGTTGCCCCTCCTGATACGGGTCCCACTTGGAGAAATGGCAGAGTTGGGGAAGCTGGAATCAACAAACGACTTGATTGTTTCTTAATCTCATCCTCCCTGCTCCCTGTACTCAACTTACACCATGTTTGGGTCATTCCTTCTAACATCTCTGACCATTTCCCGATCTTCTTCGAATGGAATAAACTGCCTAGGTCCTTTAACTTTACTTTTAAGTTCAACAAATCATGGCTCTCTGATTCTGACTTTAACCTCTGGGTCTCTTAGTTATGGCCTGATCTTTCTCCTCCATCTCCAGAAAATGATTTAGAACTCCTCTCTCACAAGCTTCGTTTATTAAAAAAGGAGGTAAAGGTCTGGACCAAAGCAAAATCTACCTCTCTTGTGTCGGATTCCCTTAAGCTCTATAAGGACATTGGTGACCTCCTCTCGAATTCTTCTTATGGAATCCTTTTCTTGGAAGCGCAGAACAACTTGAACCTTCTCTGTTCAAAGAAGAAAAAGTTGCAGGACCATTACCTTCTCACCTGGCAGCTAAAAAGTAGGGCCAAATGGGCTTTATTGGGTGATTCCAATACTAAGTTCTTCCATGCACTGGCTTCAGGAAGAAGAAACCAAAATGCTATCTGGTCTTTAGAGGATAATTATGGGAATTGTATTGATGAGGAGGATGCATTGAAGAAGCCGGGCCTTAACCATTTATCTCAGGTTTTCAGTGATGACAAACAAACATGCCTACTTGACGAGCTCAAAGTTGTCATGCTTTTTCCCTCTATGATCCCTTCTGAGGAGGCACATTGTCTTGTTGATCCTGTCACTTTATTTGAGATTGAGGGAGCTCTTAAATATTTCAAAAAGGACAAAAGTCCTGGCCATGATGGTTGGCCTGTGGAGTTCTTTTTACACTTTTTTGAGATACTGGGGAAGGATTTACTCTCGGCGGTTGATTTTGCTAGAACTTCTGGTCACATTACTCCTTCCATTAACTCCACCTTTCTTGCATTAATTCCCAAAAATGATAAGCCTGTCTCCTTTATGGATTTTCGACCTATTTCGTTGTGTAATCTAGTGTACAAGCTGATCTCCAAGGTTATTGTTGTTAGAATAAAGCCTTTCCTGGATTCTCACATTTCTAGAGAACAGTTTGGGTTCTTTAAGAATAGGCAGATTGTTGAGCCTACAGGAATCACTCAAGAGACCCTTCACTCTGTTAAGAACAAGAATACTTGTGCTCTTATCCTTAAATTGGATCTAGTAAAGACCTTCGATAGGGTAAACTGGTCATACATCATGCTTATATTAATCCAAATTGGGGTTCCTCTCTTGGGAGTTAATTGGATAATGGGCTGTCTCACCACAACAAATTTTGTTGTCTTGATTAAAGGTACACCATCTAATTTTTTCAATGCATCCTGAGGTATCAGACAAGGTTGTCCCCTTTCCCTCTTGCTTTTCATTCTTGTAATTGAAGGGCTCAGTCTTTTGATCAATGATGCTAGGGTGAATGGTCTTATCAGAGGTATCAAAATTTCTCCATCTCTAGCACTTACCCACCTCCTCTTTGTGGATGATGTTATTATTCTTGGAACTGGTACCTTGATGGAATGGATGGCATTTGATGTTATTCTCAGTACTTTTTGTAAAGCCTCCGAGATGTGTATTAGTATGGAAAAGTCAGTCTTCCTATTCAATAATGTTGATACTGATATCCTTCATGACATCTCCCATTTCATGCCCTATCAGATGGATCCTCTAACCACAGGCTTCAAGTACCTTGGATTTTTTCTCAAGCCCCTGGGTTATAAGACTAATGACCGGCATTGGTTAATTCAAAAGTTTGAAAAGAGAATTTCCCATTGGTATGATAAATTCCTCTCACTTGGAGGTCATCTGGTTCTTGTCCAAGCTGTACTATCCAGTCTCCTGGTCTATTGGCTAGGTTTGGCTCCTATTCCTAAATCGGTCTTAAACAAGCTCAGAAGCCTTACCTCAACTTTTTTATGGGGTTCAACTGCTAACAAATGTAGATACCATCTTATGAGTTTAGAGCACCTCACTTGGCCAAAGGCATCTGGTGGCTGGGGTATCAAAAATTTCAATTGGTTCAGTATTGCACTGAGAGCAAAGAATTTCTGGATGGTCTTTCATAACAATGGTCCATGGCAGCAGGTTCTAATTTGCAAGTATTTGAAGAACCAATCTATTGTGGCATGGCTCAGGAAGAAAAATTTCTCCATTCGGCAAGTTTCTGTGATCTGGAAAGGCTTCATTCTCACCCTACCATGGATAGGGAAATACCTTGCCTGGTAAGTGGGAAATGGTATGGACATTCAACTGGGCACTGACCCGATCATTGGTATTCAACATTGCCCTGAGCTACCATCTGATTTCAGGGACTATCTCAAAGACCTGGGCATTTCTTCACTTTCTTAGGCAAATAACATTCTGCCTGGACAACATCCCTATTGGTACACAGCTGAAGATTTAAATATTGCTGGGGACTGGAAAGTCCTTTGGGAGGAATTTACGAGCAATTTGGAAGGTGCTAGGATCAGACTCAATCCCCGGTATGATAGCTTGGTTTGGGACTATAACCATGTCGATGGTTTTGTTACTGCAAAATTAGTCTATGACAGTATCATATACTCCTCTTCTCCTCTGATTGGCTGTCCTCTACTAGCTCTGATACGGTCAGGCATTATGCCGTTGAAAATCAACTATTTTATTTGGCTAACTTTGGCTAATAAGATCCTTACCTGGGACAATCTTCAGAAACATGGTTGGATTGGACCTAGATGCTGTGCTCTCTGTGGCCTAGATGAAGACATTGTGTAGCACCTATTTACCTCTTGCTCTATGTGGAAGAATGTCATTTTTTACCTGAGTGATGTATATCACTTTCTTCCTCCTCAGCACTCTGCCAATCTCAACGCTTTCCTGAGTATTTGGATTGCTAGTTTCTCCAAGCATTCTGTCTGTTGTTTCCTTCCATTTTTTTCTATCTGGGCTGTTTCGAAAGAGAGGAATCGGGCTATCTTTGCAGGGAAAAAACCTTCTCTCATGAGTATATTTCAGCATATCGTGTACCTCTCGCAATTGTACAAACCTGTTGTTTCAAAGGTGAAAAAACCGAGAGCTATTGTAGTTGGTCCTGTTCTCGTCTCCCCATATGGTTTTTTTGATGGGGCAGCTGCTAATGGTTATGGTGGGGCTGGATTCTGTCTTTACCTGAATGAGTCCCATTCATTTGAGTTTGCTTTGGGGGCGGGGTCTTGCACAAACACTAAAGCAGAATTGATTGCACTTTGGGCTCTCTTGTATGTTACTCTGCTGACGGGGATACCAAAATTGAATATCTTTGGTGACTTTGCTGTCATCATTAGTTGGGAAAAGGGCATTACTGCCTTGAAACCTCCAGCCCTCAGTCATTGGTGTTTGGATACAAGAAGACTCACCTCTTGCTTCCACCACCTTTCCTTTAGCCATATCTTCCGTGAACACAACCAGTTCACAGACCGTCTATCAAAATATGCCCTTTCTTTGGCTCCAGGTTGTGGTATATACTTTGAATTTATTGATGGCCTTTTGGTCTCACATGATACATTTCAGCTCTTTTGAGCTTGGTGCAGGAGATTGATCTCCTTTTTCATGTTGCACCTCTTTGATGTTTTGGAGCGGGCTTTTTTTGATAGCAGTACTACAGCTGCTGTTTTCACGGAATATTATGTACTATTGAGATGGACATTTCCCCTTTCTGATTATGGCTTCTTTGCTTGGTTATTGCATTGTTTGACCACCCCCTGGGCCAGCACCTATGAATTGGGACTCATTCACGGTATATGCAGATGGGAGCTCCTTACTGACTTTATTTGTATGTATCCCTTTAAGGGAAGGCACATCAAATGCTCTTTGATTCAGATTAATGAATATCAAAAAAAGGCTTTTTTCTTCTTGAGAAAAAAAAAGAGCTTGTACTAAAGAAAAAAATAAAAGAGGAAGAAAATATTGTAAATGAAGAAAACAATACAAAATTGAAACAAATTCAGTTTTAAGAAAAAAGTATTATTATTATGAACTTTTTTTAATATTATTTTATATTAAAATTAAAATTGAAAGTGTGGTAGTTTTAATGTTAATATTTAATTGTTGCGTTAAAGTTTGAGTGTTGTATATTATTGTTTAAAAAATATTTCAAAAGTTTAAAGTATTATTAAAAAATTAATAAAATAATATATTATTTTAAAAGTATCAAGTTTTTTTAAATTATATTAAAAATTAATATATATACAAATAATTAAAATACCGTACATTTAATTGAATGTGCTATTCACACTTCTTAAACTAAAATTTAATAAGTTTGAGAACGTGGTAAGCTTTATGTCAATTATCAACCACCCAAAAGCTATAAACTAATGATGTTTAATTAATGTTTAATTAATTATATACAAATATTAGAAATTACATTTCAGTTATGTATTTCATTTAAACTCTAATTTCAATCTCTAAAATTTAATAAGTTTGAGAACGTGGTAAGCTTTATGTCAATTATCAACCACCCAAAAGCTATAAACTAATGATGTTTAATTAATGTTTAATTAATTATATACAAATATTAGAAATTACATTTCAGTTATGTATTTCATTTAAACTCTAATTTCAATCTCTATTTAAATCTCTAGTGATTTTCATGATCTATAAGTTATTTTAATCGTTTTCTTTAGTGACCTACATTTGCATCTGAAATTTATTAAAGTAGTTTTTTTGTTCTTGGAAAGGGCAATTAAGGACTCTTCATCCATTTTTACAATAAAAAATTGCATTTTCAACAATATTGCTGAATTTAATAGGTGCAAATCGTCTAAACTTTATCCCACTCCCTTTTCTGTTAGTTATTCTATCAAATTATGATCAACAAATAAATGAATTAAATTATTGGCTTTTTTTCTATAATTAAAAAAACCTACATCTATATACAACAAAGCTAGAACTGAAGAAAATGACTAAAAAACTATTAATAATCTCCTAACTCATCCTTCTATATTCAATATAAAACATAATATTACTATCATTAAATTGCATTATAAATTAACTCATCCTTCATGTAAAACATAATATTACTATCATTAAATTGCATTATAAATTAATCTTATATGTGTTACACAGAAAACAAAAATTGATTTATTTATTTTGATTGATAATGATAAAAAATGTGAAATTCATAATAAAAAATTAATAAAAATTAAAAATAAATTATTTTTCAATTCAATTTAAAAATATATATAATTTCATTGCATATAAATTTATTTTTTAAATATATATTTTTCTTTAAAATGTTATAATCTTTAAATATATATTTTCCATTTAAAAATGTTAAAAGAAATTATAATTTTCAAGACGCTCAACATTCAACTCCTACTACGCCCCTTAAATAATTAACCTGTTTCTCTATATTAAAAACCAACTCTTAATTAATAAAATACATATAATTCAAAGTTAATTAATTTTTTTTATAGTAATAGAAAAACAAAAAATAGAAAAAATTTAAAAACATAAAAATTGAAAAATTAACCTCCTACCTCACCTAACTAACAAAATTTTACTAAGAACAGCTCTAACCAAACCATTTTTATATAACATGGAAACCTGGCACTGGTACAGCAGATAAATCAAGCGTCTATTTTTTGCTTGTTTGTTAATATTGGATAAAAATCTCTCAAAATTATTGTTAAAAATTGTTATTTCAATATTAATTATTCTTATCCGAAATAAAATTACCAAATTTTAAAACTATCCAAATCACTTAGATTGCCATTTGAATATTTCCACTTATGTTTATTGATTGCTAAAGATTAGAGGCGTTTTGGTCCTTTGAGCCTTATCACAGCGGACCATGCCTCGTTGGGAATTGATCCCTGGTGGGCTAGGTGAAAACCACCGTCCCCACCGATTGGACCCCACTTCATCCTTTAATACCATGGTAGAAAAAATCATTAGAAAGTAGTTCGACATGACACACTAAGGCACGGGAGTGAATTGATTGAGGTCATTAGGGAGCCACTCGTTTTGGTCACCTTTTGTACCCTTGTAAGCTTTTAGAAGAGATTGCTGAAACAAGGCAACTAATTTATATATAATTTTTTTTATAATGTTCCAATAGTATATTCATCAATCACCCAAGGTACACTGCAATTTATGGCCTATGGCCCATGTGATTTGGTGACTAGTGCACCTTAATATTATAATAATGGGTAGCATTATTTACCTTTTATCAAAGCATTAAATGTAAAGTGAGGTGATGTATACACATTAGATTTATCAATCCTGCAAAAGCTTTTATAATTTTTAATTGAAAACCATGAAAGTGCCCTAAGATTATTACCTCTACTTAACATCGTTATTTCAAAGGGGATTAAGTGGCGTGGGTGTGGATTGGATAGTAGATTCCCAAAAGATGGTGATATACAAATTCAAATGGATCGTTATTTCAAAATGGAGTAAAACTTTTTACCTGACCATTTATACTGTTTGCGTGAGCTTTCACATCACTTATTGCTGGTCATCTGATTAGTGCAAATGGTTGAGTAAAAAGTTTACTCTATTTCAAAATTTCAAAGGAGATTAAGTAAAAGTGGGATAATTAGTATTCAAATTGCTCTGTATTTTTGGCGATTTGTTTTCTAGATTTGGTTATAAAATTTGGTGAAATTATGTGATGTCGAACTATGCTATGGAACTGTGTTTCCAAGGGTTTAGACATATTTTAAGATAATCCAGATCATCGAAATTCCAAAAAAATAACTAGAAATAAGTGAAACTATGCTCGCCGAAAAAGCAACAACCAAAAAAACCGAAACGATTTGAGTGCCAATTATATCACGCCAATTAAGTGGCGTGGGTGTGAATTGGATAATGGATTCCCAAAAGATGGTGATATAGAAATTCAAATGGAATTAAGTGGTTTAATGTGGATTGGATTCCCAAGGACGGTGATAGATCTATTGCTTTTTGAATCTTCCATTGTTTTTATTTGACAAAACGCCACTCCTGATTTGAATTCTAGGGTTAAGTGCCTTCCAGTTGTGTCAGAAAACCAATGGTCATTTAGGGTTCGTGTCAACTTCAAGGCAGGAAGGATCTGGAAGTCTGAGACGAGATCTAGACCGTCCATGGAGGCCGAGCAGATTCGTCAAGTAAACGACGAAGAAGGACAGGGACAGTGTGTGGCCGGCGGTAGCTTTCGGCTCGGAGGCCCACGCTGTTTGCACAGACAATTAGTCTTTTATATATACCAAGTTTTTTCTCTTCAGGGTTCAGAAAACGCACAGGCGTGCGATTCTCCTCTTATCGTCTGCCTGAAAAAACAAGTCTCTGTGCTGCGATTCACGTGTTTCTGTTACATGTTGCTTTCCTGTATTTGCTATTTAGAGGAACCATCTCTCGGTTAGGTTGCTGGTTTGTAGGGCTTCTCAGAGGGCTTTTCATGGCGCCTGCTAGGTCTAACGGTGGAGGAATGTTTGGAACAATGAATTCTATGTCGGCGCCTTCTGTTCATGTGCTCTTCATTCTGGTGATCGTGGCGTTGTTTCTTATGTTTTCGTGGTACATGACCTATGAATCGAGGCTTGAAGGCTTGGCGGATCAGTTCAACATGGTGCTCATTTTGTGCCCTGTCATGTTGCTCTTGATCGTCCACTGGTTGTCTGTGGTGGAGAAACCAACGTTGCCCTTCCCTCGCTCGGAGCCAAACGCTATTCACAGGGCCGGTGGCTCGCCCTGGGGTGTGGGGTTGCTCGTAGTGTTGCTTATGGTCATGATATCTTATCAGTCAAGCTTTCATGACCAGTGGTTCCCTTTGTGGACCAAAAGCTAGTGCTTGGGCTCCTTGGTTTTTGAAGGACTAAAGGCGTTTTGTTTTGCTTTTGACCGTTCGCTTGCTTTTGTTCATACTGTACGTTTAATGTGAGGAGTGGGTTCGAATCTGGAATACTGGAAGAAAGAAATGAGCAGAGACGGTGGCTCTCTGTATTTTTTCGTGCTTGGAGCTTCTTGTTTTATATATGTAATCGACGGCACCTGTAAATGGAAATCCAGTATTTACTGATCTTTGCTTTTGTACTTGAATTCGTTTATGGTGAATATCTTATAATGGTGTATATTCTTCCTTTCTGTGTAAAATTTCATTCATTGGAATTTTCATTAAAAGATAGAAACAGAGAATTTTCATTACAGTTTTAATGGTGAAAATTTAAGTGCGACGAAAACAAGTCTCCTGCGTTGTCGATTAGATTTTAAAATTGTTATGTTTGCGTCTATCTAATTAAACATTTATTATTAAATGAACAATTTTGCTTTGTGTTTTGGTTAAAGGGTGAAATCTATCAGTTTTCATCATATGCAAATTGACTTATTATCTTTATTCAAACTGGCATTATTACTTTTACTGGTTTAGGTTAGCAAATGTAAATTGATTCATCACCTTAATTTATGAACAACTATACTGATTGAAATAACAGGCTGGTTATTCAAGAACAACCATATTGATTGAAATAACAGGCTCTTAAGAATATACTGATTGAATAACAAGCTGGTAATTCTTAAGGGTGTAGACTTTCATTCCTGCCTCTCTTGGGTAGTCAACTTGTTTCATTAAATCTTAAAGAACTTGTTTCCTTAAATCTAAAAAATGAATAGTTTTTAAAGGTGTAGACTTTCATTCTTCTGTTCATGTTTTTAAGATTTTCAAAGTCTTGTGTAGTTAACTTTCATTTTTTCATTCTTGTTTTTCTTCTGTTCATGTTTTTAAGATTTTCCAAGTCTTGGGTAGTTAACTTTCATTTTTTCATTCCTGTTTTTAAGATTTTAAGTCTTGGATAGTTAACTTGTATTTTTTTTTGTCTTTTTTAAACATAAAAAAATAAATTCTAACTTTCATTTTTCATTCCTGTTTTTAAGATCCTAAGTCTTGGGTAGTTAACTTGTTTTTTTAAATTAAAAAAAGACAAATATTTTAAAGTAGACACTTTTCCACTCACCTAGGTATTAAGCAGATAACCTTGTTTCTTTTAATCTAAAGAGGACAAACTCTCAATGCATGTCATGTAGCTTCAATAGATTTTTTTAAAACTCAGTCAGAAAGATTAGAAAGATTAGGTTGCTTAGCCGATAAAACTTATTTCCGTTGATCCAAAGAAAACAAGCTCTCAATATGCTTGTCATCTTGCTTCAATATGTATTTCTTTAACTTGCTCAGAAAGATTAGATTTCTTTTAATTCAGACAGGACAAACTCTTATATTTCTTTTAACTTGCTCATAAAGATTAGATTAGACAAACTCTCAATGCTGGTGATATAGTTTCAATATATATATTTTAACTTAGAAAGATTAGATTGCTAATAAAGGTATCATTTAAAAACACTTGTAGAAAAAGAGATATGATCATTTCTATTATATTTGATAAATTCAAAATTAAAAATAGATTATGGTAAAAGAAAAAAAATGCAATTTAAAGTAGAAAAAAACCTTACAATACTTGGTAGGGTTATGTATTTGGTTTATTTATTTAGTTTATGAGGCAAATTTGTATTTTATTAAATGTATGCGGGTTTTGAACAATTAACTTGCTTCCGTATCTTTCAAGTTAATCTGTTTCTTTACCTCCCAATTTCTTTACATTTCAAATTAATCTTCCAAAATATTCTGACAATTTCTATCTACCATATTTTACTGTAAAAAATGACCAATCACCTTTCAAACCTAAATGAAATATTCATCATCATCTCCCAAAAAGCAGTGTTTGAAGAAAAACACTACCACCAAAGCGAAAACAAAATACCGTTTAAGAGTAAAAACCAGACAATCAAGAAGGCCAATTATATCCGAACTTTTGAATCTACCGATTCTCTCCGAAAGTAAATGGGAGGATCTTTTAAGATAATAATTGGTCATATCATGTGAACATTGCCTCTGCATTATTGTCAACAATTCAGATTTGGTTTTTCAGTTGGGGACTCAAGGAGGATTTTGGAGATAATCATTTGTCACATCATGTGAACCCTACCTTGGGCAGTATAGTCAACATTTCAGGCTTGGTATTCAGTGATTTAATGAAACAGCTTTACTCACGAATCACGAGACTCAGAGGCCCGGATTTTGACGTCTCTGAGTACGTTTCTTTGGTTTCCGGGCATACTTACTTCATTAGTCAACATTTCAGGTTTGGAAACAGCTTTATTCACGAGATTGCAGGCGTGCAATTAGCCGACTTACAGGACAGGACGGGGACCTATTTTTGGGAGAGTAGTCTAAACGGCCGAAAAACTTATTTTTTTTGAATGTCATGTTTTTTAATTGAATTTAGTAATGAATTTGGGAATCTTAGATATGAGCTGTCCAAATTTGTATGTGTTTCGAGGTTTTTGACTGTTACAAGGGACTTGTTTTGGTTTCAAGAAAGGTTCGTGAATCTCAGTCCTATTGCTGCAACTCCAGAAATGATGCAATTTCAGTCATTTTGATCACAAGGAGAAGCTATAAGAAGGGTTTCTTTGAGCAGGATGAGAAGATTTTGTTTTTTATGATTTTAACTTAATTAACATGTGGATGGAGAGGTGCAAAGAAACCTACACATTTTATAAAATTTCTTCTTTAGTCTTCTTTTTTGAGATTTTATAAAATTTCTTCCGAAGTCTTGTTTTTTGAGATTTTTGGTTTTTGGAAGCACCTTTTCCTTTATAAGTATCATTTTGGGTGTTTCTGTCTTCCGATTTCCACTTTTCGATGTCCAAAATGCGAGGATCTGTTTTTTTAAGTCTGTGGGGAAATATTTTCCGACTTCCGAGTTTCGCCATGCTGAATCCGAAAATCGGGACTCACATGTTCGCAATAAAATATTTTTGTTTTTCGACTCCCGCTTCTTGATGTCTGTAATGCGGAAATCGAAAAAGTCCTTTGTCGCGTTTTTGCTTTCTTGTCTTTCCTACTTCTAATTTCTGCACAGCCGTTTCTCGGAAATCGTGATTTTTTTTTTTGCAGCTTATGTTTTCTCGTTTTCTCCGCTTTCCCCTTTCCTCTTTTGCGGAATGTGGAACGCGAAACTTTAATATGTACATTGTCCAACTAAACTACTTTCTGACTTTTGTTTTCTGATGTTCGAGACGCGGAAGTCGAAAATCTCAAAATCCAAACTTTGGAAACTTTTTACTTCCAATTTTTGAGTTTCGTGCCTTCATCTCAGCCATTCGTTTATGGTAGATTTACGGTCTAGATATTTTCCCATTGAGACTTTGGTTATTTAGTCTGTTCAAATTCATGAGGGTTTTTACCATTTTCACTCGTGTTTTTTACTATGCCCGAGGAAATTTACGACGTTTTTCTCGGTCAAGCTCACGGTTTTTCTAGTTTTGAAACTTTCTATCGGTAAGTTGACTTCTCACAACCGTTTATTTTGTTACTTTTACATTGTAGTAAGTTTTTAGCATGGTTTCGAAATTTTCGGCAGAAATGGCGTCTATGGTACCCAGAAACACAAGATCAAAGACAACTCTGCAAGAAGAAAAATCCAAAGACCCAAACGACGGAATATTCACGGACACTAGTGGACGAGTTTCCGAAACCTTGTTTTTGGATTGGTCGAGGATATATGCTATATTCGATAATGATGATTTTTCCACTGTGCTTCATGACTAACCGACTTATATCAGAATTCGGAGGTCACAACTCCATCTCATTACCTCTAGACCACCTTTCATGCCTTACACAAACCCAGTGAAATGGGCATTGGACAATGCTAAACTTGAAGACCGCATGTTCAATGACCACATTGGTACTTTTCTGGCTGCCTTCATTCCTGATACTTTTGCTAAGGCTTACACCCTTGGAACCCCCAAACAACTCCTGAGCCATAAGTTCCTGAACGAAGCAACCTCTCGTTACAATTATGAAGATGTGGTAAAAGGGTGGATGGAAAACCCTACTCTGTTTGTTCCTCGACCTGGTAATGTTTACCCTATTTCATGGTCCAGGGAACCATATTCTGCCGGTTGTATGGGTTGGCTAATTGCTTGTTGTTTAAAGCTGAATGGGTTTCGACAGCGCATCACATTCTCCTTACAGGGCATTCTTTCAATTGGGCCCAGATTTTATCTGTAAATTTGCAAGAGGAAATTGTTAAGTATTAGAAGATCCCGACAAACAGGAAACCCTAGTTTTTTATGTTGGCTTATGTTATGGATGTTTTTTGTGCAACTTCTGCATTTCCTGCTTTGGGTTGGAATTGGCAGAAGAATTCTCCGCCTGTTCATATTTATTGTTCTTACATGTAGGATGATATATTTGTTCCTCGGGTGTATGATATTTGCGACCTTTTCTTAGGGTCTATGTACCATAAGGTTTTCAAGGCTGACGCTCCGACGTTTTCACAAAGTGCAAGGGATTTGATCACTTTGCATGGGGATTGGTATGTTGGAGAACATTTCTCCTACTTCAGAATTTGGGGTAGCAACATAGTCCATTTACTGCCAAGGATTGTCCTACACTGCATGGTTTTGCAGGAATTTTCTCTTTAGATGGTCGTCGATGACGCCTTGCTTAAATTGGCCAAGCACAAAAAGAAGTGTTGGCCTAAGTTTCCCTTGAATTTAAGTTCTTTTGTCTTGCATAATTCTACCCATGCAGTAGTGCCAGGTAAGGAAATTTCAATTATGAACCTGGGAGAAGTGCTTAAAAGAATGCATGATCCAAAGGATTATTTGGCAAGTCTCTTTGCTAAAAAACGGGCTAAGTTTCATTACACACATGAGCAGCTACCAGATGACTCCATATATAGGGCAGCGATTGATTTTCACGAGGCATTAGAGAATATCATTGATCCAGAAGTAAGGGCACATGTTGCTAAGTATCAGAAAGATCTTAAGTAGACTACCCTTCACCTCAAGAAATTAAAGTTCGATGCAAAAGATAAAATTCACAGGAAAAACATGGAGAAAGAAACAAGACATCAGGAAGCAACAACTTCTTCTTCTGTCTGCACCTCCAAGTCTAAAGACAAGGGTAAAGCTGTCATGGAAACCCCTGTGATTGCTCACTCTTCACAATTGGACAAAGCTCGACATAAAGGGGAAGAATTCATGAGAAATCTTGAGAAGCTCAGTTCCCAGCTTCAGACACGGGTAGAAGAGGATGAATCTCAGCCTAAGAGACACAAAACTTAGTTTGTTCCCCAACAAGCATAGGAACTTGAAGCACTAGTGGCTCAAATAGAACACATACTTCAGCAAGTGCTCAAAGAGGAACAACTAGCACAGGTAGGTCCACTTGCTCTTCAAGAACAACTACCTCTATAGATTCCTCCAGTACAACAGGTTGAACCTCCACCTGAACCTGAATTTGAAGTGCACGAGATTGATAGTGACCTAGAGGAAGAATTTGGTCTTGCTACATGCTCTGTCAATATTTTCTCTCCCATGACATCGTCTGTTCTTGATATACAGTCATCATCAGGTTTATTTGATGCTTTATTTCCTTAGTGTTTCTTTTCTTATCTGAATTTAAAGCCCATTCTTAAGGACACCTCTACAAACCCATCAGTGTTAACAAAAGTGGCCAGTCCTACTTCTCCTCTTGCTCCACCTGTCTCATTGATTTCCCATACATCCCATACTACCTCTACATCCTCACATATTTCATTTTCCCAAGTATAAGTCCCTTCTACCTCCACAATTCTTTCTTCACAAATTGATATCCCTATTCCCACCTCTTCCTTTCTTTTTATATCTATTTTCCCTACTCCCCCCTTGGACATTTCTCCCATTAGTGTAGAAGTCCTGGTCTCTCATACATAACCTAAGCTATCAGCCACTCCTCTAGAGGAAATTCTACCGGACTTGGAAGAGATGGCAAATTTTGGAGAGGATGTTGTTGTTTCCTTAGGGAAATATTTTTGAAGCAAGAAAGCAAAGGCAATAATAAAAAAGGGAACAAAGAAGACAAGGGAAGGCACACTTAAACATTTGCCTGCCCTTAATCAAAGTTGTCTGGAGAATTATTGCCCCTAATGTTAGACAAGGGGCATTGGATACAACAACTTCTATGGGAGCTTTCACAGGAGCAAATTACAACTCAATGACAAATTTGCATAAGGATCTTCTGGATAAATAATAAGAATAACAAAAAGTCAAAGAGGATCTAGTGGCAGAAGATGCACATTACCAAAAGGAGACTCAGCTCCTCAGACAAGAACACCAAGATAAACAAGAACATTTGCAGAAGAAGATTGATCATCTCAAGCATCATCTTGAGAAATCAAAGCTCCTTAATCAACAATAGGTTGATCATAATGCTTCCCTCGAGCAACAACTCAAGGAATCACAGTTGTCTTCAGTTGCCTCATCATTTTCCACATTAACAGTTGAAGAATTCAAACAGCTAGCTTGTAGGGTTAATGATCAATATTATCAGTCTATACATAGGGTTAAATGAAATGCAGGAACTGTACAATTCATTTCAATCACACTCAGATGTCGTGCATGAACACCATACTCGAAGAACTGTAATAGCTAAGGCTTTGGAGAATGTGTTGGGTTGGAAAACACACATTAGGGATTAAACTGCAGGACATGCCAATCATGGTAAAAATTCGTGCTAAGAAAACCAAAGTCACAATTGAAACTTGGGAAGGCCTCTGTGATATAGTTGATTCCATTATCCACGAGGGACAAGCGGCATGCAAGGGTAGGTGGACAACTTCTGATGTTTTGCTTGGTTTCATGAACCTTCCTATGTTAGCTCCGATCAACCATGTAGTACCTCCCAAGGAAATTGAGCAAACCTTTACTGCAGTTAAGGAGCAAATTCGGGGTGTGACCCATATTACATTGCAGGAGATTACGAAATGGATTGAGATACCAAGTTCTACGATGGTTAAAATACATGTGTATCTTGGGGAATGGAATAAGGTAAAAAAGATGGAAATCACATCCCAGATCTTGAGGGCAGAAGTACACATAGAACAAGCCAAATACCAGGATATTGATTTCTTGATGGATCTAGATTCCAAGTGGCATTTTGCCCTTGGCCAATCTAAAACTGTTTGATTTTGTGATCCCACATCTTGGGAATTTTTCTTTTTTGTAAAACTTTGTATTATTATTTAAAGAGAAAGTTTCCTAAAGTGAAGGGGGGAATTTTTTAGAGATTAAGAAGTTTGGCAAAAATAAAATAAAATTACAGTCATTTTGTGGTATTTTTCATGGTTGTCCATTAAATGTTTTTAATGGATTGTAGTCCTCCTTCTATTTATATGGGTTTCCAATTATTGATTGTTATTTGTAAATGTGTTGGTTGATGTACTGATTTATGTTTACGAAATCAACATATGGAAGGTGCATTAAGTGAATCTTTTTGTTTAATTCACATGCTTATTCACACAGCTGATGATTAGTTATAGATATCTAATATTGAATTGCTAATTAATATTGTCTCTTGGACATGTTGTATATCTCTAATGCCTTCATGAAGCTTTGACAATTTTATTTGTTTAAGTTGGTGTAAACTTGGGTGCAGAAATTGATCTTGATTTGCATGTTTGCACGTTTAATGGTTAATTTCTTCCACCTATTTCATTTTTGCAACGGTCCTACCTTCAGCATCATCAATCACCCTGTTTAAGTTTCCTTCAACAGTGAGTTTATGAATCAATCTATTTCAAAGTTTTTTCAGTTGTTCGAAGAGAACATATTCTACACCTAAAGATTGAATCTTTACCACAACAAAATCTCTGCAATAGACCTTTCCTGATGGCACCGTTAGTTTATAGACTTCAAAACTGAACTTGTCTTCTTTCTGCACTTCCGCACCTGCACTTTCGCTCTTCCGTCACTTTTCTAATTTACGAACCTCTGCACTTCTGCACTTCCTCCCTGTTGCTAGATGCGACAGATGCCATTTGAGTCATCAAAATGGGAGCCCTCATTAAAATTTTTAACTGGTTTTCCAAACCATATTTTCCTTAATGGGAACTACCATTCCTAGTTGGTCTTGTTTTTTTGTGGATTTTGTTGATTTCAGAAGCACCTTTTATTTTTAAAACTTTCGTTTTGAGCACTTCTGTCTTCCGTAATCCCCTTTCCGCAGTGTGGACTGCGGGGATCCATTTTTTTCAAGTCATTAGGGAAATCCATTCTCGACTTCCGCCTTTTGCCTATGCGGATTCAGAATTTTCATTTTTTGTCAATAAAACTTTCTTGCCGATTTCCGCTTTCCAATGTGCGAAATGCATAAATTGAAAGTTACAAGTTCAAAAATAAACTTTCCATGTTTTCCGACTTTCACTTTTCGTTGTGCAGAATGCGTAAGTCGAAAAAGTATTTGTGTTTTTTTTTTTAATTTTCTCATTTTTTTGATTTTTGCTTTCCGTAGTGCAGAATGTGGAAATCAGAACTTTGATGTTTTTCTTTGCAATTTTTGTTTTCTTCCGCTTTACGCTTTCATAAGTACGAAATGCGAAATGCGGAAGTTAGATACGTTTTTAGTTCAAATAAATTTATTTCCGACTTCCGCTTTTCGCTGTGCGAAATGTGGAAGCCAGAAACACTAAATCCAAACTTTCCCAAACATTCTATTTACGAAGTCTCAGTTGCATGCTTTCATCTCAGTCATTTATTTTTTGCTAGATCTACGGTTTATATTTGTTTCGTCGTTGAGATTTTGGCTATATAGTCTATTTGAATATCTGAGGTTTTTACCATTTTTAACCTGCGTTTTTCACTGTGCCTGGAGGATTTTATTGTGCTTTTTTGTCACTTGAGCTTACATTTTTCACTTGTTTTCAAAGCTTTCTACCGATAAGTTAACTCTTTACGACTGTTTAGCCTGTTATTTTTTTTACTGCAGTACGTTTTGATCGTGGTTGCCAAATTTTGAGTAGAGATAACATTTCCTGTGCCTAGAAACACAAGATCAAAGACGACTTTGCAAGAGCAGAAGTTCAAAGACCTAAACACCGGAATTTTCACAAACACTAGTGGGCATATTTCTGAAAACCTGCATTTGGATTGGTCGAGGATCTATTATATCTTTGATAATGACGATTTCTCGTCCATTCTTCATGACCAACCGACTTATATTAGAATCTAGAGCTCACAACTTCATCTAATTTCCATTAGACCACCATTTATGCCCTACACAGACTCGATGAAGTGGGCACTCGACCATGCTAAACCTGAGAACTGCGTTTTCAATGACCACATTGGTAATTTTCTGGTTGCATTCAACCCTGATATTTTTGCCAAGGCTTACACACTTGGACCCCCAAAACAACTACCAAGCTGTAAGTTCCTGTATGAAACAACCTCCCTCTAACACCATGGTTTTTGACCCCGATGCATTAAATATACATGATATATATATACATATTGTAAATAATCATGGTGTGGAGCTAAAGGCAAAATCCCCACCGTCGATTTGGTTATGTTTCGGTGACTGGAACTGTTACCGATGGTATATCGGGATATATGGCATATATATTAAGTTGTGGCATCATGTAAAAATGCATTTTTAATTAAATAACCCCAACCAACTATGTCAATGCAACTATATTGAAAAGGGCATGATTTCCTAAGGTTAAGGGGGGGATTGTTAAACCTTGAACCTTCCCTTGTCTCATCCAGCTACCACCTTTAATTTTCTGCTGATTTAGCTGGGGCAGTTATTGTTGGGAAGTGGTGGGTGATAGGACTGTCAGTCTTTGCCACACGCTCACTCCACCAGCCGTTTCTCCACCTTCACATGGGTAAGAGAACCACGACTATGCCACTCTCTCGGTCGTTGGGTTCACTCTCACGCCGAGACGTTTGGTTCTATTCACCTTCTCACGCGCAGGGGGTTCGGATGGTCTTCCTCACGCAAAGCTGAGTTAAGAAGGAGTGTGATTTCTTGTATGGGGGTTTGTTCTCCCTTTTTTTTCTTTGATTGCTAGTCTGTGAGATGTTCACTCTCACGCAAGAGATCATTTTTCCTTTCCCATTGTCAGACTGTGTGATGTTCGGTTACTTCATCGCTGAACCGTGGTTGTTGTTCTCCTCTGATCAATTGGGTTGCTGGGAGTACCTACATTGTGTGGGCTGTGGTTTTCCCTTGTGATTTGGGCTGCTATAGGTTACTGTGGGATCGTTTTGGCCACGATAGGGCCAAGAACGATCCAGGGAGTTATATATCCCCTATTAAAGATTTAATAGCTGGTTGTTGCATGCATGCAGTGGTTTTGTCCTCGGACTGCATTGGAGTGGTGAATGAAGGCCTAATGTGCTTGATAAACCTAGTAGGTTGGGAACCACACAGACAGAGCTAGTGGGCTGGCTTTCTTCTCCACAACCCCTGTATAGCACTGGAAGGGAGATCAGGGTTTGAGGGATTTCGTTGCAGAGAAAGGACTCATTTCCTTGTGTTGGGTGTGTGTGGGTGTCCTAGAAGTTAGGCTGGTTCTGGTATAGGTGCCCTTAGCTCTTCAAGGAGCTCACCAGCTTAGAATTTAGCCTTTCCCAGCTCCTGGATGGCCTGATAAACCCAACTTGGTTGGCTTGGTTGATCCGTTGTTCGCCTGATAAACCCAACTGTGTTGGCTTGGCTGAACTGTGTATCCTTATTTTGTTGTTATCATTGGCTATGTGTAAGCTTGCTAGTTCCTTATTCCTTGGGGAATCATGCCCGGCTTGGGGGTGGCAGCGTTGCTGAGAGATTAAAGAGCACGCGGGCCTATGGTTGGGTGGAACGTTGTAGCGACGTAGCTGGTTGTGGGATAGTTCTCATAAGATAAGTATTCTTGGCTAATCTGTTTCACAATCGTATTTACTGTTAATGAATTATGATGATGGACATGTTGAATGCTGAATTGTATATGAATGGATGTTGTTTTGCTTCCGCTACGTATATGAACAAGTATGCATCGTAGTATGTTTTATGTTTTTAAATATCTTGCTTTAGCATTATATGTATGATCATGTTCATGGGGCTAGATGCCTGGATGTTTGGTGTTTAGTAGCGTCCTCTTGCCCGGTCGGAGGGTCAGGGATGTTACAGTGTGGTATCAGAGCTCTAGTTGCAGGATGGGCCTGAATGGGCCATGAAGATACAGTGATAAATCTTATGTTGTAGCATTTGGGCCTGTTGGCCTGATTTTCTGACCTAGGCCAAAAAGGAGATTATGCCCACACAATGAGCTTAAAGCAGCTTCCAGTGTGTTTGGAATAGCAAAACCTCACAGGTTATGGTCCTGCTACCAACTGAATTTTTCTCTTAAGGAGAAACTAAAATTCAGTAAAAATCTATCATAATGTTATTTCTGTCTAAATAAACCCTAAAATTATTTTCAACTACCTAAGTTATCCTACAATTGCTTTCTTAAGGAAAGTCTCCGATTTTTTGAAGATTTTATATTTAATATTCTAAATATAAAAGACTATTAGAATTATCCTAAAATTACACAAATTCTATTTAGCAACTGTTAAATCTAAACTATATTATAATAATACTAACTAAACTATCCTATCTATCCTATCTTAGCTGAGAGCGATTTTGAATATTATATTAATTATTAATTAATATAAGGATGAATAGAAGGATAAGGAGTAATATCTAAACAAAAATATTTAAACCATCCTCACTAAATCATTCTGATATAAAATAACTTATCAGAGAAACTGAAATAAACAATTACTTTGAATTTTCTGAAATGTCTAATTAATTAATAACTAATAATCAACATTAGATATTTGAATAAGAGATAATGTTCAGTATGAAATCATCGCAAAAATACAAACGAGATCAAACAGACATAAATATATATATATATATCATTATATCTTGAATTTTTAGTAAAAACACTGATGAATTCAGTCACAATGACATACTAATTTAAATATAATATTGTGTTGACAAAGTGAAATACTGATAAATAAACACAAGCATAACCAAGTATACTGTATTAATGTTAAAAATAGAAGATCATATACTGAAATATATAGAGTATCCAAAATAATACCAATCACGATATCAACTTGGAGATTTCCAGTCACATCCCATTTCCAAAGATCAAACTTAAGCCAGGAACAAAACTAGTATCAAATAATATTTCGAATATGTTTCTTTTCAGTCACTCCATCCTCCATCTCATAAAAAGTACCATCTTATATAATACTACTAGTCTCTCGATTCAGTTTTTCCATAAATGTTATATGCAAGACTATAGGAGTCCTATCGCTATCAAAGAGCATCGACTCTTTTCAACAGAGACTTGTCACTAGAAGATAACAATAAAAACAACTAGCCTGAAACATTTGCTGGTTTAAAGGAACTAGCAAATTCGTGGCTTTGTCGAAATCCCAGTGTTCAATAAACAGCCACGTCTTCCAACTAAAATCCAGAATATTAGAAACGTCCTGAAACTGTAGAGGATAGCGATGACATGCCCACCTGTTTTAAACAAACAAAAGCATCTTATTAAAAACCAATTATAACAGAAATACCAAAAGAAACCATAATTTATATGTGTGCCTGTAAAATCTGCAATTTTACAGGCATGCACAAAAAACTTTTATTACCTGTTGATAGAGACACAAACCACGTAACTGAAAATGGAAATAATCATCAGGTTTTATTTTGTAGATCGACCACTCTTTTGGCCTCGGCTAGTTTGGCTTTGAGCCTGATGATCATTAGCTTTTGATTTTCTACTTGTTCAAGTAAATGTTGATTTGTACCTATCATTGATTTTTTCGCCTTTTTGTATTGGTTCTTTTTGATGTTCACTTCCTTCCATCTGTTAATCCAGTTTAATAATTCTTCTCTGAACGTCTTATTTTCCACCTCCTTTAAATCTGCATTAGCTTGACACTGTTTAAGTTCATTTTTCAATTCTATAATCTTAGTCTCATATACCCTGTCCAAAACCTGTTGGAGAGTTTCTTCCTCCTTGTCATGACACGAATCAACTGCTTGGGAAGAATCAATATTACCTATGTCTTGACTAGGTGATGGAAAACTCATAAAAGATGGCTCGAGGCCTGAACCATAGGCGTCTATACACGATGGAGCAACTTTTGCCTTACCTGACTCTGTAATGTCTTTAGCCAATTTTGCACTATTTTTCTTTATAAGAGTAGGATCATTCATATAAGTAGTTTCGGGAATCGACGACGGAACGTTGTCCTTAAGATGGACAATCATTGGCTGAGTACTCTGTTGAGTAGTTATAGGAGCAGAGGCTGTAGGTGTATTATTCATGCTTCTAGTAACCCTTCTCATACGAACAAACACAAGATTTTTTGATTCAAAACCCCCTCTGTCACAGCACACTTGTGCTTGTTGTTCTAGTTTATGCATTGACTCATTGCCATGTTTTCGAGGAGTATTCAGCTTAGAGGGTTTTTCATAATCAATAGTGTTAACATTTTCATCTTTGGTTAACTTGTCCCTTGTCTTTGCAGGTGTACTACAATGTTTGTATGATGGAGATTGGTTCAAGGTTGCTTCAAAGTACAAGGGAGCTACATTCCCGACCCCATCATCCTTGATACCAGTATTTATGGGTGAATTGGCTTCCTGAAGCTCTTCGTCCTTTGATTTAGCCTCATGAACATTACTAACCTCGGATTTTACAATAGCCTTTCGTTTCCTACGGGTCTTTGGGGAAGGGTTTGGTCAATATTGAGTCGGCCCTAATTGACATTCAATTAAAAACTCATCCCACGATTTACCATTAAGAGACAGTTGATGTTGTATTATAATTTTGACTAAACCATGATGAAATAGACTTCTATCAGGATTATCGAAACTTTGAACTGAATGCGACATTTTTTTCAGACTTTGCCATAGGTAAAATGGAAGATTAAGTTTACAGCCTTTTAATGCTAACAGTAGTCGTAGGCGATAATAATGTAGGTGAGAAAATCGTCCATCACATGATACATACCTGACCAAGATCTCATAGAATGCTCGCCATTCTGGCTTCAGAAACTTGACCGAAACCCCAATCTTCAGTTTTGCACTGGCCGACAAAAGCAACAGCAAGGATTGAAATTTCTTTTTATTCACTTTTCCACCTTTAAACCATCACTCTTCGGTTTGTGGGAGCTTCGTAGCCTCTGCAATTTTGTCTTCATCAATGATAAAATTAAAATCCCCAACCTGTGCTACGTTTTCTTTCAAACTCAACGCAAACCGTTTGGTCACCTCCACGTTATGGCCATTAAAGCACCTAAAGAACTGACCCCATCCAACCTTTTCAAATAGCAGGGCAACTTTCTCATCTACTTCAACAAGCTCTGACCCTGAGATTTCAAAACGACGAAGCAGAGCCATGGCTTCCTCACTACTATCCTGATTACGAAATTGAATGAATGGAGTCATGAAAAGGGAAGGGATAGGCACCCAGGTAAAAGACGTGATGCGAAATGTCAAATCCTCGCATGCTTCATGCCTGACAGAGACGAAGGCTCCAAGTTTGGCCATTTTAACCGAATTTAGAGATGATGAACTCTACAACCTGCGTTTTGCTATGATAAATGCATGACTAGCAACGACTAACTGTAAATCTTAACCAATTCTACATATCAAGGATCATTCGATTGATGAATCGTAGTTCGAGACATTGATTACACATAGTTTGGCATGATGATTTCGTACAACATCATAAAATGGAATGGCTATCAGTCATATACAACATTAAACCCTGCTGATATGATTCATTAATACATTCACAGTTGTCAATTAGAACGAAAGGTGTTAGCCAAATCTTCATGCCAACGCAACGATCCAAGTAACATGTGTTAATTATTTGACATATGGGTCATGTACCCTCATAAAACAGTCAATTGATGATCTTTTCCAAATCATACATGAAAGGTGGTTGTGTTTATTAATATGACGATATAGTGTTAAAACAGTAAACCCTAATGTTTTTGCAATACACTAACTAATGATCCGAATTAACACTTAAACCATGTATATACATAAAGTCTCATTTTGAAATAAAGTTTTAAAACTTTACAAAATCCCATCCATTAATATCCCAAATCGAATTTGATAGGATACAAATTTATAAAACTATGACATATGAATATTTCAAAATGATACTCATTTATTTGCTTTTTCACTAGCTATATATACACAATTTTACAAAGTCATGGTAAGATATTCAAGTTACATATAAAATGTGAACTTTTAAGTCTAATAAGAGTTTTGATTTAATAATTCACCTTTAGTTCCAGGGGATTTAAGAACTTATAATATCTTATCAATAACCAGCTTCAAACAAATTCAAAATGTGTTTTCGTTGAACCTCAATTAGCATACTATCTCTTTAAATTTCTTAAATCAACATATATAATCAGATAGATTAATTAATGGTAGAATTGATTATATAAAAATTTATGGCACTGACAACTGCTAATTATCAAGTTTATGAAAAATGTTTTCATAAACCTCTAATATGTCACTTGACTCTTCTACAATTGAGAGTACCTTCAGAATCGAAGATTCTGAAGGCACTCTTTTATAATCTTTAATAGGTAAATCATAAAAGAGAGCCGATCTCCCTTCATTTTTCATTAAAATGAAGGGGTTGTTGCTAACTGACAACAAATGGCGACGACCTGGGTGAACCAGTTATCTCTGCTCATACAACTTATAAATGATATAAACAAAATCTTAATACTCATTAAAACAATAAAAAATTCTTTATCTAAATAAAAACCATTATTTTTATTCGTATTTATAAGTATAACTCAGAAATATTCTATCTTTTGAAACAGAGATCTAGTTAGGGATAAAATTAAAAATATCTTGATCGAAACAAAGTACTTCATAGTAAAAATAACCTGGACCATCAGTATAGGATATAGAAATCTACTTTTCCGAAAACTTTCCAGAATCTGTTCCATAAACATAATAATTTTCTTTTTGTTTGCTTTTCTTTTCTTTATACAATAATTCTGACTGAAGACTACTATCTGGGTATGGTATCCCAATGTGATAGTATTATTCACGAGAACTGTCTGGAATAAGCAAGCCGGCTTGTGATGAGACCTCTTGTCTTTTAATTTTTAAATCAAAAGCCATCACCCTGGTGATCAGAAATGAAGTTATCCTAGACAACACTGATGATCATGATTAGGCCGGCTTGTGATGAGACCTCTTATTCTTCAGTCAAAATTTATATTTTCTTTATTCACTTTCATCTTTTAAATTTTATGAAATGAGAGATCATTACCCAGCATGGTGACCAAATGGTAATGTCAGTCATTAATATCACCAGAAAATGAATCAGCTGGCTCGTGACGAGACCCCTTATCTCTTGGACTATTAAACCAAAATCCATTACTAGTTTCCTAATAATGTCATACTAGTGATATTTATGATTCTCATCAGATCGGCTTATTACTAAGACCTTCCGTCTCTCATTTTAGCATTTTATTGTCTGGAACAAATCCTAAAAAGTTTTCAGATTGTAAATACTTTTGAAGACTGATGGTAGAGATCTGTAAGAGTTTTTCAAAAGTACAAGTTTCGAAAAAGACATTTAATAAGCTATCCCAACTTTTATAAGAAATAAAAAGGTGAGGAATAATCTGAGTAATACTTAAAAATAAAATAATGATAGGTCTTTTATAGATTTAAGAAACCTTGATCATCCTGAACAAATTTTTTAAAAGATTTTAGTCTAGTATTATAATTTTCAAGCTAACGAGCAAATTGACTGTTTTTTCAACTAGAAGATTTATTTATTTACATTTATTTATTCAGCTGCTAACTAAAGATTACTGACTGATTATGTACAAAAAATTGACAGTCTGAAGTATTTGACTAACAGAATTAAAACTAGTTGCAATAACAGAATGATGTTTGAAAGTTACAAAAGTTTTATGAATTTCTCATCATCCTTAAATTCTATGAACTATAATTCAGTTTATATATATAAATATAAATTTATTTACAAACAACAAACAAATTATATACATTTTAAGACCAAAAATATTAACATAAATATTTTTTCAGGATCAGTCCATTCACCGGGAATGTTTCGAACTGACCTTCAAGTGTTTGTAATCGAAAGGTACTTGGACCTATCTTCTCAGCAATAACAAAGGGACCTAACCAAAGCTTCTGAAACTTAGTATGATCTCCTTTTTCCTCATGAATCTTATCCCATTTTAAAACTAAGTCCCCTACCTGAAATTCTTGGTTGGAAATGAAGGATTGGTCGAACCAAGACTTCACAATTTGTTGATGTTTTGCAAAGTGTTGTTTTGACTTTTCTCTTTCTTCTTCAAGTTTTAACAAAGTATTAATTCTCTTTTCCATTGTTGGACATTCTTCATCTTGAACAGACTGAGCTAACTGCAATGAAGGTAAGAATAAATTTGGTGGTAAAATAGCTTCAGTTCCATATACTATGAAGAAGGGTGAGTTACCTATCGCAGCTTTAGGAGTTACTCTGTCTGCCCAAAGGGCATTGATTAATTCTATATGCTAATCACGATGGTGAACTGAAATAGTTCTTTTGAGAATTTTCAATAGATTTTTGTTTGTTGATTCAGCTAAACCATTTCCATGAGGATGGTAGTTAGCTGAATACCTGATTCTTACTCCCTTTTCCAAGGCAAATTGAGTTAACTCAACTGATGAAAAATATGAAGCATTATCAAAGACGAGGGAATATGGAACACCAAATCTTGTTATGATAAAAGTTTCTAAAAATAATATAACCTGATTGGTATTTACAACCCTTAATGGTGCAGCTTTTTCTCAACGAGTAAAATAATTAGTTGTTGTTATTATATATTTGTGTTGCTTAGATGAGGGAGGATTTATTGGCCCTACTATATCAATACTCCATTGCTGAAATGGTCTTTCAATTGAAACAGGTTGTAAAGGAAAAGCAGGTTTCTTAACCCTTCCCGCAGCAAGTTGACATTCCTGGCATTTTCTAACAAAAGCATAGGAATCTCGAAATAAGGTAGGCCAATAATAGCCAGCCCTAAGAATTTTATGCGCAGTAGTTTCTCCACCAAAATGACCTCCTGTTGGTCCAGAGTGTAACTCCTTCAGAATTACTTCTGTTTCATCTTTGTCTAGACATCGAAGCAATACTCCGTCTGAATTTCTCCGAAAGAGGCAATTATCAATTAATAAATAAGGAGTAGATTTCAATCTAAGTGCTCGTCTTTTTTGGTTCTAGGTAATCAGGAGCAGTTCCTGTTTCCAAAAGTATTCTTATGTCTATATACAAGGAATCTTGTGGTGGAGGATAAAAATAAATTTCTCTGGTAAGTAAAACCTCATCAATGACAGTTTCAGTTTTATCATTAGGTAGATGAGCAGCTTCAGCAGCTAATTTACATAATCCTTGACCTTTGACTATCATTGAGGGTTTAATTTCTAAGTCATACTCTTGAAGGACTGTCATTCAAGGTGCTCTTTTCTCACCTAAATCCTTTTGCACTAACAAGTTTCTGACTGAGGAATAAGGGACTATTATTTTCGTTTTAGATTTCAATAAATATGGACGAAAATGTTTAACAACTTTAAAAACAACAAAATCTTGCTTATCAACTTCATGGTAATTAAGTTCAGCACCTTTGAAATTCGAACTCATAAAGGAGATAGGTACTTTGTTATTTGGCTGATTTAATTGGGTTAAGGCTGCTGCATATGAAATATCAAAAGCAAAAGTATACAATATGAAATCTTTGTTAAAATCTGGGCTTAGAAGGCTAAGAGCTTCTGAAATGGCTTCTAAAATTTTCTGAAATGATTCTTTTTCAGTTTGCCCCCAATTAAAAATAGCGTTTTTCTTAATCATTTTCTGCAAAGGACGAATGATTTCGGAGAAACTAGGAATGAATCTCCTAACAAAATTTATTTTACCGAGAAATGATTGCATTGCTTTCTTGCTAGAAGGATAAGTTATCTTTGAAATGGCTTGAGTTCTTTCAAGATCAATCATGATTCCATGTTTTGAAACCACACAGTCTAATAGAATACCTTCTGAAACAACAAATATTATTTTTTTAGGATTTAAGGATATTCCAAATTTTCTACATCGTTTAAATACCTTTCTAAGATGATTAAGATGATCAGGTCGATGTTTAGAATATACAGTAACATCATCCAAATAGACAACGACTGAATGGTTAATTAAGCCTCTAAAAGCAATATCCATTGCTCTTTGAAAGGTTGCTCCAGCATTGATTAACCCAAAGGGCATCTTGCGGTAAGCATATGTTCCCCATGGAGTTCTAAAAGCTGTTTTCAATTGATCATCTAGGGAAACTAATATTTGGTTGTATCCTGAGAAACCATCAAGGAGTGATAGTATCTCAGCCCCAGACACCTTTTGAAGAATTTGTTCCATGGGAGGAACTAGGTAATTATCCTTTTTAGAAGACTTATTCAAATTTCTAAAATCTACACATAACATAATATCCCCCTTTTTCTTCCTGACTGGAACTAAGTATGCTACCCACTGAGTATGCCTGATGGGAAAAATAATCTTGGCAGCTAACAATTTATTTAGTTCCTTCTTAATTGTCGGTTCTAGTGACGGGTGATATTTCCTTAGCTTTTGTTGAAAAGGTTTTGACTCCTGTTTAATTGGAATTATGTCTTGCATGACTTGGGTGTTGAAGTTTTTTAGGTCATCATATGTCCAAGCAAAGACATCCTTAAATTCCTTAAACAATTTTATAAATGCTGTTTTTTCTGCGGGGTTGCAATCTACTCCTAGATTTATAGTTTGGGGATTTAGTTTTGTTCCTAAATTTATGGTTTCATACCTCATTTGAGAGCTATTAGTTTTACAATTAGGGACAGATCTAAATTTATCTTGCAGATCAAAGAACTTTTCTAATCAACTGAACAAAAATTATTTATTATCGAAAAATCCCGCAGATTTTCGTCATGAGTGACTTCATCTATGGCTGAATCTTTAAAGGCATATTCATTCATCAGAAAATTCAGCACCTGCACATCATTATCAAATACACGCTAGTTAAAAATATTATTTGGTATGGAAGGCCTAAAAATCAGTTCAACTGAAAAGAAATCTGGTGTAAGATTTTCTGATGGAATTAACTTTGATGCTACATTTGCCAATAAATCTGCTTCCTGATTTTGACTTCTAGGAACATAAATTATGTTAAATGCATCAAAATGTGAAATAAAGTTCCATACCTCTCGTTGATAACTCTGTAAATGTTCAGATAGGCAGTGAATGGAATTACGAACCCGTCTGACGATGATTTCGGAATCACCGTATGTAATTAACTCTTTGATATCCAAATCAATCGCTTTTTTCAAACCCTGTATTAAAGCTTCATATTCCACAGTATTATTTGTACAATTAAATTCCATTCTACAAGCTATAGATGTCTTATTTCCTTGAGGGCTCACAAGTAGGCAACCAGCTCCGGCTCCTTCTTTAGATTTCGCACCATCAAAATATAAAGTCCAAATAGAACTATCAACAACTACTTTGCTTTCTATAATATTTACAATATTAAGATTATCTACATCATTAATGATTTCCTTGAATGATGAGTTAGGAGAAATAGATGTCACATTTCTAATTTCTGATTGCTGTTTATTTTCAGAAAAGGCAGAATTTTCAGCTTTAAAATTACCAAATCCCAATTCATACATGTAATTCCCCATAATGCAATCTGAAAATAAAACAGGTTCGCTAGGATCATGTAGTTCTATTATAGTATGTTTCATATATCTTTCTCTATTTATCTTTATCTGATTTGACTTGCCGTTCTTAGGTAACCATAATGTTGACCAGTCCGTGGGAAAGAATCCATTCAATTGTTGAGACCAATCCCTACTTAAAAATAGCCCATATGCATCAGGAATATCTGCAACAACAATATCTATAATTTGATAAACCGAAGGGTTACAAGCAATCCTGACTAAGACATCTTTCATTTCCCCTACAACCTTCACATTTGTCCTATCCAATTGAGTTATTTGTGAATTTGATGGAACATATTTTCCATTCAACTTTTTGCATACTGATAAAGGCATCACATTGGAGGATGCTCCGGAGTCTACCATGCAATTATGAACATTCCTATTGAAAATCTCAAAGGTAAGTAAGAATGGAGGTGTGGTTGATTTAGAATTCTTACCTATAAGCGAGGCTTTGTCAGCCGTTGCTTTTCCTTTTTCAGTTGTTGTTGACTCATTATTTGAACTGTTTGCAGCAACATTTTGTTTTGCATTAGGAATAATTGAACTCATGGCAGGATTTATAACACGACTATTAGGCATTGGGTAAATTTGAAGAAGGTCGTACATATTGATGTTTGCACGTGTCTTCTTTAAATATTCAATTATATCATATTGTAAATCTAATTTTGGGGCATTTTGAATAGGCTAGGTAATTTGTTGCCGTATTGCGTTTGTTTATTAGGTTGTGAATTATTGTTTTCATTATTTGTAGTAAAACTTGATGAATCTCCAGGAGTGTTTGCGAATGTTCTACTACGAGTATTATGGGCATGTTGTCTTGTAGGCAGACTTTTACTCTCATATTCTTTTACAAGACTGTCCCAAAAATGACCGTTAACTTGTTGAGGTTCCTCTGATTCTTCTTCATCTTCTGACTCCTCTTCTTCTTCGTTTTCAGTTATTTCTTGATTAGAAGGATTTTCATATAGAGATAGAACAACTCGAATTGTATTAAAAATCTCTTCATTCGCTGCTATGTCAGGTGGTGTATTTTTATTATTTGTATTCGGGTTTTGTCTAAACTGATTTCTGAAATATCCCCTAGAAGGAGAAGCTTCAAAATTGGTTTTCTTTAATCCTACAACTTCATTGGTTAATGTCTGAATAGCATTTTGCAGCTGTTTTATATCAAATGCTTTGTCTTTTTCTGAATTGAGTTTTTTCGTCTTCCTATGAGGAAAAGTATCAAACTTCCCACTTCTATCTGGTTAATAGGACATAGAATCCTTCTCGACTTTAATGGATTCCTCAAAAGTTTCTACTAACGTTGTTTTCCCAGCTCTCTTAACGAACATCCCAGAATATTTTGGTAAAGCTGACGTATAATTTTCAATAATTATATCCTCGGGTGGTTGAGAAGCAATTGGAATTTTTTTTTTAATGTCAAAAACCTCTGATTAAAATCTTTGATTCTTTCTTTAGGCTCCATTTTAATCCTAGATAACTCTAGAGCTAAAAGAGTAGGTGTTTTATCTTCCCCAAATTTATCTAAAAAGACTTTATTAAATTCACCCTAGTTTGTGATTGATCCTTGTACTAATGAAAAATACCAAGTAGAAGCTCTTCCTTCGAAAGTTAAAGGAAACAATCAACAAACTACATCTTCATGCTGAACATTCAAGGTTTAAACAACTAACATGAATTTATCTACATGCACTTCTGCAGGTTCTTTGTCACCTGGGTTAAACTTAGGGAGAAGTTTATCTGAGTGTTTAGGAAAAGGATGTTGTACACCAGGGACAACTACAGCAGTTGTTCTTAGCCAAGGGAGTTGTGGATTAGGTGGAGGATTGCCTCCTCCCCCCACAGGTACGTTTCCTACCATTGGACTTCTTTCAAAACTTGAGGAACTTCCTGAATTGGATGGTTTTGGACTATCAGGTGGTGATTTAGGAGGAGAAGGTGGCTGATCAAAACTGCCTTCTGCAGTTAGTCTTCTAGCAGTGTTTGTTTGAGTAGTTTGCCTTTGATGACTTTCAATCTGATGACAGGGAGTGCTATCAACTACTTCCAATTCTTGAGTGACTATGGTCAATTGCGGATTATGTCGCTATTGTCTAGGTAAACCATAAGCTATTGGAGATACACCAAGTTGATTAGCATATGCTCTCGTAAGGATATGTCATGATTCTTCTAAAGTTTGAGTGCTTTGTTCAGGAGTAAATGGAGATGTGATAGGATCACGTTCTAGGATGCTCCTAACAGTTTCTATAAACGGTGATCTACTGACTTCTGGAGGATGTTGACTGGTTGAAAGTTTTTCAATAGTTTCACCTGCCATTACTCATTAACAGACCCTCCTTCTAGCGCCATTTGTTGGCATGATTTTCTGACCTAGGCCAACAAGGAGACTATGCCGACACAATCAGCTTAAAGCAGCTTTCGGTGTGTTTGGAATAGCAAAACCTCGCAGGTTATGGTCCTGCTACCAATTGAATTTTTCTCTTAAGGAGAAACTAAAATTCAGTAAAAATCTATCCTAATGTTATTTCTGTCTAAATAAACCCTAAAATTATTTTCAACTACCTAAGTTATCCTACAATTGCTTTCTTAAGGAAAGTCTCCGATTTTTTGAATATTTTATATTTAATATTCTAAATATAAAAGACTATTAGAATTATCCTAAAATTACAGAAATTCTATTTAACAAATGTTAAATTTGAACTATATTATAATAATACTAACTAAACTATCCTATCTATCCTATCTCAGCTGAAAGCAATTTTGAATATTATATTAATTATTAATTAATATAAGGATGAACATAAGGATAAGGAGTAAGATTTAAACAAAAATATTTAAACCATCCTCACTAAATCATTCTGATATAAAATAACTTATCAGAGAAACTGAAATAAACAATTACTTCGAATTTTCTGAAATGTCTAATTAATTAATAACTAATAATCAACATTAGATATTTGAATAAGAGATAATGTTCAGTATGAAATCATCACAAAAATACAAACGAGATCAAACAGACATAAATATATATATCATTATATCTTGAATTTTCAGTAAAAACACTGATGAATTTAGTCACAATGACATACTAATTCAAATATAATATTGTGTTGACAAAGTGAAATATTGATAAATAAACACAAGCATAACCAAGTATACTGTATTAATGTTAAAAATAGAAGATCATATACTGAAATATAAAGAGTATCCAAAATAATACTAATCACGATATCAACTTGGAGATTTCCAGTCACATCCCATTTCCAAAGATCAAACTTAAGCCAGGAACAAAACTAGTATCAAAATAATATTTCGAATATGTTTCTCTTCAGTCACTCCATCTTCCATCTCATAAAAAGTACCAGCTTATATAATACTACTAGTCTCTCGATTCAGTTTTTCCATAAATGTTATATGCAAGACTATAGGAGTCCTATCGCTATCAAAGAGCATCGACTCTTTTCAAAAGACACTTGTCACTAGAAGATAACAATAAAAACAAATAGCCTGAAACATTTGCTGGTTTAAAGGAATTGGCAAATTCGTGGCTGTGTCGAAATCCCAGTCTTCAATAAACAGCCACGTCTTCCAACTGAAATCCAGAATATTAGAAACGTCCCGAAACTGTAGAGGATAGCGATGACATGCCCACCTGTTTTAAACAAACAAAATCATCTTATTAAAAACCAATTATAACATAAATAACAAAAGAAACCATAATTTATATGTGTGCCTGTAAAATCTGTGATTTTACAGGCATGCACAAAAAACTTTTATTACCTGTTGACAGAGAAACAAACCACGTAACTGAAAATGGAAATAATCATCAGGTTTTATTTTGTAGATCGACCACTCTTCTGGCCTCGGCTAGTTTGGCTTTGAGCATGATGATCATTAGCTTTTGCTTTTCTACTTGTTCAAGTAAATGTTGATTTGTACCTATCATTGATTTTTTTGCCTTTTTGTATTGGTTCTTTTTGATGTTCACTTCCTTCCACCTGTTAATCCAATTTAATAATTCTTCTCTGAACGTTTTATTTTCCACCTCCTTTAAATCTGCATTAGCTTGACACTGTTTAAGTTCATTTTTCAATTCTATAATCTTAGTCTCATATACCATGTCCAGAACCTGTTGGAGAGTTTCTTCCTATGATTGTCATGACATGAATCAGCTGCTTGGGAAGAATCAAGATTACCTATGTCTTGACTAGGTGATGGAAAACTCATAAAATATGGCTTGGGGCCTGAACCATAGGTGTCCATACACGATGGAGCAACTTCTGCCTTACCTGACTCTGTAATGTCTTTAGCCAATTTTGCATTATTTTTCTTTATAAGAGTAGGATCATCCATATAAGTGGTTTCGGGAATCAACGACGGAACGTTGTCCTTAAGATAGACAATCACTGGCTGAGTACTCTGTTGAGTAGTTATAGGACCAGAGGCTGTAGGTGTATTATTCATGCTTCTAGTAACCCTTCTCATACGAACAAACACAAGATTTTTTGATTCAAAACCGCCTCTGTCATAGCACACTTGTGCTAGTTGTTCTAGTTTATGCATTGACTCATCGCCATGTTTTAGAGGAGTATTCAGCTTAGAGGGTTTTTTATAATCAACAGTGTTAACATTTTCATCTTTGGTTAACTTGTCCCCTGTCTTTGCAGGTGTACTACAGCGTTTGTCAGATGGAGATTGGTTGAAGGTTGGTTCAGAGTATAAGGGAGCTACATTCTTGACCCCATCATCCCTGATACCAGTATTTATTGGTGAATTGGCTTCCTGAAGCTCTTCGTCCTTTGATTCAGCCTCATGAACATTACTAACTTTGGATTTTACAGTAGCCTTTCGTTTCCTACGGGTCTTTGGGGAAGGGTTTGGCCAATATCGAGTCGGCCCTAATTGACATTCAATTAAAAACTCATCCCACGATTTACCATTAAGAGACAGTTGATGCTGTATTATAATTTTGACTAAACCACGATGAAATATACTTCTATCAGGATTATCAAAACTTTGAACCGAATGCAAATTTCTTTTCAGACTTTGCAATAGGTAAAATGGCAGATTAAGTTTACAACCTTTTAATGCAAAAAGTAGTCGTAGGTTATAATAATGTAGGTGATAAAATCGTCCATCGCATGATACGTACCGGACCAAGATCTCGTAGAATGCTCAGCAATCTGGCTTTAGAAACCTAACCGAAACCCCAATCTTCAGTTTTGCACTGGCCGACAAAGGCAACAACAAGGACTGACATTTCTTTTTATTCACTTTCCCACCTTTAAACCATCGCTCTCCGGTTTGTGGGAGCTTCGTAGCCTTTGCAATTTTGTCTTTGTCAATGATAAACTTAAAATCCCCAGCCTGTGCTACGTTTTATTTCAAACTCAATGCAAATGGTTTGGTCACCTCCAAATTATGGCCATTAAAGCACCTAAAGAACTGACCCCAGCCAACCTTTTCAAATAGCAGGGCAACTTCCTCATCTGCTTTAACAAGCTCTGACCCTGATATTTCAAAACGACTAAGCGGAGCCATGGCTTCCTCACTACTATCCTGATTACGAAATGGAATGAATGGAGTCGTGAAGAGGGAAGGGATAGGAACCCAGGTAAAAGACATGATGGAAAATGTCAAATCCTCGCATACTTCATGCCTGAGAGAGACGAAGGCTCCAAGTTTGGCCATTTTAACCAAATTTAGAGATGATGAACTCTACAACTTGCGTTTTGCTATGATAAATGCATGACTAGCCATGACTAACTGTAAATCTTAACCTATTCTACATATCAGGGATCATTCGATTGATGAATTGTAGATCGAGACATTGATTACACATAGTTTGGCATGATGATTTCGTAAAGCATCATGCTGATACGATTCATTAATACATTCACAGTTGTCATATAGAACGAAAGGTGTTAGCCAAATATTCATGCCAACGCAGCGATCCAAGTAACATGTGTTAATTATTTGACATATGGGTCATGTGCCCTCATAAAACGGTCAATTGATGATCTCTTCCAAATCATACGTGAAAGGTGGTTGCATTTATTAATATGACGATATAGTGTTAAAACAGTAAACCCTAATGCTTTTGCAATACACTAACTAATGATCTGAATTAACACTTAAACCATGTATATACATAAAGTCTCATTTTGAAATAAAGTTTCAAAACTTTACAAAATCCCATCCATTAATATCCCAAATCGAATTTGATAGGATACAAAGCTATAAAAATATGACATATGAAGATTTCAAAATGATACTCATTTATTTGTTTTTTCACTAGCTATATATACACAATTTTACAAAGTCATGGTAAGATATTCAAGTTACTTATAAAATGTGAACTTTTAGGTCTAATAAGAGTTTTGATTTAATAATTCACCTTTAGTTCCAGGGGATTTAAGAACTTATAATATCTTATCAATAACCAGCTTCAAACAAATTCAAAATGTGTTTTCGTTGAACCTCAATTAGCATACTATCTCTTTAAAATTCTTAAATCAACATATATAATCAGATAGATTAATTAATGGTAGAATTGATTATATAAAAATTTATGGAACTGACAGCTGCTAATTATCAAGTTTATGAAAAATGTTTTCATAAACCTCTAGTATGTCACTTGACTCTTCTACAATTGAGAGTGCCTTCAGAATCGAAGATTCCGAAGGCACTCTTTTATAATCTTCAATAGGTAAAACATAAAAGAGAGCTGATCTCCCTTCATTTTTCATTAAAATGAAGGGGTTGTTGCTGACTACCAACAGGGCCTTAGAGGGCCATGAAAGAATAGTTAACAGAGGCAGGTCGCCTGCTGCCCAGAAGAAATCAGGAAAACTCTAAACTTCAAAAAAGAAATTTTTGCTTAAGTGCTGGAAACATCGGCCCATCGGAAAACTCAGTGAGAAGTTCTTCTGATGCAGCGAAAAAGTTAGTCCGAAGACCGCCTTACGGGGGATAGCCGGCAGAGAATTTTGCAAAATTTCGCTAAGGTTCGTCTGCCGTCGTCGGAGGATAGAGGATGTGGGGGCCGTAGTTTTGGCGAAGATCAACCAAAGACCATCGAAACGCCGGCTCCACTTAGCTGAAGGATCCTCCGATGTTGACTGTCGACGATCGATGAAGGTTAGGAGACGGTTGAGCCGATGAAGGGGCAGAAAGAAGATTAAAGAAAAATTTTGGAAAATTTTCTAAGTCGTGGAATCGTCGACGATCGACGAAGCTTAGACGACTAGATCGGTGATGATTAGTTGATCGCATCACCGATGCTTAGTCGTATTGATTGCTGATGACACATCGATGAAGGGAAGAGAAAGAAGGCTCGGCGATAATTAGTTGACTTCATCGCCGACGACTAGACAATGGAACTACCGATGAACTACGTCGGACAAATTTAGTCGATTTAGCATCTACAGTTGTGGCTGGCTAGTGGACTATCCTTCTGATGGATAGAGTCCCCGACCGTCGATGTCGCAGAGGATAGTTGTTTCGACAGTTGATGCAGTGGAATACAAGTGGAAGATTTCAAATTTTTTTCTAAGGCACGAGATCATCGGCGATCGGAAAAGTTTAGTGGTTGGGATCGCCGATGACTAGAGGATAGTGTCACCGACGAATGGAAGATGAAGCTGTCAAGGCTAGTGAAGTGGATCAGTGAACATTAGTTGAAGAAAGAGCCTATGCAAGGAAGAAAATTTCAAAAATTTTCTAAGTGTTCGTCGGCCATCGAAAAATGTTAGTGGTATTAGTTGCTGATGAACATCGGAAGGAGTTAGTGGTTCGTGTGCCCGCTGTTGTGAAAGTCTAGAGCACTAATATTTTGATGGATAGAAGATGAAGATGTCGATGGGGTATAAGGTCTACGGAGACCGCAGTGGGAGTACCACCCGCAGTTGCGGCTGCCTAGTTAACTATTATCTTGATGAGAAGTGCATCTGAGTGCCGATGTCGCAGAGACTAGTCGCTCTGATAGTCGACAAAGTTGTGATCTGCAGAAACCCTAGAAGGTTTGTTGGCTGCCGTTGCATTAGCCGAGAGGACTAGCCACCCGATGCATAGAGCACCCGATCGTCGATACAACGGATTAGTTGGTTTCCCCGCCGATAGAGTTCGGGGCGTTAGACCCCTACAGACCCAACACAGCGGAGGAAAATAGACAAGCAGGCCACCGATGAGCCATGGAGAGGATTAGTGGTTATGACTGCTGAAACGCTGGAAAGTTAGTAGGGAAGAGACCCGATAGGGAGAAGGAAATTTTGGGGTTTTTGAAAGATATTTTCTCAGCAAATTTCAACTATTTTTCAGGGGAATTTTCCATAGACTTTCAGTGGATTACAAGGCTGAATAAGAGAGAGAGAAAATTTTGTGTTTTAGCAAAATTGTTATTTTATAAATTTCAAGAAGAGGAAGGTAAGTAGTTCTGACTTATTTTTATGATATGCATCTAACATTTTGCTACTAACACATTTGCAGAATTATAGACACCTCCAAGACCAGTATTCTAGGTAGAACAATGTGGTAAAGCAAGAGGTGGTTCAGTCATGAGAACCCATGATGGGTATGATGATTGGGATTCCTATGAGCGTGCGAGAGACGTCATGGGAGAAAATGTCCGTAACGAAAATGATGACATCGAGTCTAATGGAAGGAGATTCCAAGAGACACCGTCAGATGTTGCAGCCACCATGAGAAGCTTGATTAAATCCCAGGAAGAGCAGCATCATTTGAATGCTTCCCTGTTGTAGAGTTTGATAGATTTGCAGAGGAAGATAGATTCTGGATGAGGTACAACAAGACTGGAAGGTAGTAAGAGCAGTACTAGGATAAAAAGAAGGACTTATACTGGATCATCTGATTCTGAAGAATCCAGTGGGGACACAAGTTCATCTTCTTGTAAAAGGAAAAGAAGAAGACACCATAGGGATCGCTCTCGAGATAAATTTAAGAAGGCTAAACCTCCTACATTTGATGGTGAGAAAAAGACTGGACAAGAGGCTGAAGCTTGTCTTCTTGGGATAAAGTACTTCCAAGTGCAGGATTATTCAGGAAACATGAAGGCAAGAGTTGCCATATTCAATCTGAATGGAAGAGCATCCATTTGGTGGGAACACTTCAAGCAAGTAAAGAGGATCAGCAAAAGGAAACTGAAGTGGAAATAGTTCAAGAAGTATTTCAAGCAGAAATACCTCTTTGACAGGTATTATGATGACATGATTAAAGAGTTCCATGAGGTGAGATTGGGACAACAGAAAATGGACGAATATGCAAATAATTTCTTAGAATTGTTAAGGTATGTCTGGTACATCAGAGATGAAAAAGTGAAGGTCCAGCAGTTTTTGAGTGGATTGCCTTAGTCTTACAAAGATAGACTTGAGTTTTATGAACCTAGAACTCTTAAAGAAGCCATAAAGAAGGCTAAGTATTTCTATGAGAAAAGAAAAGGTAAACCTGATTACCATAAGGCATGGAAGGACAAGAAGAATGATAAGTTTGATCAAAGAAAGAAAGGTTTCAAACCTTCTAGATTCAGGAATCAGTAGAAGTAGCCATCCCAAGCTGCGAGTAATCCAATTGGAGTGACAGGCAGAAAGTCTAAGGAGCCACAATAGAATAGAGGTCCACTCAAATGTTGGAAATGTGAAGGACCCCACTTCCGCAGATATTGTCCACTTGAGAATGAAAGTGGAAGGCTAGCTTATAACATTCAGGAAGCAGAAATAGTGGGTTAAGTAGCAAGAGCAGTCCCTACATTTTATGCAGCACTGGAAGACCACCAGTCAACTATGGTTGAATTTGTAGGTAAGATTGTTGAACAATCTATTTCTATTTTGACTGACCCTGGTTCTACTCACAATTACATTACTCCTAGAGTAGTGGAGATTTGTGCTTTTAAGAAGGTAAAACATAGAAAATCTTGGTTAGTTCAGCTAGCCACTGGGACTAAGAGAAAGGTCAGCAAACTGGTGGAGAAGTGTCCATTGGTCATGAATGGAATGATCACTTGTGTAGATATGATCTGTCTACCGCTTGGTTCTTATGATGTTCTCACTAGAATGGATTGGTTAGAGGCTCACAGAATGAAGCTTGAGTGTTACAATAAGAGTTTCGAGTGCATGGATGAAGAAGGAAACCTAGTAGCTGTGAAAGGTATTCCAAAGGTAATTTCAGTAAGGCATGTTTCATTAATGCAGCTGAAGAAGTTCTGTAGGAAGGGTTTCCAGTTGTATGCAGCTCATATTCTGGAGTCAACGGGAGATGAAACTCCTAAGTTGGAGGACTATCAGGTGTTACAGGAATTCCAAGATGTGTTTCCTGATGAGATTCCAGGGCTTCCTCCAAAGAGGGACATTGATTTCACAATTGAACTTGTGCCAAGAGCAGCATCAGTGACCAAGACACCCTACAGGATGAGTACACTGGAGATGCTAGAATTGAATATGCAACTACACGAGTTGTTGGAAAAGAAGTATATCCAACCGAGTGTGTCTCCTTGGGGAGCACCGGTTCTGTTTGTAAAAAATAAAAATGGTACACTCAGGTTATGTATTTACTACAAATAGTTGAACAAGTTTACTGTGAAGAATAAATATCCTTTTCCTAGGATTGATGACCTCTTTGATCAAATGAGAGGAGCAAAGGTATTTTCCAAGATTGACTTGAGGTCTGGTCACCATCAAGTGAGAATCAAGGATGAAGACATTCATAAGACAACCTTCAGAACAAGGTATGGACATTATGAGTTTGTAGTGGTACCATTTGGTCTCACAAATGCACCAGCTACATTTATGTGCCTTATGAACAGTGTCTTCAACAAATATTTGGACAAGTTTGTTCTTGTATTTCTTGATGACATTCTTGTTTATTCTAAGAATGAGGAAGAGCATGAAGAGCATTTGAGGTTGACATTGCAATTACTGAGGGAGCATAAGCTATATGCAAAATTGAGCAAGTGTAACTTCTACGAAGATAGAATATAGTATTTGGGTCACATTATCTTAGAAGAGGGTATTTCAGTGGACCCTAAAAATATTGAATCCATTATGAATTGGCCTACTCCAAGAAATGTGACGGATATAAGATATTTTATGGGACTTGCAGGATACTACAGGAGATTCATTGAGGGATTTTCCAAAGTTGCACATGCCATCACTTCTTTACAAAAGAAGGGGATAAAGTTTGAATGGACTTCGAAGTGTGAAGAAAGCTTCTAGCAGTTGAAGAATATTCTCACCAGTGCACCAGTATTGAAAGTTGCATATCCAGAGAAATATTTTGTGGTATGTACCGATGCATGCAGACAAGGGCTTGGAGGAGTCCTTATGCAGGACAACCACGTGATATGTTATGAGTCAAGAAAGCTAAAGGAGCATGATAAGAACTATGCCACTCATGATTTAGAGCTTGCAGCCATAGTGCATGCTCTCAAGATATGGAGACATTACTTGATGGGTAAGAGATTCGAGCTCAGGATAGACCATTATGGTCTGAAGTATTTGTTTGACCAGTCTACTTTGAATGCTAGGCAAGCAAGATGGCTGGAGTTTTTATGTGAGTTTGATTTTGAAATCAAGCACATAAAGGGGAAAGAGAATAAGGTAGCTGATGCACTCAGTAGGAAGGTGCAGGAAATGCATGTGACATCTCTCAGTATTTTCCAATTAGATATGAGGCAATAGATTGTTAATCATGTTGCTAGAGATGAATTGTATGAGCAGGTAAAAGACAAATTGCAAGAACAAAGTATTGAGAAGAGGTATGAGGCATATAAATTGGAAGAAGATGGACTTCTTACTTATAAAGGTATAATTTATATTCCAGATGTAGCAGGTTTGAGGAGAGTTGTCATGGATGAAATCCATCAAGCTTCGTATTCTGGTCACCCAGGATATCAGAAAACAATTGCTACAGCTAGAAAGCAATACTTTTGGATAGGAATGAAAAAGGACATGGTTGAATACATTTCAAGGTGCATGAAATGTCAACAGGTAAAGGTTGAGCATCAACACCCAGCAGGCTTGTTGCAGCCTTTTCCAGTTCCAGAATGGAAATGGGAAGTTATTTCCATGGATTTTATTATAGGATTGCTGATGACTTGGAGACAGCATGATTCCATCATGGTTGTGGAAGACAAGTTGACAATGGAAACAAATTTTTTACCGGTGAAGTCTATGTATAAGACTAATGACATTGCAAAGATCTTCATGCAGGAGATTTTTAAATTGCACAGATTGCTGAAGGCAATAGTATTTGACAAAGATGTCAAGTTCACTTCCAATTTTTGGAAGGGGTTGTTTGCAGATTTGGGTACAAAGCTAAAATTCAGCACTGCATACCATCCTCAGACAGATGGGTAGACAGAGACAGTCAACCATGTGCTTGAAGATATGATTCACATGTATGTGATGGACAAACCAACCAAGTGGGAGGATTACTTACACTTGGTAGAGTTTGCTTATAACAATGGAAAACATGCATCCTTGGGGATAAGTCCGTATGAAGCTTTGTTTGGAAGAAGGTGTAGAACACCAGTGACTTGGGATAACCCAGTGAATAGGGTTGTACTTGGACCAGAATTGCTCAAGGAAATGGAGCAAGAAGTTGTAAATATCAGGCAGAATTTGAAAGCAGCACATGACAGACATAAAAGATATACAGATAAGCATAGGATGAACAGAGAGTTCAGCGTTGGGGATCATGTCTACCTCAAAGTGAGGGCAAGGAAGAGTTCCTTGAAGCTTGGAAGTTGTGCCAAGCTGTCACTTAGATTTTGTGTGCTGTTTGAAGTGCCTGAAAGAATAGGGCCAGTTGTATATAGACTTGCATTGCCTGCTAGTACTAGAGCTCATAATGTTTTTCATGTTTCTTTGCTTAAGAAATATGTACATGATCTTAACCATGTGATAAATTGGGATGTGATTCAGGTGGAGCTCGAGGGAGAGTTCCAAATCGAGCCAATGCACATCCTCGACAGGAAGGTCACAATGCTCCAGAACCGGGCCATAGGGTAGGTAAAGGTGCAATGGGAGCACTATGGACCTGAAGAGGCTACATGGGAACTGGAGGATGCCATGTAATTAGCACATCCATTTTTGTCTAATTCTGCGAAACACTGAGGAGATACTAGTGTAGCATTTTGTTCAAATTTTGTGAAGCACTGAGGACAGTGCTATTGAAGGGGGAGGGAAATGTAACACCCTGGTTTTTGACCCCGATGCATTAAATATACATGATATATATATATATATATATATATATATATATATATATATATATACACACATATTGTAAATAATCATGGTGTGGAGCTAAAGGAAAAATCCCCACCATCGATTTGGTTAAGTTTCGGTGACTGAAACTGTTACCGATGGTATATCGGGATATACGGTATATATATTAAGTAGTGGAATCATGTAAAAATGCATTTTTAATTAAATAACCCCAACCAACTATGCCAATGCAACTATATTGAAAAGGGCATGATTTCATAAGGTTAAGGGGGGGATTGTTAAACCTTGAACCCATGGGGGAAAAGGCATGTGTCACCTTCCCTTGTCTCATCTAGCTACCACCTTTAATGTTCTGCTAATTTAGCTGGGGCAGTTATTGCTGGGAAGTGGTGGGTGGCAGGATTGTCAGTATTTTCCACACGCTCACTCCACCAGCCATTTCTCCACCTTCACATGGGTAAGAGAACCACGACTACCCCACTCTCTCAGCCGTTGGGTTCATTCTCACACTGAGACGTTTGGTTCTGTTCCCCTTCTCACGTGCAAGGGGTTCGGATGGTCTTCCTCACACAGAGCTAAGTTAATAAGGAGTGCGATTTCTTGTATGGGGGTTTGTTCTCCCTTTTTTCTCTCCGATTGCTAGTCTGTGAGATGTTCACTCTCACGCAGGAGATCATTTTCCCTTTCCCATTGTCAGACTATGTGATGTTTAGTTACTTCATCGCTGGACCGTGGTTGTTGTTCTACTCTGATCAATTAGGTTACTAGAAGTACCTACATTGTGTGGGCTGTGGTTTCATCCACATTATGGTTGGCTGTGGTTTTCCCTTGTGATTTGGGATGCTGTAGGTTACTGTAGGATCGTTTTGGCCACGATAGGGCCAAGAACGATCCAAGGAGTTGTATATCCTCTGTTAAAGTTTTAATAACTGGTTGCTGCATGCACGCAGTGGTTTTGTCCTCGGACTGCATTGGAGTGGTGAATGAAGGCCTGATGTGCTTGATAAACTTGGTAGGTTGGGAACCGCAAAGATAGAGCTAGTGGGCTGGCTTTCTTCTCCAGAACCCCTGAATGGCACTAGAAGGGAGATCAAGGTATGAGGGACTACGTTGCAGAGAAATGACTAATTTCCTTGTGTTGGGTGTGTCTGGGTGTCTTAGAAGTCAGGCTGGTTCTGGTGTAGGTTCCCTTAGCTTTTCAAGGAGCTCACAAGCTTAGCATTTAGCCTTTCCCAGCTCTTGGATGGCCTGATAAACCCAACTTGGTTGGCTTGGCTGATCCATTGTTCGCCTGATAAACCCAACTGTGTTGGCTTGGATGAACTGTGTATCCTTGTTGTGTTGTTATCCTTGGCTATGTGTAAGCCTGCTAGTTCCTTATTCCTTAGGGAATCATGCCCGGATCGGGGGTGGAAGCATTGCTGAGAGATTAAAGAGCACGTTGGCCTATGATTGGGTGGAACGTTGCAGCGACGTAGCTGGTTGTGAGACAATTCTCATAAGATAAGTATTCTTGGCTAATCTATTTTGCAATCATATTTACTATTAATGAATTATGATGATGGACATGTTGAATGCTGAATTGTATATGAATAAATGTTGTTTTGCTTCTGCTACTTATATGAACAAGTATGCATCATAGTATGTTTTATGTTTTTAAGTATCTTGCTTCAGAATTATATGTATGATCATGTTCATGGGGCTAGATGCCCAGACGTTTGGTGTTTAGTAGTGTCCTCTTGCCTGGTTGGAGGGTCGGGGACATTACACTCCCGTTTCAATTATGAAGAAGTGGTGAAATCATGGATGGGAAATCCTTCCCTATTTGTCCCACAACTAGGTAATGGCTACCCCATTTCATGGTTTAGGGAACCATATTCGATGCTTGCAGCTATGTTTTTTCGATTATATGGGTTGACGAATTGCACATTACTGAAAGAAGGATGGGTTCCAATAGCTCACCACATTCTTCTTACAGGTGAGTCTTTTAATTGGGCTCAGATTTTATCTATTAGTTTGCAGGAGGAAATTGAAAAATACCAGGAAATCTTGACAAACAAAAAACCCCAATTTTACATGTCAGCCTATGTCATGGATCTTTTTTGTGCAACTTCGGCATTTCCTGACCTAGGTTGGAATTGGCAGAAGAATTCTCCACCAGTCCATATTTATTGTTTTGACATGTGGGAGGATAACTTCGTTCCTCGCATATATGGCATCTGCGACCTTTTCTTAGGGTCCATGTATCATAAAATATTCAAGGTTGATGCTCCGACATTTTTAGAAAGAGCTAGGGATTTGATTACTTTACATGGCGATTGGTATGTTGGAGAATATTTCTCCTATTTTAGGATTTGGGGCAGCAACACGATCCATCTATTGCCCATAATTGTTCCAGACTGCATGGTCTTGTGGGAATTTTCTTTTCAAACAATCATTGATAACGCTTTCACAAAATTGGCCAATCACAAGAGGAAGGGTTGGCCTAAGTTCCCAATGTCTTTGGATTCTTTGGTCCTACAAAATTCTACCCATGTAGCTTTGCTGGGTAAGGGATTCACAACTATGAATCTGGGTGAAGCCTCTAAAAGAATGCATGATCCTAAGGCTTATCTGGATAGCCTCTTTTCTGAAGAATGGGATAAGTTCCATTACACACACAAGGATCTACCAGATGACTCCATGTACAGGGGAGCTTCTGATTTTCAGAAAGCACTGGAAAAGATCACTGACTTAGAGGTAAATTCCCATGTTTTTAAATTTTAGAAATATATGAAGTAGTCTACCCTTCATTTTAGAAAATATAGATTTGATGAAAAGTAAAAGGTTTAGAGGGAAAACATGGAGAGAGAAGCAAGACACCAAGCAGCAGTAGCTTCTGCTTCAACATTCCAGTCCAAAGACAAGGGCAAAGCTGTCATAGGAACCCCAAGGGGTGCTCACTCTTTACCAGAGATCGAAGCTCTGCAAAGAGGGGAAGAATTTAAACAAGGTCTAGCCAAGCTTAGTGCTCATCTTCAAATACATGTGGAAGAGGCTAAAACTTAGCCAAAGAAACATAAAAATTTTCCTGTTTCCTTGCAACCACAAGTACCTGAAGCATTGGTGGCTCAAACAGAGCACATACCTCAACAAGTAATCATGGATGAACAACCACTGCAGATAGTTCCACTTGCTCTTCAATAGAAAGTGCCTCTCCAAATCCCTATGATCCAATAGGTTGAGCCTCAACCCCATCCTGAAATTGAGATCCATGAAATTCATAGTGATTTAGAGGAGGAGGATGGAAACCCCTCATGGTCTGTTAATATCCTTACCTCCATGACATCTTTTGTCCCTAATGCACAGTTTTCAACATATCTTTATGATGGTTTATTTCCTTGGTCTTCTTTTTCTCATTTTAATTTAAAGCCTATTCTTGAGGACACTTCTAGAGACCCATTAGTATCAGCAGAATTACCGAGTCCTACCACCTCTTATTCTCCACATGTTTCATTAATTCCCCATACACCTCATACCTCCACCACATCTTCGCATATTCCATCTTCCCTATTAAAAATCCATCCCCTCTCCATAATTCCTTCTTCACAAACTAAAACCCCTATTCCCACCTCTTCCACTTTCCTTATATCTGTTTTCCCTACTCCTCCCTTGGAAATTTCTCCCATTAGTGTAGAAATTTCGGTCTCACAATTGCTACCTAAGCCATCAACTACACCCCAAAAGGAAACCCTTTCACCCTCAGAAGAAATGGTAGATTTTGGAGAGGATGTTGTTGTTTCCTTAGGGAAGTATTTTTGGAGTAAGAAAGATAAGGCCATATTGAAGAAAGGATTGAAGAGGACAAGAAAAGGCACACTCAAACATGTTCTTGCCATTAATCAATTTTTCTGGAGAACTGATGCCCCTAATGAAAAATAAGGAGCATTAGATACAACAATTGCTATGGGAGTCTTTGCAGGGGCTACTATGATTTAGTGTCACAGCTGACTAAATATCTCTTCAGTAAGGAGCAAGAATTACAGACAGCCACAAGGGATATGGAAGCACTTGAGTCACGTTATCTTAAGGAGATTGATCTCCTTAAAAAAGAGCATGAAGATAAATAGAGATGATCATAGAAGAAAATCGACAGTCTCAAGCATCAACTTGAGAAATCAGAGCTCCTGAACAAGCAACATGCTAATCGAAATGCTACCCTTGAGCAACGACTCAAAGAATCACAACTATTTTGAGCTACCTCATCATTTTCAAAATTAACAGCTGAAGAGTTTAAAAAGTTAGCTTGTAGGGTCAATGAGCAGTATCATTAGTCTATGATCAGCTTGTACACATGGTTTGGTGAAATGCAGGAACTGTACAATTCATTTGAAGAACAGTTGAATGTCCTGCAGGATCATAATGTTCGGAAAAATTTATAAATTAAAGCGTTTTAGGATGTGATTGGATGGAAAGCACACATTAGAGAAAGACCAAAGGATATACCAATATTGGATAAACTTCGAGCTAAGAAAATCGAAGTTACAATTGAAACTTGGGAAGGCATCTGCGATGCAATAGAGACCATCATTGAAGATGGCCAAGCGACATGCAAGAGTAGGTGGACAACTTCATATGTTTTACTTAGTTTCTTAGGGTTTCCTATGCTAGGACCAATCAAAGAGGCACCTTCCCCCAAGCTAAAATTATAAGAAGTTGAATGATCCTTTGCTGCAACTAAGGAGAAAATTCAAGGTGTCACCCAACTTACCTTGCAGGAGATAACGAGTTGGATTAAGACACCTAATTCTGTGATGCTTAGGATATAGGTTTATCTTGGTGAATGGAAAAAGGTAAAAAAGAGGAAGACCGTGTCCCAGATTTTGAGGGAAGAAGTACATCTTGACTAGGCTAAATATTAGGACATCGATTTCTTGATGGACTAAGATTCCAAGTGGCATTCCGCCCTTGGCCAAACCTAAACTGTTTGATCTTGTAATCCCACATCTTGGAAATTTTCCTTTTTTTTGTAAGACATTGTAATATTATTTAAAGGGAAATGTTTCCCAAGTAAAGGGGGGAATGTTTTTGGCGATTAAGCCTAGGAACACATCGAAGGACAGACTACCAAGTTACATTTCAGGAAAGTTGTGATTTTTGCACTATGTAGTGTTTTACAAGTTAATAAAATTGCAGTCATTCATGCTTTGTTTCATTGTTATTTGTTAAATGTCTTTAACGAATTATAGTCATTCTTCTACTTTTATTGGCTTGCTGATTATCAGTGGTATCTGTTGATGTGCTGATTCATGTCCTAATTTTTTGATGACCACTACTGGAGAAGGACAACCAAAGACATATCAGGAAAGATCTGTAGTTTTGGAAACATTGTAATGTTTTGCAATTGAATAAAATTACATAGTTACTTATGTTATGTTCGATGGTAATTTATCAAATTTGTTTCATCAATTTCAATTATTCTTCTATATTTGTGGTATATTGATCATAGGTTGCTGATGTATTGAATGTGTTGATTTATATACTAATTTTGCTTTACAATCTTGACATATGAAAAGTACATTGAATAAATGTATTTATTTATTTTACATACTCCTTTATTGCAACTGATGAATGGTTATTTATTCCTAATACTAATTTGTAAATTAGTATCACATGAGAGGATAGTTTTGTATTCAAATAATAATTTAGATAAAGTATTGCAATTGTTATTGTTGAGTTTTAATTAAAGTTAATTTAAGGAAATAAGAGTTGATCTATATTTTTATAAGTTGAATAATTATTTCCTTGTTATCAATTATATATCATAACTATCCTACCTAAAAACTTTGACACTCATTGTTTCAATTTCCTAAGATAGTTTAGTCTAGAACCCAATTACTTCAAAATTTCTTGGATCTTCCTTGAAACAAAAGAAGATCTCTTAAATCAATAAGTCACCAAATAAAAACAATAAATCTATAGAGAAAACAATGAGAATCTTCAAGCACATTTTGGTTTTAAATATTTTGAAGCAAGCAAGCTTTCCTCTTATTTCCTACGTTGGACATATGGTTTGTCTTGCATTCGAGAGTATTTGAAAAAAGAGAAAGCTAGAGAAATGCAAAGGCCTGAAAGAGATGCAACTCTTGATATTGTAGTGAATGTTGTGGAAATTGAACCCATGTGATAGATCAATTGCACTCACAAAATTACTAATCAAACATGCAAATTTACACACAAAGGACATTGAAATTGGAGCATAACACTAATCTGTATTGAATAAGTGTACAATAGCCAACCTTGTGAAGTCATAGGCTGCTGCAATAAATAATTACATGAGATATTCGAATGCATAAGGATGCCATTCGAAATAGTCAAAAGCAGGCTTACTAAATCTAGTCAAATCCCCCATAGGTGCATAAAGAAGTTTCCAAATCTACCTAGGAGCTCACGAATTGGCAAAGTCAAGTGGGAAATATAATAGGTGATGGAAAAACAACTCATACATTCTTTTATTAGGAGAAAAGAATGGAGGATGATGAGGGCAAAAAACAAGTCAATTACACCTAATCTTTATACTTTCCTTTTTGCCATAAAACTCAGTGAAGCAGGCAATAAAGCAGAAAAAACAGACATGTGCTAGGGAGGATCTAGAATAAAGAAGATATGTTAAATATGGATTCTAGGAGGTTTCCCAAGTGCTCCATGACTCACTTTTATCAATTTCGGCTTCTAGGACATGTGGAAGGCAACTTGCATAGAGTGGAATATTGGAAACTAGGCAAATAAGACAAAAATGGATTAATTAATGTCTAAGGTAGCTAACTATGGGTTGATTATTCTAACACCCCCCCTTAAGCCCGACTTATGAGTAAATATTGGAAAAATATAGGGCCTAGCAACAAGGCTTAGTCACCCTTTACATACTGCATGTCCATTTAACCAAGGAAAGAGGCAAAAATCCAGTGGGAAAATCCTCCCTTAAACATGGACAGTAAAACAAAATTTAAAAATATTGTCATCAATCATGCTTCACAGCATGATCAACAATCCCCAGCAGTGATTTGAGATTGTTGAATTTCTTCTCACAAAAAACTTTGGTGAAGATGTTAGCTACTTGTTCTGAAGATGCACAGAAGAGTAGGTGAATGGTGCCATCATGCACAAGATGTATGATGTAGTGCATATGGATCTCAATGTGTTTGGTTCTTTGTCTCTGAACTGGATCACTGGAGATTTGAATGGTGCTATGATTATCACAATAGATAATAGTTGAGAACTCTTATTCAAAGCCACACTCACCAAGTAAGCCCTGCAACCATAAACATTGAGTTGCTGCATTTACAACTCCTTTGTACTCTGCTTCTGTAGATGAGAGTGCAATGGCACTCTATTTCTTGCTTGACCAGCTGATTGGTCCTTCAGAAAGCATGAACACATATCTTGATGTTGACTTTCGATCTGTGTTGTCACCTTCCCAATCACTGTCAGTAAACCCAATCAAATCAAGATCAGATTTAGCTTTGTAGAAGATCCCATGAGTTCTTGTTCCCTGAACAAAGTTAAGGATCCTTTTGGCTACTCTCCAATGGATCTCATGAGGATGATCCATGTATATTGAAGCCACAATTACTGCATAAGAAAGATCAGGTCGAGTTTGTGTAAGGTACAGCAAACACCCAATCAGTTGTCTATACAGTGTACTATCTACCATAGGAGAAGAACCTGCTTCTTTAAGCTTAACTCCTGAAAGGAAGGGATTCTTGCTTGGCTTGAAATATTTCATGTTGAACTTGTTCCGAAAATACAAAGCATACTTGGACTGATGTAATTTTCCATGTTGGGATTGAGCAATTTCGAGACCCAAAAATTGGCTCAACAACCCCAAATCAATCATAGAAAATGCATAGTTCATTGCATCCTTCAAGGAGGCAATTTTTTTCTTTGAGCTTCCTGTAATCATAAGGTCATCCACATACAAGAAAATAATAATAAAATAACCATGAATCAGTTTCAAATAAACATTTGTATCAGACTTGCATCGGACAAAACTCAATGACAGCAGAAAGCCATCAATCTTGGCTTACCAAGCCCTGGGGGCTTGCTTAAGCCCATATAATGATTTCTTTAGCCTTCACACAAAATATGGATTAGTAAAAAACCCTTGAGGCTGATGCATGTAAATATATTCAGTATGATCTCCATTCAAGAAAGAACACTTCACATCCATGTGATTTACCTCCCACTGCTTCGAAGCTGCAAAGGCTAAGGCTAGCCTGATGGAGTCCATCTTTGCCACTGGTGCAAAGGTCTCATTGTAGTCAATACCATGTACCTGTGAGTAGCCCTTGGATACCAATATTGCCTTATATTTCAAAGCTACCAATCTTGCCTTATATTTCAAAGGTGGACCATTAGCAACAAACTTAGTTTTGAAAACCCGCTTACATTGAACTAGCTTCCTCCATGGGGGAAGATCAACCAGCTCATAAGTGTTGTTCTTCTGGAGTGAGCTGAATTATTCTTTCATGGATGCTTTCCATATTGGATCATGTGCTGCATATTCATATGTCTATGGGTTTTATTCAACCATAAGATAACATTTCTCTGCAAACAAAGGGTATTTCATGCTCATGGCACTCTCAAACTGAGATCTAGTCCTCCTAGGATCACTAGGATTTCCAACTAGTTCCCCAACTGCATGAATGGTATTTGCTTCCCATTTTGGTCTTGTAGGAATATTAGGATCTGCAATTAAATCATCATTATCAGGCATATTAGAATCAGCAAACTCATTTGTCTCTTCACTTACATTCAATGGTTCTGATGGTGAAGAAGACTCTCCAACTTCAACTGCTGCTAAAGGCTCTTCTTGGAACTGAACAGTCCTTTCAATGAAGGATTTGTTTGTGCTCAAATTGATCAGCTTGTACCCTTTTGAATCTTCATAGTACCCAACAAATAGACACTCTTGGATTTGGGGCTGCAAAGCCTTCTTCTTTTCTGTTGGAATTCTAGCCCAAGCCCTTGAGCCAAAAATCCTGAAATGGGTCACATCTGGCTTGTGCCCACTCCATGCTTCGAAAGAAGTCATAACATAAAGCTGTTTATGAGGAACCCTATTCTAGATATAAGATGCACATTTTATAGCCTCGGCCCAAAACTTTGGTGGCAAAGTCTTAGCCTCCAACATACAGGTTGCCATCTCTTTCAGTGATCTGTTCTTTCTCTCAGCAACACCATTTTGCTGTGGTGTGTAAGGGATTGAATGCTGCATCTGAATACCTGCATCTTCACAATATTGAATGAACTCAGACTTGACATACTCACCACCATTGTGATATATGAGGATCTTGATTTTCCTCCCAGACTGGTTTTCAACCAAAGCCTTAAAGACTTTGAAGAGGCGAAAAACTCCAGACTTATGCTTCAGGAAGTAAACCCAACAGTACCTAGAAAATTTATTTATGAAAGTTAATGCATATTTGGCCTAACTCATTGACATATGAGGGAATGGACAAGAAACATCACCGTGGATCAACTCAAGAGGTGCATAGGTTCTCTCATGACTAGCTCTCTCAAATTTATGCTCTGGGTGTTTTCCTAGGACACAACCTTGACAGACTCCCTTGGAAAACTTAATCTTTGGTAACCCTATGACCATTTATTTTTCACTTAGATTAGAAAGATAATTATAGTTAAGATGGCCAAATATTTCATGCCAAAGCTTGCTTGCCTCATTAGCATGAATCAGAAGAGCAAAGGGGTTTGAGTAGGGTATAAAATGTGAAAACCAGTATACCTTCGAAGTGTGATCTACAACTCCTTTTGCAATGAATTTACCACTCGAGATATCCATTATATCAACATTAGCAGGGGAGAATATGACCTTCTTTAGAGACCTTGTGTGGGTCATCTGATACACTGACAAGAGGTTGGAGGCAAGACCTGTAACATACAATGCATTGCTGAACTTACCATGGTCAAGATCAATCCTTCCTTTTCCCAAACTGTCAGTGAGAGAGTCATCTCCCAACACTATTGGTGGACCTTTCGACATGTCAAGAGAGGAGAATGCCTCCTTGGTCAAAACCATAGGTATTGAAGCTCCAGAGTCTATGATGAATCTAGGTGAGCTTGATGTGCCAGCAACCAATGCATGAACTCTCTCTCTGTCTTCTGAATTTGATCCTCCTTCCCTCTTCTTTGAGCTATCAACAAGGGAGATGTTATTCTTCTCCAGGAGTTGGGTCAGCTTGTCAATTTGCTTCTTCATGCAGGAGATTTCAGGATGAAAGCCCTTACTGTAGTATGCGCACTTGCTCATGTCTCCTTTGTTCTTCTTCTTCTGGAATTTCTTCTTGGAGCCTTGGGGCTCCTCTTGAGACTTGTTCTTGTCTCTCTTCTGCTTAGGTGGCTTCTTAGCTTTCTTCTTTCCTTTTGAATCCACCCTCGAATCTCCAACAACCAAATCTTGGTCTTTGGAAGGTTTGATGGTGCCCATCATCACCAATTTATCTTGTTCTTGTTTGAGGGATTCCATGAACTCTGCAAACTTAGGAATCTTCCAGGCTTGAGCTGTCAACTTGGTTGCATGGAAGGTTGAAACAAACTTTGAATAGTCAGGGCCAAGCTTTGAGAGTATGGCCAAAACTAGTTTCGCCTTCTTTTCAATTCCACATTGTTTTAGCTACAAAACAAGGGCTTTAAACTTGAAAAAGTAGAGTTGCAGGGATTCGAAGCTACTGGGACTCAAGGAGATCAATTCATTCTCGATTTGATGTCCTCTCATCTCATCTGTCTTACCAAAAATATCTACAAGATTCTCTCATACTTCATTTGGTGATGTCAATCCATCAAGATGGAAGAGGAGGTCTCTGGATATGCTCAGACACAAGAGACCATAAGCCTCATCCCTCCTATTGTGCCATTTAATTTTCTCTGCAGCTGCATTGGGATCTGCTTCAGTTGCCATAGTCACCCTGTAGAGACCTTTCACTCTCAACAGTATCTCCATCTCTACTTTCCATTCAAAGAAATTAAATGGAGTCAAGATGATCTTTTGAGATTGATCCATAGCTAAGAAATTGTCCCTTCATTTAGCATAATAGCTCCCAGTCAAGACGTCGAACCTGCAATAGCAATATAGAAGGAGATAAATCGATATACAAAGGCTCTGATAAATCGATATATCAATTGCACTCACAAAATTACTAATCAAACATGCAAATTTACACTCAAAGGAGACTGAAATTGGAGCATAACACTAATTTGTATTGAATAAGTGTACAATATCCAACCTTGTGAAGTCATAGGCTACTACAATAAATAATTAGATGAGATATTCGAATGCATAAGGATGCCATTCGAAATAGTCAAAAGCAACCTTACTAGATCTAGTCAAATCCCCCATAGGTGCATAAAGAAGTTTCCAAATATGCCTAGGAGCCCATGAATTGGAAAAGTCAAGTAGGAAAGCTAATAGGTGATGGAAAGACAACTCATACATGCTTTTATTAGGAGAAAAGAATGGAGGATGATGAGGGAAAAAACAAGTCAACTGCACATAGTCTTACTTTCCCTTTTTCCATAAAACTCAGTAAAGTAGGCAATAAAGCAGAAAAAGCAGACATGCGTTAGGGAGGATCTGGAATAAAGAAGATATGCTAAATATGGATTCCAGGAGGTTTCCCAAGTGATCTATGACTTAGTTTTATCAAGTTTGACTTCTAGGACATGTGGAAGACAACTTGCATAGAGTGGAATATTGGAAACTAGGAAAATAAGACAAAAATGGATTAATTAATGTCTAAGGTAGCTAACTATGGGTTGATTATTCTAACAAATGTAAGCCCTTGTCTATCAATGTTTCGAATATCTATTGTTACATTTTGTAGGGTCATACCTTGTGCTTTATGAATTGTTAAACCTCTTGCCATACGAAGTGGTAGTTGCCTACGCGATCCTCTTGTTATGGGAGATATTGGAACATAAGTAGGATTAGAAGCATCCATAAGGGTCCTTTGTAATGGAGGAATTCAACAACAACAAAGGATGGTAAGGTAGGAGGTTGTTCATTGGAGTTGTAGACAATGCTAATGACTTTTCCAAGTGAGTTGTTAACAAGGCCGGCTTGAACCCATAAATTAACAGTTAGCATGACTTGTTGATCAATAGTAAGAAGGACATTTAATGAGAAATGTTCATCATCAATGGATTGGTGGGCATGTTTGTTCCTTTGTTCTGTAAAGCAATGTGCAATTGACATATTAAGTTGTTTGAGTGTGTGTTTGTTGTGTAGTGCAACAGAGCTATTCGTGGGATACAAGTGGATAGATTGTTGAAATGAACAATTTTCGACATTTGAAAGGCATGAGGTTGTTATTGTCATTACTAAGTGCCCACTCTTCAATAGTTGGTGTTGCATTTCGAAGGTTTAGTAAGAGTTGGTGAAAGGAAGTTTGAGAAGGGATTTTTCCTTATTGTCGGAAAATCGTTTTGAGCATGATAAAAGTATCAAATGTACGCCAAAGAGCAGTTCCAATGGATGAGCCTGCATACATGGGGATGTCCTTTACAGGAGGAAATTGTCCCAAGTCACCAAGAAGGATCATGGAATACCCACCAAACATGATTGTACAATGTGAGGGGAAATATTGACGTAAGCGTGCATCAATTTGAGTTAACATTCTTAGGCCAATAAAGCTCATTTCATTGATGAGAATATAGAGAATATGATAGAGTTATTCTTGAAGTTTTGAAAGGGATTGGCCTTCAAGGGGTTGCATTTCAACAATGGGTATTTGAAGAAAATAATGTATTGTAAATTCATGTATGTTAAAAGCAACAACACCAGTTGGAGCAAGGAGAAGAAGTGGGAAGGAAATTTGTTCAGATGGAGTTTGGAATGTATATTTTAAGCAAGATATGAGGTAAGATTTCCCGATGCCTACAATACCTTGAATCACGATTTTGAGTGGTTGAGCAGGTGTAGTCTTTCTAAAATGGGAAATCATAAGATCAAAGGCTATGTGTTGTGTGGGAGACAAGGAATCAAGAGAATTGGAGAATGACGATGTGTCTTCATGTAGTTGGGTGGACAAGTGATTGAGGTCAATTAATGATGTTGCTGTCTCATGCAAATCGATGGTTATATTGCTATATGTCCAATTGTGATTTTTGTCAAAATCACGATGTCCAAGCATTTGAAGGTCATTAATCTAGATGTTGTTTCTTGGTCACATTTGAGAGAGAAGTTCCCATTCATCCATGCTATGGGGCAATGGAAAGGTAATTGCATCAGAGTTTGAATCACCAAATAGAGGTGGAGAGGGTTCTTCTTGTGCACATTCAACATGACACACAACATATGTGCATTTAATATGATACTAATGAGAAATAATTTCAGAACTTATTGTTCCAATATCCTAATGGATGGAATGAAAAAGTTTGTATAGAATAATTTCGCTCCAACAAAACTGTCCAAAAGATGAAGAATCAAAGGGAGGAATGGAAGTGAATTATGGATAGACTCTAAAGATATTGTGACACAAGTTTTGTTTCCATGTATTTTTTTTCCTATTAGGAGAAAAAGACCAAGAGCGAGCAACTTCAAGTAGGGTTAGATGATCAAGAGCAAGGGGTATTTGCATGTATGAAAATATGAGGGGGGGGGGGGTTGGAGGGGTGTTAGTAGTGTCATTACAAACACGGTGGGAGACACTTTGTCTCACATTTAGGGAAAAGAAGTGAAGAATACAAAGCACAAGAGGGAGTTTTTGGAGCATGTGACATGTCTCTTGTGCACTAATGTATCGTTCTGCAATTGTTTGTGCAAGGAATTGTTTGATTAGCTGAAGAATGGGGTCGTCACTTGGTGCTGCATGTGCAAGGCGAGAGAGAATTGCATGGTAGATTTATGATTTTGGCTCTAATTTTGATGCATACTTTGAAATGTATTTGAGGACAACATCTCTAGAAAGAACAGGTTGACAATCAACATTATCCCTCCATATTGAAAGCATGGTAGGGTTGTGAATAATTAGAAGGGAATAATTTATTGTAGGATTGTAGGTTTTACGTCCATTTGGATTGAATAAGTAGCTTGTAGGTCATACGAAAAACCATAGTGACATTGAACATATGCTCCTTTTTTGTGAAGGCAAGTGGATTCTAAACATTTGGTTTGACTTTGAACAAAATTTACAAGTTCTTCGTAGCCAACTGAGTAGTTTGATGCAAATATGGATGGTGATGCAAGACTGCATGGATAATTTGTAGTAGAATGGTATAACTGAGATGTGGACAAGTGGGAATTACGAGGATTCCAAGATGTAACATATATGTCAAAATTGTTTTTTGCAACTTCAACTGCAAGAACATTTTCCCATTCTAAGGTGTCCATATTTGGTGCATCTGCCAACCAAATAAAACCATGAATGTGTGTGGATCCTCTATGTTGCCATTCATACCTACATGGGAGGAAAATGAATATATTAGAAATGAATTGTATAAAGTGAGAAACACGAAGAGAAGAATAAGAAGGAAGAGATGGTAGAATACATGCACCAGGAATCCGTTATATGAAAACCTTTTTGAAGCACCTCTTGAAGGAATGTTTTGAATCTATTGTGCATGTATTGCGATGTAATATGTGAATTTGATATAATGTTATGAATCTTCCATTGATAGTGTTGAGCTAAATCGGTAGGACATCCAGCAGGAATTAGAGCATGCAAATCTGGCCATTTTGTGTCAGCTTCACTAAGCGTAAAGAAGAACGTTGGTGCACCTTGTTGATTGATCATATTTGTGAGTTCAGATCTACTTTTGTTCCATTACAAGCGTGTTCCACGTAATGAAGGCCCAAACCTTGCGACTCGGTCATCAATTTTGTCATCAGGCATGTCTTGTAATTGGTTGACAAGCTCAAGTATCGTGGGAGGTAGTGCATCTTCAAGATTAATTTTAACAAAAAACAAAAGCAGTAGCATTAGTTCGATGATGCATGATTAGATTGTATATGTATTACCAAAAGCAAGGATGCTGGCCAAATTTGTTTTCATGATAGTGATTGAGGTGAAGTGCATATTCATGCATCTCAACTTCTTGAATGTGTGGTTGTTTAAGCATTGTTGCACCTATTGGGAACAAGATTGGAAAAGCCATGGAAATGAGGCTTTCTATGTTGTACTCATTGATAGGAGAGATGTCTATAGGGGTCCAATCAATGGAAGGTGGTAGTGGGATATTTGGTATGTGTAACAAGTGTCTAATTTCTTCAACCTCAGTTCTAGCATTAGTTTGTGTTGAAATAAACGAGGAGAATTCTAATTCATAGGGTTCAAATGAATTTGGTGGTTGAACTGTACAAGACAAGATTTGCTGAGGAAATAATGTGTCATTTCTATTAACATGTAGAATCAAAGGTGAAATGTCTGTTGAAATAAGAGGAAAACAAGCTAATGCAATTGGGTTGACTTGTACATCCTTGTAGTATGGGTTGTTTTCCATTTTGTATTGAAGGGTAAGAAGAACACGTGTTCGACTAACAAATAGTTCATATGGATTGCTTGTAGAGTTGCATTTGCGAACAACAAGGATGTCAAGTTATGATATTAAATCATAGTAGCATAATTCGACCGTATTGGTCTTTCATGTACGTAAATTCCGAACAATTCGAAATTCATCGAATATTCGGTGTAGGTGTAATACGGATAAGGAACCACTAAAAGTTTATTTTAAAAAACTAAATTTTAGTTATTTAAACATTACAAAATAAATTCCATTCAATTTAATACTTGGTAATTCAATTCATAATGGTAAATATTTCGTACTTTGTTATTAACATAGTTATTAATAACTAAGAATCTTCTCATAAATAATTATTAATAACTAATAGTAATCTCTCCCACACTCATCGCATTATATTTTTTGTTTTTTAAATAGTAATTTTGGTTATTATCATATATTGGTGTATATTTAATTAAAAATACTATATATAAGAAGTCTACTCCCGTATTTTAGTTGTAATTAAGTTTTTTAGTTACGCATTTTTTTTCGTATCGAATCGTATTCATACTCGAATTATGCTACTATGTATTAAATGGGGTAGGGATGTGGCAATATTGGAAATGTCTTGGGGGAAGCAATAGTATGGTAAAAATATTTATATTGACCACCATGAGAATGTGTGACTTTTAAGATTGGGTTAGCATGACTAATGATAATTTCTTCAACTTGTGTAAGTACTGCAAGGATAGGTTGTTGGATTCCTAGGTCCATATTGTTTTCAAATGAAAAGAGATGCCCTTTTCGTTCTAGAATACAATGAAAAAAAGTGTATTCACCATGGAACTTTTTTGTTGCAATACCAAGGTAACAATCTTTGCAAATCTTGCAGACATGCATATCAGTGAGTTGGTCCATTTGTTTTATGAAATCGTTGATGTGCATCATTGAGGTGGGTGTTTGATGGATTTAGCATAGGGGATGGAAGGAAAGGCCTCTCAGAAGGTTGGGTAAGAGAAAATGAAGAATACATATCCATAGGTAGACGAGCAGCTCTGTAAAGAAGACATTGTTTCTTGTTTTTTATTATTATTATCTTTGTTATGTGCATATACAACTCTTCTTCGCGCAGTGGCTTGTTCATTGTCATGAGTTGACATAGTTCCTACAAGAAAACCGTAAACTTGTTAAAGACTTAGAAGCTTTGATTGCTGGCCGTTAAAATTTTCTATATGTATTAACTGCAAGTATATGGATATAAAACAAAATATATAAAGCAAATGTTAATTGATTGCATATTGGGAACTAAGAATGTACCTTAAAATAATATTTATGGAGTAAGTATTTTTTTTCAAGTCCTAGCTTGATAATTGTAAGAAAGAAGCAATATAGAAGAGAAAAGTGTAATATGAGAAAGAATATATGAAAAAAAACATTAAATGTAATTATTGTTCTGTACAAAAGAATGAAAAGTTGTGCTAAGAAAGAAGAAAACAAAGTTTGTTTATTTTATAAATAAACACAATAACAAATTAGTATTGTATTCAAAAGTTAGCATATAGTTTGTATCAACAATTTAGGTGCAAAATTTTGAGTGATAGCTTGTATAGTGGAATTATGAGACTACAAAATAGAATTGTTATAAGGGAGTTAAAAAACTACCCTGCTACGTTGAACTCTGAAATAAGGACTTAAAATTGAGAATTGAGGGCATTCATTATAGTTAATAAAGATTGCTTAAGTATCAAGTCGAAAACCCTATATATTTAACTGTCCATCTGAAAATTTTGATTATGTGTTTTCAACCATGACAATTACAACTTTTATGTGTGTAATTCCACATAAGGTATCTATTCCAATTGAAAGAGTAAGAATTAATTGTTGTTGCAGATCCTCTGGACTATTTCAACAATTGATGTTGCTTCAGTTGAGAGAAGACATAGGTATTTTGTAGAAATTCCCATCAGTTGGTTTGCAACATCAACAAAAGATATGAAACCATGAAGGTATCCAGTGATATCTTCCAATTCAACCTTTAGTATGTATCGATAGTCACATTAAAAAAACTCCCCAACACATTTACCACAATCCCAAATTTCTCCAACTTTGTGGGAAATATTTTTCATGCAGTGTATACCATAAAAAAAAGGAGGGCATGTAAGGAAATGAAAGTCATCCTAGTTAACATTTGTGATGGTTGCAACAAGAGAGTACCAAATAGGTTTTCAGATGGATGAAGAGTTTGTAGCTCATTGATAGTAATGATTTTATGAGGAGCAGAATGAGTGGCATTGAATTTTTGGCTCAAAGATGGTGATGATGAATGAAATCCATTGTCATGAAACCATATCTAGAGAACCACAGTTTCTTCAATATTTGGGTTTATAAGAATACTAGTGTTGGAAATAGTCCCAACAGGTTTTCCATTAAAATCTGTAACACGACCGCTTTTGATTGCTACAACTGGAGGAGTAGCTAAATTGTGAAGGTTGGCAAGCTCGAATCCTTCAATTTGGCAATGCTCTCCCCAAAGTGTTATGTCAATGCTATATTCTGACATGTCACGGAGTCCAATGCTGCACCGTACAATCTCAACACCATCCCGTTTCCGTATCGTGGATGTAGGTGAAACTGAAATGACAAGCTCAACAAGGTCAACCATGGAATTAACACGTATAGTTTGAATCTCCTGAATAGTTTTAAATGTAAAGAAATATAAAGGTATTAAGGGGTATTCATATAAGCATGGTTGGATGGTTGAGGAGGACCTAGGAAAATCTCATTATTTCTTTTCAATTGGTTGAAAATTCGATTGGATTCTTTTACTGTGTCATTTGATACTATGTACACTATTCCTATTTGCATTTGGTCATACAAAGAGAGTGCCAATTCATTGAATGCAGCTATATGTATTTCATCATGTGAAGCATTAACAAGGTAAAATCCAAACACTTTTCTAGACCCTCGTTGGTTTCCATATTCATGTTTGTTTGTCTTGGAAATAACTCAACCTTGAATGTTCCAAACTTTGCTAGAAGAGGAGAGTGATGTGAATGGGATAGTCAATGTAGGAAAGGTAGGGTTTTCATTTATTGAGCTAGGGTTCATTGCAACAGAGGAACTACTTTGCGAGGGAGAAGCTACATGTAAGTGGTAAGGTGTAGGGTCTCCAATAATTGCTGCATCCACTGTGACAACTTTGAGTGAAAACAACATGATAATCTCGTGAGAAGAAGTATGTTAGGGAGTAATGGGAGAGAAAAATAGTGGATGCATGAGTAGTGTGAAATTGATTAATTGGGAAAAAAATAATGAGGAAATTAAACATACGCTACATTATTACAATGTTGCATGTACATTAAGCAACTTTGATTATAGTTCCTTCTTTTAGTTGTCCATTTTCTACAAGACTACTATATATAATTTGAAGCAATAGCTCATGCTTGTGAAGACCATCTGAGATAGAAATTCAAAACTGAATAGATGATGAGTTGAGTGAGTTCACTTGGTTTAATGAGGAGACCTGTACCAAAGGGAAAAGGTTGACAACACCATGTAGCAAGAGTGAAATAGAATCTTCAGTTACCATAGTCTCCATAACATGATGGTTATTTTTTCCTGTGGAATGAAACCATTGCAATGTAACATATCCATGTGACCTAACTAAAATGCATATATAAAAAAATAAAATCTTCACCTGAACATATGCCATGAGTCTGGTTATTGTTATTCATTATCTGTTATAAATATTAAATGTGGGCTATCACAAATATAGGACTACACGTTATGGTTTTTCCAGCTTATAGAATATATTTTAAATGTCATAAAACAGTTGGAAGAATAGCGTAGGCCTTCTAGGCCAAGGTTTTATTATATTTTCTGTGTGTTTTCTTGGGTGAAAGTTGGAAACCAGAAAGAAAACCAAAATCTGAGATGAAAGCGTGCAACAGAAAATTCGAAAATAGAAAGTTTGGATTTGGCGTTTTCGGCTTCCGCATTCCGCACAGCGAAAAGAGGAAGTCGAAAAGAAATTTATTTTAACTAAAAACATATCGAAGTTCTGCATTTCACATTCCATACTTCGGAAAAAGGAAAGATGAAGAAAAAAATTACGAAGAAAAACATCAAAGTTCGATTTCCGCATTCCGCACTACGGAAAGCAGAAGTCGAAAAAATGAGAAAATAAAAAAAAATCAGCAAAGGATTTTTCGGCTTCTGCATTCCATACGGTGGAAAGCCGAAGTCAGAAAGCACAGAAAGTTAATTGCAAACTTGTAACTTCTGATTTCTGCATTCCGCACAACCAAAAATGGAAGTCGGCAAGAAAGTTTTATTGATGGAAAATGAAAATTCTGGAATCTGCATAGGTGGAAGATGGAAGTCGGGAATATATTTCCCCGATGAGTTGAAAAAAATAGATCCCCACATTCTGGATTTCGGAAAGCAGAATGCGGAAGGCAGAAGCACCCAAAACGAAAGTTTAAAAAATAAAAGGTGCTTCTGAAATCAACAAACCCCCCCAAAAAATAAGACCAATGAGGAAATTTTATTAAGTGAAAATATCATACTCATAGCTTGATAGTTCCCATTAAGGAAAATATGGTTTGGGAAACTAGTTAAAAATTTTAATGGGGGATCCCATTTTGATAACTCAAAATGGGATTTATTGTAGCCAGCAACAAGGAGGAAGTGCGGAAGTGCAAGGCTTCATAAATTGGAAAAGTGAGCGAAGTGCGGGTGCGGAAGTGTGAAAAGAAGGCTTGTTTTATTTTTAGGTCTGTAAACATACGGTGCTACCAGGAAAGGTATATTGCAGAGAGTTTGCTATGGTAAAGATTCAATATTTTTACTCTCTCAGTGTTCCTTTGCACGTCAAGGAATAAATCAAACCGAAAATCGAAAAGGTGACAAGTGAACAGTTTGCATTCCTGGATTTCTGTGTTCCGAAGTCGAAAGTCAGAAGGATGGAAGGCAGAAGTCGAAAAAGTCAGTTCAGTTCAGAAATGATTGTTCTGCTTACAGATTGGATCTATAAGCTTCAAAAGGATTGTTATAGTGATTTTTAAGCTTGAGAATGATTGTAAGAGGTTATCAATTTTCAATGGCCTTGCAGCTTTAGACTGAGTTCCTTACCTAAAACAAGTGCATGCCTAGAAAATTGATAGTTGGGTTTACCAGCAAGTTTCCAATGAAAAATACAGGTGACACACTTTTCTTTGCAACTTCAACATATATTTAAAGATTAGCAGTATTATACATGGACCTCACTAAGCTGGAACGACGAGAGGATTGAAATATAACCAAATACAAGACTCACTAATTCAAAACATACCATGAGTATTACACCATTATGAATCCACATAACCAATACAAGTCATAGTCCTTCTGCAACAGAGAAGGAGTCACAGTCAATTAAAGCAGAGCAAGGGTGTTTCACCATCTCACAAGAAACACTTTCATTTATCCTAAAAACTGATACCTATCATTTTATTGACATTTAAAATACCTCTTTAAACATATACATATATACCATGAGTTAAATGGATTTGTAGAAATTTAAAGACAGTAATAGAACCTATTTGTAAGGTCAAATATGAAGAAAACTTATTTTTCTATCACAATGAATGTTCAAAACATTTAAGCAGATTGAAGGAATACCTACAAATTTGACAATGTGCAAAAACCTTTGTTGGAAACTCTCTAGTGTAAATGAAGCACAACAAAATCAATATAAGAAAAGAAAAGGAAACCAATAAGAAATAGTGGTTACATGAAGCTTTGTATATATGTACAAAGCAAAGGCAGTACAACATCAAAGTGGTAAATTGAGTATTGTAACAAGATCTTGGATATCATCATGCGGTGAGCCAAAATTAAGATATAGGCCCATGTCTGAATCAAATGACAAGCTTTCTTGCATTAATGGAGCGACAATGCATTGATGAAGAATTAATGTGAATGAAGGGACATGGGAAAAGTGTATTTAATCGGCTGAAGTGGTAGTGAAATGAAACCACGACCAAATTGACTCCACAAACTATGAGCCTAAAGCCACAAAAACCTCGACAAAATCTTAGCCTAAACCCACAAAAACTGCTGGACTGAAACTTTCACAAAATCCTAGGCATAAAATATTGGCAAGGGCTATGCCCAATAGAAAGAAATGAACTGCAATGAAGGACAGTGAAACCCTGTACAAAACATATGCCAAGACCGTTCATTTAGGGAAACAGATAGAATTTTAGTGAAAGCATGCAAGCCACCTGTCAGAAAAACACCCTAAACACCAAATGGGAAGAAGGATCCGCAATTGGCAATCTGATACAAAAAAGCTGTCCATAATTCCATCAATCCATTCACGCGCAACACCGACCATAACATAGAGGACACCTGCGGTCTGCAGAATAGAAGTTTTGGAATCGAGATTACAAAATCAGGGACTCAACTAAAGTGTAGTACAAAAAAAAACCAAATTGATCAACATACGTGCATGAAAAGAAATGTCAGGACATAGCTCCATCAATCAATCTATTCATGCGCAACAACAAGTGTAAAGCCGATAACAAAACACCTGTCCATTCATCATTCGCCAAGTTGACAAGACAAGTGTCAAAACACTATTTGACAGGGAGACAAGGAATCTTCTAAGACTGCATCTCCATTGTGAAACGCCTTCAACATAAATATTTTTACAAATCAGATCTAGCACCATAATAGAAAATATTCTCTAATTTTGACTTATGTATTAGGAGATATAAGGTTTTCGAAAAATGCATAAAGTATTAATGTGGGCACATTTTTTTTAAGCATAAATGAAAATTATGGTGAAAGATGATGTGATTGATAAAACAATGACTATGAAAGAAATTATTTTTATACTTAAAATATTATTAAAGTTGTATATTAAAAAAATTGAATAAAAAATCGTGTATTAAATAGAAAAAAAATTGTGTATTTAGAAATTATTTTTATACTTAAAATATTTAAAAATTATAATTAATTAAAATATTTAAAACTTATAATTAATTAGGATGAAAATAATATTATATTTTAACAAATTTAATATTATAATTAAAAAATAAAAAATATATAATCTATTTATTGGTTAAGAGAGTTTTTTACTTCGCAAGAATTTGCGTAAATTAAATATCCCTTGAAATAAGTTTTTTTAAAGTTTTTCTTTTCTTTCCTGAAAGAGGTTCACATATAAGTCTCTTTTTAAGTTTAAGTTTATGGTTCTTGTATTTAATATAGAATTATTTTCACTTACTTTTGGAGCCACCTTTTTAACATCATCATCACATTTTTTTAGGTATTTATTGTTTTTGAGGTAGCGGAGTCCATCAAAAGTATGTCGAGTAGGTACTCGTTGGATGCGAAATTTAATTGTGCATCCAACGATCTCTTCTGATCGAAATTTGAGTAAAAACATGGGGAAATATGTCAAAAATACAAACAAAAAAAGTAGTTTTTTTAATGATACCTATCCCCAAATTTATATTAAAAAAGTGTTTAAGACCTATATGGTATTTCAAATTTAAAGCAATTCCATTGGTTAACACATGATGACATGGAATTTGAGTTAAAGTTAAAAGGCCCATTTTGAGTTGAAATTTCCTCTAATGTGTGAAGATGGGTAACTTTTTGTGGCCAAAAGTGGCGGTGAAAATTCAATTTTTTACTTATTCATTGAAGCCCTAAAAAATCATATATGTCCCGTAAACTTTGACATACAATGACAAAAACAAATTGTAGGGAATTATGTTGTCTTTCACTTATATTTTTTTAAATAATAAAATTATTTAATATGTCAAAATTGCATTTAATGATGGGTTTGCTTTTGTAAATTTCAATAAAAGTTCACAAGTGGATTGTGTGCACGTAAAATAATTTAATGATAAATGCATAAATTAAAAAAAAATGAACATAATCTACACAAAATGCATTGGGGTGAACATATTGTTTTTTAAAATTTATGATAAAAACCTATATATATTTTTAAAATTTTGAAAATGACTATTGTAAATTTTAATTACATTTCGCACGCATATGCGTGTGCTCGTAATTTTTTTTACAGGTTAAAAAAAAACATTTTGAAAAGAACGTGTTGGTCTAGAGGATATATATATTTTTTGAATTTTTTTTGTTGTGTACATTTTCGATTGTTGATTTTTTGGCGATAATTCGAAGTTGTTGACATGGTTTTGTAAGTGTAAATTTCAAAAGAAAAAAAAAATTATCATATGAACTTATAAACTCATATATTATCTGCTAATGGATAGACAATTCATCGACAAATCCATTAGTATGAAGTCTGTCATGAAAATGTGCATCCTAGGACAGGGTTTAGGTATGAGCAACAATAAAAAAAAGGAGCAGGGGGGGGGGGGTGGTGCTAAAATATTCTTTTAAAGCCCTCAATCGAGGTTTTATGCACATTTTTTAAATATTTCGATAGAGGGTTTATGTGTGGTTAAGATAAAAGATGGATCGAGCTAATAAATAGCTCGATCAAATATTTAACCATAAAAAACTATATTGATTCAAATATGAAAAAATAACTATTAATTAAAATAGATTAATTGAACTAAAATAGCTTGATTGAGCTAAAATTAACGAAAACAATTATTTTTACTTATACCACAATATAGATATAATTTATTAAGAGCAAAAAAAAAAATAGAAAAATCATTTGGGACATAGAAACAAACTTATAAATATAATGAGCAACATCAAATACCATCGACAAATTTACCATGGGATATCAAAAACATGGGCCATAAATAACTGACCGCAAACATTAATTAACGCTAATGTTTGTTGTTAGTGATTTATGGCCCATGGTTTTGGTATACCATGTTGATTTTCACATGGTATTTGATATCGTGCATTATATTTATGATTTTGTTTCTATGTTTCAAAACTTAGATGTTTACATCCCAAGCCAATAGAGTTAATAGAGTAAAGTAAAATAACCATCAACTATTGAATAAAAATATAACTATTAGAAAAAATAGTAATTAGAAAAATAATTTTTTTTACCATAACTTTTAATTTTTTATGTTGACCACCCAAGATGTGGGTGATAATAGCGGCCCCATTTTATGTTTGGGAGTTGGGATGAGGGATCTGGTTCCTCTCCACTTGGATATCCCTCCACCTTCTCCTCATGCAAATTAATTCACTGCATTATTCGAGGGTCAATCCATTCAATACTATGGCTCTTCGACCTCTTCGCTTGGTTACTTGTTGTGCCATGGAAATCATGCCATTTTTAGTGGGATCTAGGTTCTCTTGAAGGATGGAAACGACATTTTTCCTTGGAAAGTTTCAAGCATTGGTCTCTTATTGTCCAGATTCGTCGTTGGGTTCCTATTCGACATATCAGTAAGGTCAATTCTTTTGGATGGATTTTGTTTCCAAGATTCGTGTGTTATTTCTCTCTTGACTCCAACTTGATTTGGGCTAGGTTCATTCTTCCTGCACATCTTTACACTCAAGAGTGTAGCACTAGGTGTTCGCCTCTTGTAGTGATGGTGTTGAGAAGATTGTGCGCCATCGCCTTTCGTGGAAGTGGTGGGCATGGTCGCTCTGGCCATTCTGGTCTCAGAGGCTCAACGGGATATGGTTATGACAGCTCTATCCCTAGGAACTTGAGAGACATATTCAATGGCTGGGAAGAAGAGATGGTGGTTCAACAACTAACTGACCAAAGGGCTTGAACTCTCAAAAAACATTACCAATCTATTAAGAATATGCTATCCTAGGTATTATTGCACTCTCCAAGAATTCCACATGAGATTAAATCCTCTCCCTCCCCTTCCCCTTCATTTCACACCTCTTCCTCACAGGGCCCTTCTTAGGATCCTAAGATTCCTAAGCAGCATGACCCACAACAAGACAAGGTGCCCTTGACAACTCAATACAAGGAAATAATTGGGATTTCTAGAGTCCACAAGCAAAGGCATGTGGAATGCTGAAGGCCTGGATGATCCCTGATCATTTTGGAATACGGTTTGATTTCCCATCAAGCAATGCAAAGATAACTCTTCCATTTCAAGAGCATACCAATGTCCAATTCTCAAGGAGAAGTCAGAGGATGCATCCTCCAATTGCATTCCCAAGTAATCTCAATGTTTTGTTTCTTTATAAGTAGCTATGTAGAAAACAATCTTGCTAGAATTTTGTTTACTATAGCAGTTAAACAATGTATTCTCATGTGTCATTTTGAACTATGTATGCCTGGATCCCACTCAGTAGTAGGCTTTTATATGTAGTTTTTGAGTACTTTATTCCCCTTGCATGGGCAGTCTTACTATTGATATCAATCTCATGTTTCAGTTTTGTATGGGGCTTGTAAGGCCTCCCCGACACTTTGAAACTCTCTTGCTTGTAATTTTATCTATACAATAATAGAATTTTACCCTGGACCTTGAAAAACAATTATGTCGACAAAAAAAAACTATTTTTTTATTACTATAACATATATTTTTATGTTGACAAATCTCTTGCGATAGAGAAGAATAACTAAAAATATTTAAAAAATATTTTTTACTATAAGTTATATCAAACCCAACCCTTGATTGAGATAATAACTCAATGAAGGGTTTAGCTAATCTTCCATTGAGCTCCAAATCTCAATCGAGGGTTATCTAATCCCTCAATTGAGTTATTTGAAAAGGCTTGATCAAGGGAATATTTAAACCCTCGATTAGATTTTGAAAGCTCGATTGAGGGCTTAAATAAACCTCGAATTAGCTTGTGTTTCAAGTAATATGTGCCCACATCTTGCCAAAAAGTATTACTCATCTTCACAAGAATACCCAAATGAAACAAAATCCATTTGTGTATTATAGTTATTTTTCAATATGAGATTGTGATGTGAGGGAAGTAAACATGAAAATATGAAAACACTTCTTTGACTAGATATTCCACTTCAAGGTGCAATGTGTACCTAAAACTCTACAATAGTGTAACTTTAAAACCAATGCACAAAAAAAATCCAAATATTTCAAAGCATATGAAAACATAGAACACCATATATGCCAAAATATGGTCTTATTAGATATTTGTTTTATTGTTTTATAATTTATTTTGGTAGTTCAATTATTTACTATTTTTATAATTAAATTTATAAACACATTATTAGATTTAGATATTTTAAGATTTATATTTCAAGTTGTTTTTAATGAAAAATGAATTATACTTGTAAATATTGAATGATATATATATATATATATATATATATATATATATATATATTCCTATCTTAGTAATTTTATTAATTCTATGTTATTGTATCTGTCGTGAGGCAATGTACAATTGTAATTGATCTTCAGTCAACCCATATTAGTTGATAGGTTGACCAAGAAATTATCTCAATTTCTCCAAAGTCTTACATACTCAAACTATTTTTTTATTTTTTGCACTTGTTTAAAGTCATTTTTCTTGCATGCCATTGGATTTTCAATTTGAAGTCTTATTTCCGCGCCGATGAGAGAGCATTGAATTAACGTTTAATTCATAGTATCTGTTTTGTTAAGTCTCCGCATCCAATGCACTACCCTCCCTACCTCCAATGCACCACACTTCATTGTGTCCAATGCATCACCTGTGTGACCTCCAATGCACCGCCCTTCATTGTCTTCAATGCACCAACCATGTGACCGTCTTCATAGTTCAATGAAATCCATGTCTAAAAGTTGGATCCAAACTGAACGATGAAGAAATGGATTTGCTGCTTCAACTACTCCCTCCATGATTCAACTACTTAACAGCCAGTCATCCATGCTATAGATGCCCACATTTCCTCATGCAGGCTACAACAATATGCTCACCTCCAGTTTTTTTTTAATTATACCATCTATGTCTACATGGATATGTCTATACAGATTTCATATTTTCAATTCCGATACCAATTTTGTAGTAAGGCCAACTTCAAACAGACGTCAATTGCTTCTCAATGAGATGAAAATATTGAAATAGTTGCAAAACAAAGAACCAAATACATTTGTCACACGTAGGAGTAAAAATTGTATTCAACAAAACGTGTCCTTGGCCTTACCAAACTAGTTTGAACTAAAATTGTGCAATGCTCCACCTCTGCAAATACTCATGTATATATACAATCAACTCCCTTCTAATAGGAATCAACCAACTCCCTGTCTCAATCAATCGTCCCATAGATATTATATTTCTAAGATTTCAAACAATAGAACTAGAAAACATATAGTAGGAATCATTATAGCGAGTAGTTACTTACCTTATTGATCCATCATACTCTTCACATCATCCCTTTTCATTGGATAGCTCTGTAAACTGTTTGAGTTTCCTTCCTGTCACATCTTCTATGGTAATTTCACTTATTTATTTGAAGCATATTTGATTCTATGAAATAAATTATCAAATCATTTGTATCCAATTAGTCAACACCCAATACAATACAAAAAATACCCAACAAAAAAACTGTTCAAAAATAAAGCTTCTTCTGTTGTCTTCCATTTAGCTTACTTTGTTTTTCTTTCTTCACTAACAACCTCAACAACCCATCATTGAACAAAGGCTTTCAATTTTATGGGTGCACAAATTGAGCCTCAAGGTAGCCTATGTATTTCTCCACTGTAATGCAATTGTGTGGACTGTGCAAATTATTCAAAATCTCGGACAAAATTTTCGGTAGAGACTCCCGCAATATCTATAGATCCTTATCTTCCCACTTGAGTTCTCCAGTACCAAGTATGGAAGCTAAATTAGGAAAAGTATTTATCTTCAGAGATGAAAGTAGCAATCAAAGTGTGGCTTCTTGTCTTGGACTCCACCAAACAATGCCCAAATATAGCATAGATTATTTCCCGCAATCATGAAACAACAATTTTGAAGCAACTGGTTGGATAGCCAGGGATTCCTGGATGCTTGAGAAACAATTAATTGGTTGTTTTCTTGAGATGATTACATGAGTTGAAGACATTGAAGATAATTTACAGAAGTGCAAGGACTTGTCATGTTGATTTTAATGGGTAGATTGACAAAATACAAATGCTCAAGCATCGGGTTTAGTAAAATTCTTATTTTATTAGAACTATAGAATGGACAGAATGAGGATTTCCTTCTTGCTTTATCCCATTTGAAGATATTAATTCTAACTTTATGTATGTTGTGTTTTGGTTGCTAAATTGTAGGTTTCGACTTTTGGCCTTCTTCTGGTTGCAGATTCATTCTCAAGAATCAAAGATGCCACTGAACAAGACACCACCCTTTTTTTTTCTTAGTGGGTTATTATCTCCGTGCAAGTTTGTAACTGGTGGTGTGCCACGGTGGTATATGTTATAGGCATGCCTTCCATTTGCATATTTAGTGCAATATAACATTGTAGCCACATGTCTAAGCTATCTCTCATTTGAGATCTTAATTTTTTTTCTAGATTTCTTCCAAATCATGCCAAAAAATGTTCTCATGAAATGGAAAAATCCTCAAATGTTTAGGCTATACACATGTGATAGAACAAGTGTAAAGTACATTCCACGGTTGTGCAAGTCTGATTTATGTGGTGTCCAAATATCTAGATTTCAAAAATAACTTTTTATAACAAATACAAAATTTTCATAAAAAAATTACAAATAGTGAATGGTAAAGTAGTTGTTAGTACCTATTAAGAATGTTTAGATGCTCACAGTTACAAAAAAATAGAACCTGGTTAGCAAAGTAAATCTGTTACGAACAACTTTAAATAGAAAAAATGATTTTAGAAATCCATGGAGGATTCTAGTTGTAGCCAATAGAAGAAATGGAAAAATATTGAGGGAAATAAGTTTTGAAATGAAAACCATATAAACCAGTCAAATCACGCATTCGAATCATCGATTATTATTATTATTTTAATTGTACTTCATCGAATAAGGGACTTGGGACTTTATTTTTATAAAAGATAAAGAGATTTGAGCATTTTCAACTTTGAAATTATTAATTATTTTTAACATTTAGGGCATGAGATTTGCAATATGCATGTTAGGTGGGTCGTGATTGGCATTATATTTCAGAGCCATTCCAGGAGGTAGTGCACTCGCTCTCATTCTATGTTTGCTTCCATCCAATTCTTTCACACTTCAACACCAATAAAAATATCTAGACACAATAGTTATGCAGGCGGGTAGCAAACATGAACTACATGCACAACTTAGGAACCTATCCATCTATCATTCCTCGGGAAGGTACCAAACATGAACTACACATGAAACTTAGGAACCTATCCATCACTAATGAAGCAAAGAGATCACCTACAAAAAATGAAAATAATCCATAAATATTATAATTGCAACCTACCAACCTCGATCAACCATGACAGGTATCGCTGCCATGCAACACTTGTTAATAATGGAATACACATAAAAAATTAAAATAGAGTTGGTATACAAGACACACATTCATTATGTTGATTAATACTTTACTCTTATTTCCAGGTTGGATTGATTAATACTCTTCTCTACTCTAAACTCTCAATCTTTATTCAATTTAAGCAATACAAAAGAGCAATTTGGATGTTTGAGTTATTCAATATAACTAATATTATCAAGTCTTTAGAAAAAAAGCAATTTGGATATTTAAGTTATTCAATATAACTGATATTAAGTTATATTATTAGGTGTTGTTTTAGTAAGTTGATTGTTATGTTTAATTTTTTATTCAAAAATATTGGCATATTTCTAGTGATAATTCCTTAGGGTGCTTGATTTCTCAAAAAACATTTAGAAAAGGATTTTGTATTTTAATTTGGGACTTTCTTCTTTGTTATAACATATTTTGCAATTTTGTTCTCATAAATATTATGATGACCAAGTTTACCTTTGTTTCTCTTTTGCAGACTCCTTTGATCTTTATACAATTTTACAACATTTATCATTGAAACTACCTCTAAAGAAACTAGGTTTTACAAGAGGTATGTGACCTATGCATGGCTAGCCCATGTCCACATGACTCTATAGCATCTAACATGTGTACCTCTGCTTGTGAGAGTGTAAAAATTAAAGCAACCTAGATCCAAATCCTAGGCTCTATCAAGCATCGAGAGGGATCAAATATTTTGAGGTGCAAACCTCTTATTAGGTATTGTAGTCAAGGAGCTATTCGAGGAGAGGTTTGCACCTCAAGATATTTTATCCCTCTCAAAGTTTGATAGAGCCTAGGATTTGGGTCCAGGCTAGTTCTAGTCATGGGAAGTGACACAAAACTAGAATTTGATCAACATTATGTAATTATATATCTTTGACAATTATCATATTGTAAGGAATATGTTAAGTTGAAAACAAAAATACAATTACGATTTTCATAGTGTAACTAATAAGTATTAATGATTAAATAAATTGTTAATTTGGAAGACAAAGACAATATATTTTTAAGGAATACATTCTTGAAAATATCGTTTACATGGTGATCATTTTCAATCTATCTTCTTCATCTTTTCTTATCTCCACACTAGATCGTTTTGACATATTCTCATATCGATCATATGAAAAGGGAGATTGAAATAATATACTTGTCAAATATTTAACTCGAGATATTGTTGTAAATGTCATGCCCTCATTATCTTGCTTTCCAATATTAATAGTAGTTTTCTCTAATGTATGATCCTTGTGACTTGTGGATTGTTAAGCCCCAATAGAGTTTCAATGGAAGTTCTTTTTTTTTATCAACTCTTTCGCTAGGTGTAATTAGAGGAAATTTCAACTCAAAATGAGCCTTGTAAGGAAAATTAAAAAATGACATGTAGGCAATTTTTTTTATACTATTTCACTTTTATCGAAGCTGCCCAAAGTTATTTCACTTTTATCAAAGCTACCTTAAATATATATTTTATATTAAAATCAATTTATGAGGACGAAGTTTGTTGTAATGTTTTCACCCAAAATAAGAAAATAAAATTAAATACACAATTCCATCTTAATAGTTATTTGACTTTTATGGTGTATAATAATATTATTATAATATAAAAATATTAAATATTAATATTAGTTATGATATAGGTTAAAAGTTATTAAACTCAACTTTTGACGGTTATTATAAAATATTAATTACATTATAATATTATTATATATTAGTTATGATATTGGTTAAAAGTGTTTAAACCCAATTTTTGATGGTTATTATGAAATATTATTTACAATAATAATATTAATAATAACATTATAATAATATTAATTATAATATATTATTATTATTATATATTAGTTATAATATTAATTACTATTATTATATATTATATATTGGTCATGTATTACCTAAAACATGGATGGGTATTTGACTAAGTAATATTTTTGGACCGAGTTAAAGTTATTGGAGCGAGTAATATTTTTCGACCGAGTAAAAATTATTTGACCCAATAATATTTTTGGACCGAGTTTAAAGTTATTAGTTATGATATTAATTATTTTTACTATTATATATTACAAATGAGAGAAGTATTACCTAAAATTGGTTTGCATATTGATTTTATTTTCAATATCCAAGATAATTTTGGGTAGCGGGTAGACAAATTATATTATTAAAATAATTAACCTATCCCCAAATTATATTAAAAAATGGTTTAAGAATTATACGGTATTTCAAATTTAAAGCAATTTCATTGGCTAACACATGATGACATGGAATTTGAATTAGGGTTGAAAGGCCCATTTTGAGTTGAAATTTCCTCTAATTCGAAACAACTTGAGGCAATGATTCATCCCATGGAACCCCCACATAATTATCAAATTTTCCTAAAACATATGTGGGTGGTTCTGGAGGTGAAATTCAAGGGTTATATAGAATTTGTTGTATGACTCCAAGAGCACTGTTAATAAGTCCCGCATCAGTCCACATGTTTGATGTGAGCATTTCCCTTGCTCCTACGACTATAAGTAATTCAAGTTCCAAGTCTTCTTTATCTCTTTCCATAGAGTAGTTGCTTCTTACAGATGTAGAAATACTGATCGCAATGGGACTGTTAAGACTGAAATTGTACCTAAGTTCTGTGTGTTTTTTTCTCAAATTTTAGTCCTTATTTACTTTTTAGTTTGAACTAGTTTTAAGTTTAATGATTTTAAATACCTTTAGGTTATACTTTTGGTTTTAATTTGTTTTATATTTTTCTAAGTTTTTATTGAAGGGGCTTATTAAGTATTATATATTTGTCAAAAGTCTTCAAATACAGAGTTAATTTTATTTTGAGATTCATATCCAAGGTCTAACCTTTATTTGGAGTTGGTTTGCTTAATTTTTCTTCATGATTAGATATTCCCATAGTGCAAAATCAAAGCTACATTCACTAGAACGCTACAGGAATTGAAAATCATAGAGAAGTGTGTTTCATTGATGCGAGAAAGTGACCCATTTGCATGAGTTGATGTATCATTGAGGAGATCGTGATTTTGAATTCCCAAGACTTCAAGTTTGGGGATTATGCATTTCATAGCTGTTGACACATATTCTAAAGGTTCCCAAGGTTTTCAAGAAGTTAATTAGAGTTACAGTGAAAAAATGGAGAAGACATCTGATTTGGATCCTGAAGAAGCCAGTAGCAAAAGAAGCCTTAAAAAGAAAAAGAGATGCATAGTTATGCTATGTTTTTCCTTGTTTTTGTCATTATCATTGGGAGCAGATTACGATGTGATGGAAATGAATTCTGGAAAACCAAAAGAGGTTTTTTTTCCACAACAGAATCGTTCACAAAAACCCATCTCAGTTTTGCAATAGCTGTCATTGTTTGATAGATTCAAATTGATTTTTGCAGTCTATTTTTCAGGGTTGAAAATATTTAACAATTTACTTTTTTATTCACAAATTTTAGGCACGTATTCTGATCAATTGGAGAGGAATTTTTAAAAACCAAGAGATTTTTTTGTTCATCATGGACTAATTTAGAAAAACCTCTCTCTATTTTTGCACAGGTCTCCCGGATCGAGATATATGGAGGCATCTTTGAGACCCAATTTTCCATAAATTCACCAAATTTCCCCAAAATATTTGCTATTTTTGGTTAATTAGTCTTTAGGGATTTTAAGTTAGTTTGTAATTACTTATTGTAACTGCCTCAAGATTATACCTAAAACACAGTTATGAAACTGCTCTAGTTTGTAAACAATAAAAGTAGGAAAAGTTTAGTGGAGGAGGGTTCGCTTTTTGTTGCAAGAAGGGTTCTAGAGTTGAGGACTTTGGATGTATGTTCAAGCTGATGCATTTTAACTCTAATGTAAGTGTTGAAGACTGAGA
>LPNX010189152.1:329154-431312 GCA_001517045.1 Pseudotsuga menziesii
GAAGAAAACCTAATTCACCTTTACATTTAGGTGTCTCATATATAGATAAAATATTAAAAGAAGCTAGACAAATTCGAAGATCTCAGTATTCTCCTTCTTTGTTTACTCCCAATTAGTTAGAGTTAGTATCCTCTTTTGCATATTTAGAACTTCAATTTAAAAAAAATTTGCCTTGACAAATCGATTGACAACTCTACCGTTTCAAGATGCCGAAGACCATGGAAGCCATTCTGTCTCGAAGGTTTGCACCTTTCAATTTCTCAAATTTTCTAGGTTTTCCAAATCCAGTACCTATTATGGATGTTTGGGGAGATTTCCTTCCACGGTTTAGAGAAAGGAAAGAGGATAATCCTTCAGATCACCTCATCAGATTTCATCAATATATGGTTCAGTTAAATATACATCATGAAAATGTGCTCATGAAGATGTTCATGTATTCACTTGAGAGAGATGCACGAGAATGGTCTTTTTCTCTTCCCGCTGCTAGCATTTCCTCACTGAAAGAATTCCACACACGTTTCCAGAAACATTGTAAGTATATGTTCTTAGCTAAATTCTCTTTTAAAGATTGTTGTGAGCAGGATGCTTTTTATAATACAATTTTTGATTCAAAAAATCATGATGATAAGTATAATCAAGGATTCAAAACATGTCATGAAGAAGCTGTAGTTTTAGAATTTGTTGAAGACGAAGACGAAACATTTTCAAATTTTGTTGTCAAGGAAGAATTCTATGATCATTACGATAATCAAGTTGTTGTTTTAAGTCAGGTTGAACATGATTCTAGTGATGAGATCAACATAGATAGTTTGGAATATTCTCATAATGCTTTCAACAGTCTTAATAATCATTTGAATGCTAACCCTGTTGAAGATCAATCTCTTGTTCAACAAACTATCAGAAATCATTGTTGTGTTAAAGATTAGCCTTGTAATGAAGAAAAACATGAACCTTCATCATCATCATTTGAAATTTTGCATAATGCTCCTCGTTATGATGAAGAAATTGAGGTTCTAGGACAAGAATTCTGTGATGAATTATATTTTATTCCTTTTTGTTTTGATACTCAAATTGATGAAATCCATGTTGTTGACACTTTTAACATCATATCAGAAGTTTCTTATATTCATGGTTATGATAAATTTTCTGTACAAAACCATTATGAAGATGCTCCAGTTTTTGATAAATATGATGATGAAATTGAAAAGAAAGACCCATAAATGTGTGAAGTGTGTGATATGGCACAATCTGATTAGCATATTTAGGAATGCATTTAGTCCATTATCCTTGAACAACTGGAGCCGATGTATGATAGTTATCCATTTGAAGATAGTGTGAAAAAGGAGGATCAACTTGTTGACATTATTGTTGATACTATTCAAGAAATTCTAGAGCAAATTCAGGCTGATCCTAATGTCTTTGATCGCTTATGTCTGGATGATATTCATGGAACAAAATATTCTTATGGACAACCTATCTTTTTCACAAAATAGGAAGAGGTAACTTTTGGCAGTTTTTATGATCCAGTGGCAGATTATTTAGAGTCAACATTAAATTATAAATCTTTTATCTTAGAGAAAATTTTTGATGGAAGTGAGTACGAGTTGCTAGATATTTTCTCTTCATTTTTTCAATATTTCTGATTATACATATATTTGGAGTTGAAAGCAAGTTTTGGTTGGTTGATGGAATTTTTGCTTGGTTACATTGGAAATGGGATTACAACTTGATCAAGCAAAGTTTAGCTGGTTAGTATAGATAGATGGAATAAGAATCCAATTTCCCAATGGAAGTTGTTGAATAATAGGGAAGATTCAGTTTACATTGCAGAAGGCACTAGTCTACAAGTTCTTGAAACCTCACAAGGAGGCTTTCATCCCCCAGTAGGAGCTAGATGTTAGGACTGATTACTTAAGTTTTGTGTGTTTTTTCTCAAATTTTAGTCCTTATTTACTTTTCAGTTTGAATAGGTTTTAAGTTTAATGATTTAAATGCCTTTAGGTTATAGTTTTGGTTTTAATTTGTTTTATCTTTTTTCTAAGTATTTATTGAATGGGCTTATTAAGTATTATATATTTGTCAAAAGTATTCAAATACTGAGTTAATTTTATTTCGATCTTCATATCCAAGGTTTAACCTTTATTTGGAGTTGGTTTGCTTAATTATTCTTCATGGTGAGATATTCCCACAGCGCAAAATCCAAGCTACATTCACTAGAATGCTGCAAGAATATCATGCTTCATGGTGAGATATTCCCACAGCGCAAAATTCAAGAAGCTACATTCATTTGCATGCGTTGATGTATCATTGAGGAGATCATGATTTTGAATTCCCAAGAATTCAAGTTTGGGGATTATGCATTTCATAGCTGTTGACACGTATTCTGAAGGTTCCTGAGGTTTTAAAGAAGTGAATTAATAGATTTACAGTGAAAAAATGGAGAAGACATCTAATTTGGATCCTGAAGAAGCTAGTAGCAAAAGAAGCCTTAAAAAGAAAAAGAGATGCGTAGTTATGCTTTGTTTTTCCCTATTTTTGTCATTATCATTGCGAGCATATTACGAGGTGATGGAAACTAATTATGGAAAACCAAAAGAGGATTTTCTCCAAAACAGACTCATTCACAAAAACCTCTCTCATTTTTTCAACATCTATCATCGTTTTATATATTCAAATTAATTTTTGCAGTTTATTTTTCAGGGTTGAAAATATTTAATAATTTACTGTTTTAGTCACAAATTTTAGGCAAATCTTATGATAAATTGGAGAGGTATATTTAAACACCAAGAGAGGTTTTTGTTCATCATGGACTCATTTAAACAAAACCTCTCTCAATTTTTGTATAGGTGTTCGGGATCAAGAGATATGGAGGTGTATTTGAGACCTCATTTTTCAGAAATTCGTCAAATTTCCCCAAAATCCGATTTGTTATTTTTGGTTAATTAGTATTTAGGGATTTGAAGTTAATTTGTAATTAATTATTGTAAATGTCTCAATATTAGATCTAAAAGACAGTTATGAAACTTCTCTAGTTTGTAAATGATAAAAGTAGAAAATGTTAGTGGAGTAGAGTTCAATTTTTGTTGCAAGAAGAGTTCTAGAGCTGAGGACTTTGGATGTATGTTCAAGCTGATGCATTTTAACTCTAATGTAAGTGTTGAAGAATGAGACTGATATATATATTGATATAATCCATTTTATCCTCTATATGGTTTTTGTTTATGGCCTGTTTGACCACTCAACTCATGACTTCATTTCTTGATTAATGTTTTTATTCATGTAAATGCTTATGCATTGTGGACAGAGCCAGTACCGTGTTTATTAATGTTCACGGTTTATATTTACTATTTATGCATTTATATCTCAGGCATTCATGTTATTTCATGACTCAGTTCCTGTATTAGCTTGTTGATTATTGACCTTATTGTAAATGAACTTTCTGAAAAAAAAAAACACAAAAACCAATTCCATTTTTGGTTTTTGTTTTGAGATTGTACTAGATTGTTCCCTTTGTAGTCTAGGAACAATTTATAGCACAAACAAGGAAAATTCAGGCTTCTTATTAAACACTTGTTATGACAATTCACATCGTCATTTGTCGCAAAGAAATGCATCGCCTTATCGAAAGCCTTTTTCATTGAAGAATTTAAGGAAGTATATGTACAAGTCATCAGTAATTTCCAATCCTCTATTGTTGGAATTTCATCTCTAATATTCATCAACAAATTACAAAAAAAGTTTATGATTGTTTTGTCCATGTTGTTGAAACATGGTATCAAGGGTCACAACTGTTTTGAATGTGTTACACAATTCTTTTGCAAGATTTTCATATGCATATACAGGCTTATCCATGAGAGGTGGAAATTGTCTCAAATCATCAACCAATATAATTGATTTATCACCAAAAGGTATATTATCATTTTCTGGGAAGGTTTGGTGAAGTCTTGAACCTATTCTGATTAATATATTTTTTAAATAAAGTTGATTTCATCGATCAAAATATATTTCACATTACTCATCTTTTCTTGTAAGTTAATTAAACTGAGTTCTCGTAAATGATCAATTTCCTTGATTGTTATATGAAGTGTAGAATGGATTGTTGTTGAAAGCTGCAAATCTTGAAGGAGCTAAAATAAGTAATGGAGTTTTCCCTGTATGCGAGACATTTTCAAGTGTATTTTTAACAGATCCAATTAAATATGACTTTCTCATACTTGTAGTTCCTTGGCTTATCATTCGTAGTGGATCAAAACTTGATCTATAATGCTCAAGGATAACATCGTATGCTATTATTTACTTAACCCCCAAACTATCAATTGAGTAAGACTTTGCATGTTGATTAGTAGAAATTCTTTTCGATTTTTTATTTTGAAAGACAAAATAAATCACACGACTAGAAGTATCTTCATTTACAAAATAAGTGTTCCAGTCATGCATACGATCATGATCCCTATGTCCAATAATCTCAAATTCATTGTACTTTATAAAATGTTTTTTATATAATCCACATATGATCTCCCATTCATGCTTCTTGGGATCTCTTTGTGGGTTTGGATGTTCATCTTTTTCGCCGGATTCAACTCAATAAACTATAGGCACTGGTTTGCGATTAACATGCCAAGGTATATATTGTAATTTTTTTCAATTCTGTACTATTTCATTAGATGTATGGTCGATATATTTTCCAAAGTCATGAAATGCCTTATACAAAACCAACTCAAACCACCAAAATTCGACAAAATTCTCATCTTTTCAATCAAGAATAAAGTTAAAACGAGGAAATACACGTACAATAGCTGCATTCCTTCATAGTAACCATTCCCCCTATTAACATTTGTCATATGGCTAACATTTTGCAACATCTGTCAATGTAAGTTGTTCCATATTCTCAAGTCACTTAGTATATGCATCAATCATAGAATTATCATTGTTGACAATATATGTATCAACTTGTACTTGTTTGAAAACATTCATACCAACATTTAGAACCACAAAATTATGGATACATTCAGAAAGAGGAAGCTCTAGAAGAAAACAATATGTCTCATGTGCACCAATGTCCTTGTCAATAGTGGATTCACACAACAAACTTTTATATACACATGTTGTTGGTTCATTTGGATTCTGGATAGAAGAGACACACATCAACATATCGTGGAATGTTTCAGATCCTTTTTTAGATTTACCAACGTATTTTGCAATGTAACTAACAACCACACACTATGAAAGTTTAAGCTACCGATCTATATTATCCCTTCACATAATGAATGTTTCATGATTGTGCATACTCACTTTGTCATCAATTCATCTAGTTTCATACCTTTTTTCTCCTTATTCATCAATGTAAAGTGTTGTCTGATCAAATATATCCCATGGTGACTTATATCGACATACCATTCTTCCTCCCTTCTTTCGAAGGTAAGTTTCCTCACTGCAAGTAATATGAAGCTCAACACAATTAAGAGGTTCTTCATAATCAATCATCAGATTAGATTGAGTTATTTGTTTTGTGTCCTTTACAGAAGGATGATCATATATGCTAACTCTAATTTTAATATTTTGTTGATGTCCTTCACGTGGATTAATTTCATGCATACATTTATCGAAATAATTTTTTGCAGATCTAACTTCTCTAGGATCATCCCAATTCAAAGTGTCCATGTTGGGAGCATTTTTTAACCATATAAACCCATGGACATGAGGAGATCCATGATGTTTCCATTCATATGGACTCCAATAATCTATAGCTTGATGAAAATGTTCGAAAAATTGTTCTCAAAAATTGTATGTCTCAAGTGCATATAATGTGCTACGATGTAAGGATTATCAACTACATTTTGATGTCTCCATTTTCACGCTTCACCTGGATCTGTAGGACTAGTGCCTAGCATTAATTTATGCAAATTAGGCCACTACATATCTGTTGCACTTAGTGTGAAGGACTAGTGTCTAGATCCTTGTCGTTCTTTTTATGCATAACAACCATTAAGTCTAAGTTGTTAATATGTTGTGGCAATGTCATGGAAAATTATTTAACCTCTTGTAGAAAACCAATGGTGTGTCCTCAATATTTGTATTTTCCACCTATTGAATACATAACCTACAAAATTGGACTTGCACGTGCTATCATACATCTCTTCAACTTGTTTGATAACTTCAAGGACATGAGGCTGTGTTCCTGGATCCATGTGGTTCCTAGCTGAGAATATATGAATAGTTCCCTCTCTTAGACATCTCATGCACATTGGACTTGCATTTGTACTTGATCCGAAAGTGACAGGAACTTTATAACCATTAACTTGCATGTGGAAATTTGAATGATTAAACTAAGCTAAAAGGATTTAAATGGAAAAATTAAAGAGCATAATTGAAGCACATAAGCACATAAAAGAGATTCAAACCATAACAATGAATACACCATATGATAACAAAGTTCATCCCTGATGGACTATGTCTCCGGGACCAAATCCAATGAGGACCGATTTTATTAGTTGTCAAAATACTTGAACAGGTACAAATTCCTTCTTCACAACTGCTACAAAGAGACTTAGGCTTCAATAATGAAGTCCTCTCACTCTCCAAAATCTTCCAAGAGTGGCTAAAAAGCCTCTTACAAAAGAGCCTTCAAAGGAACTTTGGAATCATATCACCAAAAGATTCAATGCATCTTCCAATTGTCTTTCCTGGCAAAGTAGATTGTTTATATCACCCAAAATTCCATAACCCACCTCCAAATACATAGGAATTTTCAAATATTTGATCCCTCTTTAATAGGATAAATATCCATTTAAAAATCGAGAAAATATGGCAAATCTCCATAAATAATACAATTTAAAAAAAATAAATAAACAAATCCCAAAATTATAATATATATATGGTTTAAAAACCATATAAAAGTTGAATTTGTTTTAAAATTGGACCAAAAGTGGAGTGTACCCATTTGGGGATAAAAACCGGCTCCATACTAATATAAACATTTTATATGTCAAATCGCATAACAATCGACACCATTGGTGCAGTGGTTAATGCGTTGGAAAAGGGGGAGGAGGTCACGGGTTCAAACCCATGGACCTCTCCCCATCACATGATTTTGTTTGGCATGGAATGTGGTTTGCTGTATGGGTTTGTTCATGGACCGACAGTGGTGATCATGTGGCATAGAAAATGGCATAACAAATGGGGGATGAGGGCTAATCCCTCGGCTCGACACTTTTACAAAATATATAAACACTCAACTTGAAATAGTGGATAAGAATATATAGGTTAAGAAACAACCGACAGAGGGAGTGACTAGGAAAATATGGTGGAGACTTGGGTGAAGCAGAGGTCGAGGGCTCGATTGGTCCACTTATTAACCTAGGATGCCATGTGGCAAGCCTTGATTGGTCCACTAGTCGACCTTCTAGAGGTCCACTTGCCAGCACTGTCAACTCCACGTGGCCTGTTGTGGATATGACACGTCACCACTTTGCTAATTGTACCTTCCAACTGGACTACATCTTTACATGTGTCACTCTATGATTGTGCTATGTCAGCGTCCTATAGGCCATGTTCCACCCTTGCAGTTGTGCCACATGACACTTTTTTTTGCCAAATTTACATGTTTTGCAGAAAGTTAAGAACTTAATAACTTTCACATTTGAAGTCTATTTTTGTAACACCTCGATTTTGACCTCGTTTGCATTAAAAATGTATATGATGTAAATAATATATTTATTCATGGTGTGGAGATAAAGGCAAAATCCCCACCATCGATTTAGCGTTTTATGTTTCGGCCGATGGTATTTCATGCTAGCCAGGCACATTATAATTTTGGACACCATGTAAATATGAAATTTAATTAAAATACCCATAACCAGCTATGTCAATGCAACATTAAAGAGATGGGGGCATGACTTCCTAAGGATGATGGGGGGGAGGAATATTCAAACCTTTGAGTCAATGGAGAAAATCCAAATGTCAAAGGGAGAACCCATCAAAACTGTCAACTATCCATTTCTTGTCTTCTTCCCCAATCATTTATTTCTGCCCGAAATTGATTGAGGTAGTTATTGCATGGGAATGGGAAGATTATGGGCAAAATTCGAATTTGGAAGAGCACCCCATTTGGAAAAATGTGTTTTGACTTCTTGGGAAAGTAAAAACCAAAAAACTTATGTCCATTCTACCATGCATCCATGTTTTTCTTTTGCTCACATTTTTGGAGCTCTTGTGCATTCTTGATTCCTTTTTTTGCAGTGTTCTTCATTTTTCCGATGGCTGGGAAGTGGTTTTGTTAATGTACAGTGGATGGGATCTCTCATGGGACTTTTTATGTTGTTTCCACATTCCCACGGTTGGGAATTTCATGTTTTCAGTGTTGCACAACCAATGGGGGACAAATCCACGAATTTAGGGACCGAGGGAGTTGTTTTTGCCCACATGAAGCCATAGAACATTTTTAAAACGAATTACTCATGCTAGGTCATTTTTCCCCAATTGCCTTTTCTGTTTTTGGCTCCCATGACATTTTTTCGTCAATCCCAGAACTTGTATTTTGTTCTTTATGCATCTTTTGTTTTGGTCTGAATTGGTTTGGAGTGGAATTGGGTCTGAACTAGCTTGATAAACCTAGTGTAGGAAGGAAACTCACAGACAGATCTAGAGGGGCTGGTTTTCTTCTTTGCACACCTTGAATGGTATTAGAATGGAAGGCATATCCTGAGGGACTGTGTAGCAGAGAAGGGGATTCTTCCTTGTGTTGAGTGTGTAGATGTTTTAGGAGCCAAGCCTGATATGGTGCAGGTGTTCATAGCTCTGTGGTTGATCTCACTAGCTTAGAAATTCAAGCTTCCCACCTCCTTGGCAGCCTGATAAACCTAATTGTAGTTTGGCTTGGATGAATTTTGATATATCTTTGGTTATGTGTGAGCTTGCTAGTGTTCCCTTATTCTTTGTGGGAATCATGCCCAACTCAGGGGTGGCAGTGGTGCTGAGAGATTGATGAGCACAAGTCTAGACAATGGTTGGGTGGAACATTGCAGTGACATAGGTGGTTGAGAGACAAGCTTCTTCCAAGATAAGTATCTCTTGTGTCAATCTCTGCATTTGTATTTGCTTAATGAAATATGATGAACATGTTGAATGTATTGGATGAATGTTTTTTCTTCCGCTGTAGATTACATTATGCATTTGTGTATATTTTTATTTCCAATGCATTTTTTATTATGTTCATGGGGATTAATTCCCCATTCACATGATAGAACCAACGCCGTAGGCCGCGTCCTTTCAGGAGGGAGGGGACATGACAGTTTTGCATGAAATAAACATTGCCAAAAATATCTTGCCGAGCTCTATGCAGGTGCAAGATTCTGTTCGCATTTTGAATACTTGAATTTTGATCGATCTCGGAGATCCTCCTGGATCGGTACTACATACTTGTATTCCAACATATGACTCCTGACAGGCATGACACATTTGAACTTCTTGATCAATTCAGTCACAAATTTTTCGATTTCTAGTATCCATTTCTTCCAATGATACCAATATATTATCCTCAATTTGAATCTCCTTATCTAGGACCATATTAGCAATTGGAACTACTTCAAATTTGACCATGTCAGTACCATGTCGCTCAATGATTGTCACACATTGAGCATTTTCTACATTTGTTTCTACGGGTATATTGGTTGAATATTCTCTTTGTTATTGTACAATATGCTTTCTTTGTTTTTTTACAAAATGATTTCTTTCTTCTTCCAATTGTTTCAACTTTTTTTCTCGACACGATCTTTGTCGATCAATGTTTCTTTTTCTCTGTTCTCCTCATTTTTTTGTCGTCAATTCGTCTAACTCCCTTTTTCGATACTCTTTTTGTTCTAATTTTCATTTCCTTTATTCTTCTCGTTTTTCTCCTATCATTTTGTCTAACTTTCTTTTTCAATATTCTTTATCTTGATCTTCATTTTGTTTTCTTTTTTCTTCTCGTTCTTCTGTTATCATTTTGTTAGTTTTTCTTTTTTGATATGCTCTTTGTTGTCCTGCATTTCGTTTATTTTATATTCTTGTGTTTGTCTCATAGCATCTTTTGCATGCATATATTCCATTTTTACTCGATAGTACGTATAAAAAAAGTTGCATTAACATCTACATTGAAATTTATGCATCCACGAAATCTACACTGAAATTTATGCATCTGTGAAATCTACACTAAAATCTATGCATTTATGCATTGGCAACTACATTGTAATTTATATAGCTATGAAATCTACACTGAAATTTATGCATCCATGAAATCTTCACTCAAATCTATGCATTAACAGCTACGCTAAAATTTATGTATCCACAAAATCTACATTGAAATTTTTGTATATATGAAATCTACATTGAAATCTATGCATCTAAGCATTAACGACTACACTAAAATTTATCCAGCTATGAAATCTACTTTAAAATTTATGCATCCATGGAATCTACACTGAAATCTATGTGTCTATGCATTAACAACTACACTAAAATTTATACAACTATGGAATATACACCAAAATTTATACATTTGTGCATCAATATTAATACACTATATATTGAAATCTAAGCAAAAAAAAATCCCCACTTTACATGTTAGTCAAATTTTATTTAAAAAGTAAAATTCAATATATTTTCAAATATAGCTCTTTTCAATTGCACTACATTTTCAATTATATTTTAAAAAACTTTATTTAAAATATATTTGAAAAACCTTATTTAAAAACAATTTTATAATAATGTTTTTTTAATTATTAAAACATAATAATTTTACTAATTAAAAAAAACATAATTTAAAACATTATAATTATAATGTTCTAATATCACAATTTCACTATATTTTTAAAAACTCCATTTAAAATACAATTAAAAAACCATATTTAATTATGATTAAAATGCCTTATTTAAGAACATTTTTATAATAATGATTTTTTTTAAATTATTTAAGAGCATTTTTATAATAATGTTTTTTTAATTATTAAAACATTATAATTATAATGTTTAAATAATAAAAAAACATAATTTAAAACATTATTATTTTAGTAATTAAAAAAACATTATATAGATGATGATGATTAACATCTACTGAGACGAACTGTGGTCTATCGGACTTTAAGAAGGATAATACTTGGTTTACTTTAAACTCTTATTCCTTTGCTCAAAAAGATTACCAAGAAGCTTTCCAAGCTCACTATAGTTTTGGTAAGTTGGGAGGTTATAAAGGTTTGTATTGTAGCAAATACTACGAAACCCAGATCTATTGTGGGTGTAATCAAGACACTCTAAGAGAAAGTGTTTTTCATCCTCAACGCTCATAGACTCACACAGATGGCAAGCCCTTTCTGCCCATGGAGTTTTAGGAATAGACCAACGCCCTGTTTCGCTATGGAGTTCATGAGAGTTTGTTCTAATCTTGGTTATATTATTTTTCTTCTGTGAGCTAGTTACTATGGAGAGACACTTTTGATATTCCAAGTTAGGATTAATGACCTCCTTATAGTATCTTAATTTTCTCTTAACCGCTAAATTTTTCTCATACCAGAATTTATCTTTAAACTTAGAAGTAATAATATTTTTGACATTATCAATGTTCTACAAAATGTCATTTTTATCATGCCCCAATGGTTTAACCAAGCCATGGTATGTTTACACCAACATCGCTTGAGGCGTAGTTGGTTTTGGATTGAATTTAAAGCAATTTTAGGAAGTCTCTCATTTCCCATGTTATTTATCTTATGCTTGCACATCATGTACCTAGTCATAGCCATGCTCTTGATGGAGGAAAGACTCACTTCTATAAGGAGAATATGATAAGGCTTATTGCTTTTAATTTTGAGGTTATAATTTATTATCTGCTTCTACATTTACTCAATCTTCCTCCAAGATTCTTTAGAAATTTTGCACCCCCATACTTCACAACCATAGAAGATAATAGGGATGACAAGAGTTTCAAAGAGGAACTTCTTTTTATCCCACTTGACTAGATTGACTGACTTATAGTTATTTTCAAGACCAAAATAAGCTTTCCACCCTCCATTAATCCTTTTCTTAATGCTATAGTTCCAATTGAGCTTGTGATGAACATCAATTCAGAGATAGTTGTAAGAAGTCACTTCCTCTAGATTTCTATTATCATAAATAAAATTTGCATAGGTGTCTTTCTTATATTTTATAATCATGATTTTTGTCTTGTCAGTGTTAACATTCATATCCATGTTAGAGAAAAAATACTTATGAATTCTTAATTTCTTATTGAGATTAGAAGGAAACCTTTCCATAAGAACAATATCATCAACATAAAGTAGGAGAATGATAATTATCCCAACTAAGATTGTACCGATGCAACCTGTTTCTTCTAGACGCTTTTCTAGATAATCAATGTAAATGCCAAAAATGGTAGGGGATAGGGAGACACTCTGTTTAAATCAAATAGTACAATTTATATCGGTTTTCCACCCCTCATTATTCTTAAACTTAGCAATGACTTTTTTGTATAACCTTATCATGACATCTCTCAACTCAAAAGGAATTTTAAGCTCCTCTGGCCTATTCCAATGGTTATTTCTAGGCATTGTATCAAAATATTTTCTAAAATCCACAAAGAAACAAAATAGGCCAGACTTATTATTACGAGATTCCTCTGCAATGATCCTAAGTGTAACAAGGTGGTACATGGCTGAATGATTCATTCTAAAATCTACTTGGCCTTTAGCCCACTTACCTCCCAATTATAGCCATTCATTGATATTCTTTTGTAAGATAATACCATATAACTTAGTTAAGAGAGGGCTAATCATAATAGTCCGATAATTAGAGGAGTCATTTTTATCACCAGTTTTGAAAATAGCAATGACGAGGCTTTAAGTCCAAGGTGTAGGAAACCCTTGCTTGACCGCTAGATTAAAGAATTTGTGTATGTGCGGGATGAGGACAGTCCCTCCAATTTATAAGATTTCTGCTTGGTAGCCTTCAATGTCTTTGGCTTTTGCATTTACTAAGTGCTTAACTCCAAAATCTATGTCTTCTAATGAGAAAAAATATTTCGTTATAAGAATGGTTTGAATGTTATCTTTGATATCTGAGGATTCATAAAGATTTTTAAGATAGGAATTCCAATCCTTTAAAGCAATTTTATTGTCTTCTTTTGTTTTGCGAGTTAGAGTTTGCCTCCAGAATTTCTTAGGAGTAACCTCAAAGAGCTGTAGGATATTTTCTTTCATTTTACTTAGATAATGCCTTTTATTTTTATTTTAATTAAGGCTTTGTAGTGGTTTATCTTGTCCATTTTTATCGAATTTGTAGTAGCTTGCTTAATTTCTCTTCTTACATCTTTACACTCTTGATCATACCAAGGGTTGGTTATACTATTACTCATTTTAGTCAAGACTTCAATAGAGAACTTGTTAATGGACAAAGAGAGGGTTGTAGCAAAATTATGTTAGATATTTTCTATATCCTCTATACTAGATAAAGGAACCAGTTCATTTTTTGATCATGGAGAAAAATGTCAGCTTTATTTTTATCGAAGATCAAGTGCTTTTGGCAATGATAGTTCTTTTGCTTGGGATCGCTATGCATGGAAATATTGAGAGTTATAATTAAAGGTCTATAATCAGAGTTGGGCTCATGGTTGTTGAAGATGTTGAAATCTATTAACTTGTTGTATAAAGAGATATTAGAACAAAATTATATTACAAACAACATAGGGTATAGAACAATGGGATATATATATATATATATTCTTTTTTTCCATTTATTTTCGATATTTTATGAGAATTTTGTAAATTATTTATTTATTTGTGTTTGGATAAAGTTTGGATCTGTATGGTTAATCCCTTTTCCCATTATTTAAAGGACAATATTTTGTTCTCTGTTTGCTTTTTATGGTTGTTGGTTAATTTATTTATTTTTTAACTATCTGTGTTAAACATTAATGGTTGGGTTTGTTGTAGACTCATTGTTGCATTGTTTTCCAGCATCAGCTTCGCTGTAGTCAAGGACAAAAAACGAACTCAAATATTCAAGGTTTGTGTTGAAGTTTCGATAAAAATGAGATGCGTTTGTTTAAGGAAAATTTATTGAAGATTGAGATATGATGGAAAAGAAGTAGTCAATCCTTCAATCCATGAAATTAGAATCATACCTTGGCTCTAAAATTTTTGCAAGGAGGGAGGTATTTAAACGGTTGACCACTCTGGAGCAATAGAAAAGCATACTATCAATCCACGGTAGTGGTAGAGTTATATTTAAAATTAGTTCAAATTACCTCTTCCCAATTGATAAGATTGGCACTTCCTTGGATCCCTTCCTCTTGTCGCAGATACAAACTGCCTTGCCCTAAATTAATTAAATTTTTTTATGTGTATTATGTTTGGTGTGTGCTTTATACCTATTGATTAGATGATAAAACAAAAGAACAAAGATTTTAGTTATGGTTAACATATAATATTATTATTATTATTTATGGTATACATATAATATTTATTATTGTTTTATTATTTTGTTATGTAGGAACATTATAACATTTTCTTTATATTTGATTTTTTTGGCCCAAAATGTTTTTGGTGGATAATTAAAATTTTTATTTTTTATTATTTTGTTTGGTAGGAACATTACAACATCTTTTCCATATTGGGTTGTTTTTCTAGTCAACATTTGTTTCTGGTGGATCATTGAGCCGAGAGGCTCTCTACAGCCCAGTATGGGGGAGATCTTGTAACGTTACGTAACGTTACGTAACGTTATGTAACGTTACGTAACGTTATTTTTATTAATAAAATAGATTTTTTAATTATAAAACAAAATAATTGTCCGCCAGAAAAACAACCTAATATGGGGGAGATGTTGTAATCTTCCTACCTAACAAAACAATAAAAAAGTTAAAAATAACAAAACAATAAAAAATAAAAAATTTAATTATCCCCGTCAAAAATGTGGATCATAAAAAAAACACAATATGGGGGAGATGTTGTAATGTTCCTACATAACAAAATAATAAAAAAATAAAAATTGAATTATTTGCAAAAAAGTGTTGGCCTTTTAATCAACTCATGGTTTCATTGTATATGGTTTAGGAGGACCGTGCACATGGTTTTAAAACCATGTGCAAGGCCTCCTAAAAAAACCCATGGTTTTATCGTACATGGTTTCGGAGGGCCTTGCAAATAGTTTTAAGACCATGTGCAAGGCCTCCTAAACAACCCATGGTTTTAGGAGGGCCTTGCATATGGTTTTAAAACCATTTATGGGGAGATGTTGTAATGTTCGTTCATAACAAAATAAAAAATAATATTAAATATTATATGTTGGCCATAAATAATGTTAAATATTAATAATAAATATATTATATGTTGACCTTAAATAAAAAGATGTGTCTTTTGGTTTGAATCAAATCAATGGTATATATAGGACACACCAAAGTTGATAGCTCATTGAGTGTAATACTTAAGAAGAGGTTTGCACCTAAAGAGATTTGATCCCTCTCGGCTCTTGATAGAGCCTAGGATTTGGATCTATGCTGGTATTCTACAACCCAGTATGGGGAAGATCTTGTAACGTTACGTAACGTTATTTTTATTAAAAAAAATAAATTTTTTAATTATAGGCCAAAATAAATGTTGGCCAGAAAAAAACCTAATATGGGGGAGATGTTGTGATCTTCCTACCTAACAAAACAATAAAAAAATAAAAATTTAATTATCCGTAAAAAAATATGGGTGAGGAAAAAAACACAATATGGGGGAGATGTTGTAATGTTTTTACTTAACAAAATAATAAAAAATGTTGGCCTTGCACATGGTTTTAAAACCATAAACCATGTGCAAATGGTTTGCACATGGTTTTTATGCACATGGTTTTAAACCATGGTTTTAAAACCATGCACATGGTTTATGGTTTTAAAACCATGTGCAAGACCCTCCTCCTAAACCATGTACAATAAAACGATGGGTTGTTTAGGAGGCCTTGCACATGGTTTTAAAACCATGTGCAAGGCCTCCTGAACAACCCATCGTTTTATTGTACATGGTTTAGGAGGGCCTTGCAAATGGTTTTAAAACCATGTATGTGGAAATGTTGTAATGCTAGTTCATAACAAAATAAAAAATAATAATAAATATTATATAGACTCGGTGCTTGATAGAGCCTAGGATTTGGATCTACGCTAGTTGGTAGGAACATTACAACATCTCCTCCATATTGGGTTGTTCTTCTAGTCAACATTTGTTTTTGGTGGATAATTAAATTTTTTATTTTTTATTATTTTGTTAGGTAAGAACAAAATAATAACTAGATAAAAAGAAAATAACTAGATACAAAGAAAATAAAAAATTCAAGTTACCTTATAAAGAGAAATAAATTGAAAAATCATAACGTATAAAAAGATATTTAGCATATCATATTAATGATGATGATGATTATCATCCACTTAGATCAATTTGTTTTATTGGATTTATAGACTTAAATTAATTACCTTGATGTATTATGTTATTTATGTGATTAACTTGAAGTTAAAATTTCTAGTTCCATTTGATTTTAATAGGTTAATATAGTTTAATTTTTTAAAAATGTTTTGAAATTTAGATCTAATGTCTTAGTAGGTCACACATTTCAAAGGAAAGTGTTTTTCATCTTTTACAGTATTATATTTCATGTGGAGGGTTTTCAGGTATTGTCGAAGGTTCTCTTTTACTATGAAGTTCATGGAAATTTGTTTTTATCTTGCAATATATACTTTCTTTCTTGCTTATTCCCTTCTCTCCACCATTTATTTTTGAACTAAGTTATGAAGCTGCTTTTAACAAAATTTATATCTAATAGGGAATCCTCCTCTTATAGGATATTTGAAGCATTAAGAAGAAGTATCTCATTATTCAAGCTAATTAACTTGAACATACCTTACCCTCAATGGGAGGAAGCCCAATTTTTAAGACGAGGATATGATAATGTGCATATCAATTAATAAATTTAAGGTTAATTTAAAAATACCATTTGGATTTGTTAGAATTTACTCCAAGTTTCTTTATGTTGCAACCCCGAACCTGAAAGCTATACAAATCACTAGATAACTAAGGTCATGGAATATGACCTTCTATTTTTCCCAAAACCAAAATTATGCAGCCTTACAATTGTTTTCACTACCAATATATGTTTTCCAAACTCCATTGATCCTTTTATCAATAACTTGTGATCAAAATGAATAGTTTGCAGAAAAGTAAGTAATCAATAATTTGCATTTGGTAATATCCTTTTGAAAAGTAAGTAATCAACAATTTGCAGACGAACAAAATAACAATATTCCCGATCTAGACGAACAAAATTGACAATTGCTTGCTAGATTGTGGGATGGACTGAAATAAAGGGAGATGGAAAATGTTATTTTCCATGTAGTCAATGCAGGGGCTTTAAAAGGAGAATAATAAAGATCACAATAGCCAAAAAACATTGTAGGGAACATGGACATGTTGAGGGGGGGCATGAATATCGTCCATTTGTAAGTTTTTCATTATAGATGTGTTTATATTGATTGATTTTGTAAATGTATGTATTATTTTAGGGCGCTCGCACTAAGTTGGTTCCACTTAGGAAATCAGGCTTTGCACTTCCAAAGTGCAAATCAAGGACGCATATGCGTTATTGATGGTACGTTCGGAATAACCCGGGCCCAATCACAAGGCTAAGGTTCGTGAAAACGTATCGCGTATGCGATATATCGCGTATGCGATATATCGCATATGCGTTTTGTAATGTTAAATATTGCATATGTGATATTCAACATTTACAAAATGCATATGCGATATATCGCAAGTGCGATATATCACATATGCATTTTGTAAATGTTGAATATTGCATATGTGATATTTAACATTATTGTTGGAAGGATTGTTAAATGATCATAATGGATGTGGAAGACACGGTTGATACCTATCCATACTAATGATACCCATCCATGCATCATGTTGGTTCCTTGCATCCATACATCATGTTGGTTCCTTGCTTCATGCTTCAATCTTGCTTCATTAAAGGTGATGGTTCATGGGATGATATGAGTAGGGTGGATTTTTTAGGTTTTATGAAGAAACCATTGTGGAGGATATACGATCTAGAGATATTCGAAATGTAGAGATCGAAAGCCATGATTTTAGAGTAACCATTCAACAACCCTTCCATCTCACTCTCTTCTTCCACTACCTTCCCAATGAAATTTTCCTACTTCCAACAACACCCAATCAATAAATTTCATTTTGATATTTGCATTGGATGGACTACAATAGCAAGGTCCAAAACATATCTATAGATATGAGTAGGGTGGATTTTTTAGGTTTTATGAAGAAACCATTGTGGAGGATATATGATCTAAAGATATTTAAAATGTAGAGATCGAAAACCACGATTTTAGAGTAACCATTCAACAACCCTTCCATCTCACTCTCTTTTTCCACTACCTTCCCAATGAAGGTTTCTTACTTCCAACAACACCCAATCAATCAATTTCATTTTGATATTTGCATTGGATGGACTACAATAGCAAGGTCCAAAACATATCTATAGATTTTCCTCGAATTTATTGTTCATTCAAAACAATATGGCATAAATGAAAAATGTGAATTATATATATTGTTCTATTCGAGTTTGTTTGAATAGAACTTTTGTGCCAATATTGTAATCTCAGAAGGAACAAGATCAATCATATAATTTCTCATAGCCTCCATAGTATAATGAGCTTTGAATGACACTCTTTTCATCCTTCCTACTCTTTCCAACCTTCCATCAACTAGTAGATAGGCAAGCCTAAATTTTTCTTCATTAACATATGAGATATTAATACACAATAATCCATTTGTTATTGTATCATGAATTCTTCCAATTAAATTATATCTAGATAGAACAAGGAATGTAAAAGGGCTCAGAAATGTTTCTTACATACCGTAAGATATTTAGTGCTTGTAAGTTGAAAGCAGTATGTGCAAAGGGAAATAATGATCAATGCTATTAAATAATAACAAAATAGTGATATTATCTCCCCAAAGTAGTATGTTAACATTGCATAGTACATATGGCTAATAATGGATCTCCACAACGTGCCTAGAAGATATACACAAATGATACCACATATTACCCTAGATAAAAAAGCATGCAATATAGTGTTTCTTACTTTTCAATATCGCATATGCGATATTGAAAAGCAAAAAATAAAATAAAACAGAGGCCATAGGCCCCTCAAATTTCATTTGCACATGATCAGGACATTGAAAAACCGCAAGGGAGATTTGTGTTTTAGCTTTTCAAGGTCGAGTTCGAGGTGGATTGCTCCAATGGAAGGTAAATGCTAGATTATCCTTTTCACTTAGTCTTCCATTCTTTAATTTTTTCCATAATTTCATTGTTTTTATAATTATTTTAAGCAAATTAAAAAAAAAATTGAATGTTCAATCAAATAATGATTAAACGTAAAATAACTTGTAGCTTTTTGTTTAAATCTTAACAGACAACACAAATGAACAACACAATGTGGAAAACCCACCCTCTAATAATTCACAACAACCCAACCCACAACTTAACTTAAACCCAAACCCAAACCTGGAGGGGGAACAAGATAGAAACGCACAGATTATTGCGCGCTTAGCGTCATTGAGGTGCCTTAGATCATCTGTTAGAGGGGGGAATCATTTGAAAGAGTCTTTAGCTGATGCCTTGGACACAATAACAGACACAATTTTCGAAGCCCAAAGAGCTCTGTACAACATTACCTCGTACAGAGAATCCAAGAGGCAATACTACTCCGATGGATTGACTCATAAAGACATCAAAGCCCTTAAAATTACAAAAGACCAGTTATTTTCATTATTTTGGGACCCTAGCACCAGATTGGTTCCACCCATTGGTTCCACCCATTGGTCGAGCACACATTTCCATAGACTGGTGCATTGAACCAAATATAAAGGCCAATTGGATGGATCGTTGGTATATGGTATTCGATGAAGACCCCCATGGGAATAGGGACATCCCATTTTATTTCCTTAGGAAGTTGTATGCAGAATTCATCCTAGGGAAACATGTTAACTACTTCGATCTCTTAGGCATCCAGGGTGTTGGTCATGGGATGCCCAAAGATAGGGAATGTGCCATGACAGATCCTAACTGTGTGCCACACCGACCATGCACACCAAAACCCCCTCGGGTATATCCTCCTACAGGTCCTATGATTGAGTATACATAGGAGGCATTATTTGACATGGCAGATACATTGCTTCAGCATGGGACTGATGTCCAAGGCAATGTAGACCAAGGGGCTGGAACTTCTAAGGCAGGCCCATCTACAGATCACAGAGGAGATGCAGAGTCTTCAGAGCATTGTGTTACTCCACACCCTTGCACATCGTGTGGAGGCATATGCTATGGCCCTGCTTTCGACTTCTGAGATGATGGATTACTTCGCTTTGTAAGTAAAACTCATTATTTTCATATTATATTTTGTTTCATGTCAAAATGTTCAATTATTTTGCAATTTATTTCTATTTAATTATCGAACAAATTATGTGAACAAATATACAGCTGGTGTCCCATGGCACACCACAGTCGCATATTCCGTCGATCAACGTTGGGAAAATTGATGCGGCTGTCAATATTGCTTATGGGTTTGGTTCTTCACCAATAGGGGTAAGAACTATACTTGTTAATTTGTCAACTTTATTTACATATTTATAGTATAGATTGTAACATTCAATATGTATCCTAATTTTGATACAACATGTTTTATGCAGGTTGACCAGGATGAGTATATTGTATCGCAACCTATTCCCTCTCATGCAGAGGTAGATTCGCAGACACAGGTATTATTTGAAATATGCTTTTAATTATGTTTCGCTTTCTTTGGAAAAATCATTTTGTAACTTGTATTGCTTTGAAATATGTTACTTTATGCAGGAACCTTTTGTGACAGTGGTGCTTGAAGAGCACCAAAGCGAGGTTGTTGTCAACCCACCTCTTCCCTCTAGCCAGGTATGTATGTTTCACTTTCTTTGGTAGTTCATCATTTTCCTTCCAGGTAGTATATACATCTTTGATTCACTATTTTATATGAAATTGAAATATATATGTTACTTTATATGTAGGCCCCTAGTGAGACACCAGTGCGTAAAGAGCACCAAACCGGTGGCCCACCTTTGACGAGCTAGTAGGTATGTTTATGTAGATTGATTTCTTTGTATGTTTGTGTACATATCTTTCTCTGATTTGGTGCTTGAAGAGACCCAAATTAGTGACCCTCTCCCCCCCCAAGGTACATGTATATTTGTTGACATTGGCATATATATATATATATATATATATATATATATATCCTGATAGTGAGCAAGTGGTGCAAGAAAAGCACCCAATAAGGTTCGCTGTTAGTGAGGCACTAGGACCCATGATTACTTACTCACGTATAGTAAGTAGAAATGTTATTTTGGTTTTGGAATTTGAACAAATGTACATACAATTTTTATAGGTTGGTAAATTAACTTACAAAATTTGGTTTTTCTGTAGTCTCCACTGATGAGACCTATCCCTCTTGTTCAGCGATGGGGATCACCAGTGAGACTCTGGCAGTGGCAGCAAAATGGGGGATAACTAGAAAAAATGTATAGGGGGCATACATAGATGTAACGTTTTGTTCATATGTACACACAGATGTACTTTTTGATCCACTATTTTGTATTATGGCCATGTGGCATGGCAATTTTTTGCACAACATTATTGATATACATATATAATATAAAGCAAGGTTCAAATTTATACATATATATGGTTGACTTGATCTTGGAACATGATATCATGGTTGACTTGGTCTTGGAACATGATATGTGTGGTTCACCTATGTGATATAATGATATGTGTGGTTCCTACATGTGTGCTAACTTAAATGAATTTCCAATACTTAAAGGAAGAATTTAAATGACTCATCAACTTTTTAACATCATACAATTCTAACATAAAATAACATACCTTAATTTACACACATTAACATACTCTACAATTCTAACATACACACAATAACATACTCTACATTACCCTACGACACTAACATCATACCATACTATGATACAATAACATGTACGATAACATAACATACTAACAATATGTACCATTTAACACTAAGTCATGCATGCATGTGTAATATATACCATATCATACCCTACAATACCCTATGATACTAGTTCATCATACCATACTAACATACATCATGTACCCTACAAACCCTAAATTGGTTGAAGTAAACCCTAGTTGGTGCATGAAAATTTGTGTTCATGAAAGCCTAGTTGGTGCGTGCAAGTATTGGTGATCATGTGTTTCTATTTCCCTCTCCTAACTTGCATTATTGCTCACTAAACCCTAGTTCCATCTCATACCTTGGTAACCCTAGTTGGAGCATGCAAATTGTTGTTCATGAAAGCCTAGTTGGTGCATGCAAGTATTTGTGATCATGTGTTTCTAGTTCCCTCTCTTAACTTGCAAATTGCTCACCAAACCCTAGTTCCACCATGGGCATTTAATTCCATCTCATCAAAATACCCCAATAGATAACAACAAACAAAATAATACATGATCTTTGCAAATGTGCCAATTTCAAAAATTGTCCAAAAATTTCTCCCATGTTGGTCCTATATGGGAGAAAAATCCCAATTTCAAAAATTGTCCAAAAATTTCTCCCATGTTGGTCCTATATGGGAGAAAAATCCCAATTTCAAAAATTGTCCAAAAATAATAATAATACTATTATATAAAATATCCAAAAACACACATAGTCTTATACATCCAAAAAACTGTATGAACCAAAAGATTATCTAACTCAGCCAAAATAGTGAAATATACATAGATAATACATGTCACCTTTATTTGAATCACAAGGAAGAAACCAAATAGGGCTCTTCAATTATCTCTTCTAACTCCATATCTTCCAGAATTTTACTTGCTTTAGGAAGAGAATCAACAATAATGTTTAGTTCCCAAAAACATGCTGAAAATAAATGTACTAAAGAGTAGTAGTATTTGACAATTAGGTCTTGTTTAACATCCAATTTATAATGAGATCCTAGTCAACAAAAACCTAGAGAGTTTTTACACCACCATTGAAAGCACATTTCATCAAGAGCATTGAGGCCATTAATTATGCAAAGTTGTTTGTTCCAATGCCAGTTCCAACTTTATACTTATTGACATGCATATCAAAGAAAAATAAGATGCCCTGTGATACTAAAATTTGGATCACTTTGATATGGACCATTAAGGAAACCCATGACTTTGATATGTAAGCTACCATGGGAAAAGAATTAGATACATGTGTTTAGTGTACTTTTTGATACAATGCTTGAATAAGAGATTAATTCTTGAACAAAAGAATGATTTTTTCCTCAAATAGAATTAAGAACTAAGTTCATCCCTAGCCAAATCCCCCATATGACCATGTACAAATAATTACTTTAAACATTTTAAGTTCTCTTTTTCCATACCAATGCCACTAACAATCATAATAAAATCACATCTCATACCTTGTTCTGTCTCATAAAGCACATCTCATAACTTGCATGGTTGCTCACCAAACCCTATTTGGACATCTCATACCTTGTCTTGACCCTAATTGGAGCATGCAACTTGGTGACTCATGAAAGCATAGTTGGTGCATGCAAGTATTGGTGATCATGTGTTTGTAGTTCACTCTCCTAAATTTCATGATTGCTCACCATACCCTAGTTGGACATCTCATACCTTGTCTTGACCCTAGTTGGAGCATGCAACTTGGTGACTCATGAAAGCCTAGTTGGTGCATGCAAGTATTGGTGATCATGTGTTTCTAGTTCCCTCTCCTAACTTGCATTATTGCTCACCAAACCCTAGTTGGACATCTCATACCTTGTCTTGCCCCTAGTTGGAGCATGTGCAACTTGGTGACTCATGAAAGCCTAGTTGGTGCATGCAAGTATTGGTGATCATGTGTTTCTAGTTCACTCTCCTAACTTGCATTATTGCTCACCAAACCCTAGTTGGACATCTCATACCTTGTCTTGCCCCTAGTTGGAGCATGTGCAACTTGGTGACCCATGAAAGCCTAGTTGGTGCATGCAAGTATTGGTGATCATGTGTTTGTAGTTCACTCTCCTAACTTGCATGATTTCTCACCAAACCCTGGTTGTACATCTCATACCTTGTCTTGACCCTAATTGGAGCATGCAACTTGGTGACTCATGAAAGCCTAGTTGGTGCATGTGCAAGTATTGGTGATCATGTGTTTCTAGTTCACTCTCCTAACTTGCATGACTGCTCACCAAACCCTAGTTGGACATATCATACCTTGTCTAGACTCTAATTGGAGCATGCAAGTTGGTGACTCATGAAAGCCTAGTTGGTGTGCATGTAAGTATTGGTGATCATGTGTTTCTAGTTCCCTCTCCTAACTTGCAAGATTGGTCACCAAACCCTAGTTGGACATCTCATACCTTTTCTTGAACCTAGTTGGAGCATGCAACTTGGTGACTCATGAAAGCCTAGTATTGGTGATCTCATGTGTTTCTAGTTCCATCTCATACCTTGTCTTGACCCTAATTGGTGCATGCAAGTATGAAAGCCTCTAGTTGGATTTTGATTTGTACATGGAAATGTAATTAAATGTATATTAAACTAAAAACATCAAGAAATGTAAATTTCAACAACTCAAGAGCTTGTTATTTTCTGAACTATATTTGGTGGTGTCTAAAGACACCATTCTTGGCACCTCCAATGTGCTACAGATGGTGTTTGTATCCTAGGCACACGAAAGGATAGACATCAGTAACATCATAAGAAAGAAAAGAGAACCCAATGAAAATGTGCAAACATGGTTTATAGATAACTCACCCGAGGTTGTACGATCGTGTTTATAGTGTCCTGTATCCTATGAATAATATTATGTCTGTGAATGGTATCTGTCAATCATAGGTTTATTACATTGGTAATACAATAAGGCTAAATAATGGAAATTGTGCTTCCGTATTCACTTTTAAAAAGGTTAAATAACGCACTTGACAATGCACTCATACAAGTAGGCCATCTGGATCATCTCTGGTGCCGATGGTGTCCATCAATATTTCGTGCTCTATATGAGGTAGCAAGTATCGTACATGTGACCTATTTTTGTGAGCAAGTGTGTGAAGCTTGATGTTTATACAAAATACTAGGTTGGTGAAGTGGTATACAATAGCTCTTGGTCTATAATCCTGATATACATACCCACCCTTCCTTTTCTATTGTGCTGCAAGTGTCAAGTACTCCCCTTTTATAACCATCGAGCCGGTTGGGAATTCAATATTTTCATCATCTGTAACAGGTTCTCAAGGGTTTGTTTCCCCTCTAAGCGACGCGCCAACCAATAGTCAGAACCCCATTCATTATTTTTTTAGGGAAACCACTGCATATATTTGACCTGTGAAAGGAAATAGGTCGAGTTAACAATACATTTTGTAAATAAGGTCTTGCATTTCTAATTTCTACATAAATTAAATTCTACAAAGTTCGAGTAAACAATACATAAATGCATTTTCTTATTTAGGTACTACTCATGTACCTTCTTGTATGAGATATGATATGTGATCATAGTCTATAGAAATATGTGTCTGATCATCTTCCAAATGGTCTATTTCATTACCCTCGTTGAAATTGGTGCCAAGTGTCACTCGATCCCATGTAGCAACGATATCCGTATGCTCATAATCACCCCATTCGCTGATGCTACAGGAACTGCAAAAGTAAGCCTTCAATCTTGTCCAAATTTATAGGGCCGAGTTGTCTGAGCTTCTAATTGAATGAAACTGTCGAGTTCCATGCACTGTGCTCACCTGAGGTGTTTGTGATCGGTATACATTTGTAACCTCCTAGAATATTCTTCGCACTAAGTGTTTCCTTGTTGCTTGTTCTCCCATGACAGATGCACACCATTGGACTATAGATGTAGCGTCTCGAAGGCAAGCACCTGTAAACCTCATCTCTTCCCTTCAAAGGGCAGTTTTAATGCATGCACCAACACCATCGTGATCTCCTTTTCCATGACCAGTTAGTTTCAAAGTAGTTCCATACATGTGGCACCTTGTATTTTATGTGCAACAAACACAACCATTCAAATACATGTGCATTCTTGAATTGTCCAGCACAACCATCTGACCAAATGAAATGATGATAAAATGGTATATCCATAGCTATCACGTGATCATAGAATAATTTAAAGTAATGTTGCACGTAATGGATGTCATGGTTCCGGTCGTCACTTATGTATAAGTGACTTTTTTTCAGTATCACACGTTTCTCTTCATTGCTATCTTGCCCATGTTGATACGTGATATGCATCATTATGCTCACCTACTCTGAGTGATAGTATTGACTTTGAATTTCATTTTGTGGTTGTAGGGTCTAATTTTCTGCAAAGTCAACCACTGATAGTATTGTTCTGAGAGGGAAGGTGTCTCGGCATATTCTAAATTGCTCATCTTTCCACCATGCCATATCGACATGTTGAATGTACTATTGGATCTTTCCACGAAACTCTGGAATAAAATCACATACTCTCACTTGGTATGTGAATATTAATATGTCAATAAACCACATAAAAAAATGTGTACATGAATATTAATTTGTCAATATTCAAGAATTTACCTGTGAAGTCACCAATTTAATCTTCCTGCTTTCTTTCCCATCATTTCGCTGATATGTCTCATATTGATAGTTCTGCTTCTCGACAATTGCATTCCCGAATGCTTGATCTTCACTTTCATGGATGCAATCAGACCATAAGGATAGCCCACCACAATTGTTGCAAGAACCGTCTACACATTGTTTTTAGTAATGTGTCTGGCCATCTTGCCTCGGACACATGATTCTATGGATGAAATATCTGGATGACATTGGAGGTACTGTACTTGAGCATTCCTGCACATGGTTAGGATGCAAAAAATGATGTATATGTGGAAATGTATGGTAATATAGGTCAAACTCTATGTGGTATCTACAACAACAAGTGTTCTGGATGGTATTGATTCTAACATACCAAGGCTTGCATTTTTCAAAAGATCTTTTCTCGAGCCTTAGCTCTACGTGGGCAACTTTAACATCTCGAATAGTTGAGTTTGTGTCATGTCAAGATAATGCTTAACATGAGGTTCAGTGTGATGAGAACCCCTACAATGTTTTAACACATCCTTCGTGTTAGAAGAAGGCCTAGTGTTATCATGCCAAAACGTTTGCACTAGGCCTTTCACTGCTTCGACTAACTTCATGTCTTTGTGGGGCAACCTACCACTAAATTCCCATAATGTTTCCATTTGTCCCTCTACATCAAGGTTGTCTCTTCTTACTGAATATTTTTTAAGTGTCTTTGGATGTAAAGGAACAATTTGTGATGTGCATTTAAGTAAACGACATTGTCTTGTGGATCTACATACAATTGATTCCGCCAATACACGATGAGCCACATTACAGTCTTTTGAACAAGTTTTTTTACTAATTGATGTGAATGCAGCAGCAAGAGATTTAACAATGTGATTACTTGATTCGATATTATTCATTGTTGTTATGCCTAAATTTGTTCTAACAGTTTCCATATTTCTAGATTTAAGCAAAGCTAAAAATAGTTGGCATTTACCGGCTTCGGATTTGTTATCAAAATATTGTTTCATTATTTGAGAAGAATGATGAAAGATAGTGCGTTTAGCCACCTTACCTTCCATGGAGTTGATTCGCTCTCGTCCACTTGTATTCGTTTAGGAGTTCTCTTTCATTTTGATGCAAAATTTCTTTCCATTTGAAATGTTGGAGTGATGTTTACATCCACTACCGGCTCACAACTTCGATTAGGAGATTGAACCACCGAACATGGTTGTTGCTGAGTCACATTTACATCGGGTGTAACATAATTATTGAACTCTTCACAAGATTGTCCATCTACTAATGGATGAATAATATCAACTTCCATATAACCAACTTCTTTTAATGTTGCATTATCTTCCTCAGCCTCTACGTCAGGTATTTGTTGAGGGGGAATGGGAACTATTTGCTCATGTAATGAATGCTGTCGATTTCTTGAATCTTCCCTTTTTTTTGTTTTTTATTTTCTGCTTCATCCGGTGTAAGCACCTTCCTTTCTGACTTTCGTCCTCTATTACATACATTCCCCATTGAAATCCACCCAAACCTATACAAAACTATGGAATTATGTAATTAATGATAAAAAATTGCATGTCGAACAGTTCTCTGTGCGCGGGTTTAGATGAATTATGTCTTTTGATACGTTAAAGCTGGCCAACACGACGCCACCCTACCGTTTTTCTATAAAACACATATCGCATATACGATATAACGCACCTTTGATATATCGCATATGTGATATTGAATTCCATCTTTTTAATGAACGGGCAGGTTTTTACATGTTTTCCATAACGCATATGCGATATATCGCATATGCGATTTAGTGCATATGAGATATAGCGCATATGTGATTTAGTTCTCAATGAAAATGTGCAATTTACATTTATCTAGATATGATGAGGATGAGGGTGATGAACATTGAGGGTGTCCATGTGCATGATGATGATGAGTATGAGGGTGAGGGTGTCGATGAGGATGAGGGTGAGGGTGTTGATGATGATGAGGATGAGGGTGAGGGTGTTGATGATGATGAGGATGAGGATAAGGGTGTTGATGATGGTGAGGATGAGGCTGATGAACAATGATGATGAGGATGAGGATGATGATAAGGATGAGGATGATGATGATGATGACGACGACGATGATGACCATGATGATGATGATGAGGATGAGGGTGATGGTGATGATGAGGATGAGGGATAATGATGATGATGATGACGACGAGGATGGTGATGATGATGATGATGATGATGAGGATGGTGATGATGATGAGGATGGTGATGATGATGAGGATGATGGTGACGATAAAGATGATAATGACCAATGATGGTGATGATGAGGAGGATGATGACTATGATGATGATGATGAGGATGAGGGTGATGATGATGATGACCATGATGATGATGATGAGGATGAGGGTGATGATGATGATGATGATAAGGATGACGATTATGATGATGATGATGAGGACGTTGATGATGTTGAGGATGAGGGTGTCGATGAAGATGATGAGGATGATGATGATGATGAGGAGGAGGAGGAGGATGAGGGTGATGATGATGATGAGGATGAGGGTGATGATGATGATGATGATGATGATGAGGATGGTGATGATGATGATGATGATGATGACAAGGATGGTGATGATGATGAGGATGATGGTGACGATGAAGGTGATGGTGAACAATGATGGTGATGATGAGGAGGATGATGACTATGATGATGATGATGAGGATGAGGGTGATGATGATGATGATGATGATGACCATGATGATGATGATGAGGATGAGGGTGATGATGATGATGATGATAAGGATGAGGATTATGATGATGATGATGATGATGAGGAGGACGTTGATGATGTTGAGGATGAGGGTGTCGATGAAGATGATGAGGATGATGATGATGATGAGGAGGAGGAGGAGGAGGATGAGGGTGATGATGATGATGAGGATGAGGGTGATGATGATGATGATGATGATGATGACGAGGATGGTGATGATGATGATGACGATGATGAGGATGGTGATGATGATGAGGATGATGGTGACGATGAAGGTGATGGTGAACAATGATGGTGATGATGAGGAGTATGATGACTATGATGATGAGGATGAGGATGAGGGTGATGATGATGATGATGATGATGATGATGATGATGATGATGAGGATGAGGATTATGATGATGATGCTAATGAGGATGTTGATGATGATGAGGATGAGGGTGTCGATGAAGACGACGACGACGATGACGACGACGACGATGATGATGATGATGAGGATGAGGGTGATGATGAGGAGGATGATGACTATGATGATGATGATGAGGATGAGGGTGATGATGATGATGACCATGATGATGATGACGATGACGATGACAATGATGATGATGACCATGATTATGATGATGAGGATGAGGGTGATGAACGACTATGATGAGGATCGAGGTTGATGATGATGAGGATGAGGGTGATGATGATGATGGGGATGAGGGTGACAATGAATATGATGATGAGGATGATGGTGATGATGAGGAGGATGATGAATATGATGATGATGATGAGGATGAGGGTGTCAATGAAGATGATGATGATGATGGTGAGGATGAGGGTGATGAACGATGCTGATGAGGTTGATGATGATGATTAGGATGAGGGTGACGATGGAGATGATGATGAGGATGATGGTGATGATGAGGAGGATGATGAATTTGATGATGATGAGGAGGATGAGGGTATCGATGAAGATGATGATGATGGTGAGGATGAGGGTGATGAACGATGCTGATGAGGATCGAGGTTGATGATGATGAGGATGAGGGTGATGATGATGTTGAGGATGAGGGTGACGATGAAGATGATGATGAACAATGATGGTGATGATGAGGAGGATGATGAATATGATGATGATGATGAGGATGAGGGTGATGATGATGATGAGGATGATGAGGAGGATGATGAATATGATGATGATGATGAGGATGAGGGTGATGATGATGATGATGATGATGATGATGACCATGATGATGATGATGAGGATGATGATGATGATGAGGAAGATGAGGGTGATGATGATGATGATGATGATGATGATGAGGATGAGGGTGATGATGATGATGAGGTTGACGATGATGATGATGAGGATGAGGATGAGGATGATGACAATGATGATGATGATGATGATGATGATGATGATGATGATGAGGATGACCATGATGAAGCTAATGAGGATGAGGGTGATGATGATGAAAATGAGGATGTTGATGATGGTGATGAGGATGAGGGTGGTGATGATGATGATGATGATGATGATGATGATGATGATTAGGATGAGGGTGATGATGATGATGATGAGGATGAGGGTGATGATGATGATGAGGATGAGGGTGATGATGATGATGATGCTAATGAGGGTGATGATGATGATGAGGTTGACGATGATGATGATGAGGATGAGGATGAGGATGATGACGGTGATGATTATGATGATGATGATGATGATGATGACCATGATGAAGCTGATGAGGATGATGAGGATGAGGATGATGATGAGGATGATGATGATGAGGATGAGGATGAGGGTAATGATGATGATGATGATGAGGATGAGGATGATGAGGATGATGATGAGGATGAGGATGAGGGTGATGATGATGATGATGATGATGATGATGATGATGATGATGACCATGATGATGCTGATGAGGATGACGGTGATGATGATGATGGTGATGGGGACGATGATGATGATGATGATGACCATGATGATGCTAATGAGGATAAGGGTGATGATGATGAGGATGAGGGTGATGATGATGATGAGGATGAGGGTGACGATGAAGCTGATGAGGATGAGGGTGATGATGAAGCTGATGAGGGTGATGGTGATGACGATGATGATGATGATGATGAGGAGGATGATGACTATGATGATGATGATGAGGATGAGGATGAGGGTGATTATGATGAGGATGAGGATGAGGGTGATGAACAATGATGCGTTAGGACAAAAACAAATTAGTTAAAACAAAATGCATATGCGTTATAGCTTTATCATATCACATATACGTTATATCACATATGCGATATGAATAAACTATAACGCATATGCGTTATATCACATATGCGATATGAATAAGATATAACGCATATGCAATATAACACATATGCGATATAGCTTATTCATATTGCATATGCGATATGAATAAGCTATATCGCATATGCGTTATATCACATATGCATTATTTTAAAATTTAATTAATTGGCGGGATTAAGGTTTGGCATTAGGTTTGGAAGCAGCTTTGGAATACCGAACCTATTGGCTAGGACAAATAAACTAGGGCTATTTCTTGTCTTTTAGAACTCTATCAATATGCTCAGTTTAGATGGCATGTTTTGATATGACATACACAATATTTTTTTATGAAAATGTAGGATATTATAGAGTACGAAATGACGATTCTGAATATGTAATTTTTTCCTTCAAAACTATGTTTTATTTATTTATAATTATTTTTCTAAATGACACACGTTAGTTTTTGAAAATACATACATCGATGTTTTGTTATATAACTTTTGATTTCCATCACCATTTCTCAAAAAAACTATATGGTGCAGTAGACGAGATTAAGCTCTACGATCTTATATTTAGAAATCAAGGATTTCATTAATTTTTTCCCCTAAAGTGTTGCATCTGCACATAAGGTTTTAATTTCAAGCTTTTCTGACTTCAATAATTAATAAACAAAAAATAATTCATGAAAATAGTGTTGCACTAGGCCCATATGTCCTTTATATGTCTGCAAGATTTTATCCCAAATGGACATCATTTACCTCATATATTGCTGCACCCGCACAAACGTATATGTTAAGATGTGCTAAAAATTTGAAAATCCACTTTCATGGAAACTAATTTTATAATCATTTACACACATTTTCTTTGCATAAATGCTATATATTATGAAAGCTTATTCAATTACCTATCTTTTCTCTTTTTACTTCATCTTCAAATAAGTTAGGGAAGTACCCCTAATTGTCACCTAAAGTCAGAGTTTCCCATTTATTCCAGTATTATGTGGCATCTAAAGTGTCTTTAAAGGAGTCCATGATTGTGCATCAGCCCTTTAATATTTCTTATATTAAGTAATATCTATTGATGGCTTCATGTAATTATAAAGGAAAGAAATCCTACGGCATATCGTTTGGAGTACATGCTTTCAGAACAAGTACCGAAGGAACATGGAGCTATGAATAATGAAGAACACGTTAATGATCATATTGAAGAAGATGATCATACTAATAACATAGTTGAAAATTATGGTACAAATACATTGATCCATGATACATTTAATGTTAGAATGGATGATGATGATGATGATCATGAAAATGTTGACTTTGATGGCGTTCACCATTTACCTTTTCTTGTGAATAAATACAAACCCCTTTACGAGGGCTCCAACACAAATATTCTCTTTGCTCTATTGTTGATAATGAACTTGAAGGTTATGAATGGTATTTCAAAAACATCAGTCACGCAGATGTTAAGGTATGTAATGTATTCTATCACATATATATGATCGTGCTAAAGCCTATCATTGTTTGTCTAATAAAATTATTGTTAACTCACAAGTCCAATTAATATGGATGAAATGCATTTCATTAATATTGTTTATATATTTACTATATTTTTATTTTAACATGTTGTAGCTTGATAGCTAAATTTTTGTTACCACTGTCAAATATTTTACCTCGCACATATCGAGATTTATCTGCCATCATAAAAGAAATTGGAATGCAGTATGAAGAAATTGTTGCATGCGTCGATAACCATGTTATATATTACAATTAACATGAATTTGAAGCTAGATGTCCATAATGTCATATCAGTAGATATCAAACAGATCAAGTAACAAAAAATGTTTTTCGCAAGGTTCTTTGTTATGTTTGGCCTATTCTTTATATTATGTTTGGCGTTTCCTTTATATACCTACTGATTAGATAAAACAAAAGGACAAAGATTTTAGTTATGGCCAACATATATTATTATTATTATTATTATTTATTGTAGACATATAATAATATTATTGTTTTATTATTAGCAACATTATAATGTCTTCTCTATATTGGATTTTTTTGGGTGACAATGTTTTTGGTGGATAATTAAAATTTTTAGTTTTTATTATTTTGTTTGATAGGAACAGTACAACATCTCCTCCATATTGGGTTGTTTTCCTGGTTGACATTTATTTTTGGTGGATAATTAAATTTATTATTTATTATTATTTTTTTAGGTAGGAATGTTACAACATCTCCTCCATAGTGGACTATAAAGTGCCTCTTAGCGCAAAAACAATGATTTTACAAGAAAATACAACTTCTTCAATTCCTGTAAATAACCATCTCTTAACCTTCCTATCTATCTCCCCAACAACATAAAAGAGGCATTGGAGAGAAAAAAATAGATTGAATCTAAGAGAGAACACCCTCATGCTGTTGGAATTCAATAAGATTTGAAGCCATGTTCCCCGGTTTGTAAATCCCTTTTTTCCTTATTTGAAACATTCTTTTCAGTCACTAAGGGAGGACCTTATTATACCAAATAATTGCATAGATTTTTTGGACATATCTTGGAGAGTGTATTTGGAATCACTATGTGAAGGACTTGGGTTGGAAGATCCCATATTTCTAGTTTCAAAATGATGCTAGCAATAGAAATCAAGTGAAAGCATTTCAATTGTAATGTGTTGTTTATTAATACACAAAAAAAGATTGAACCCAAAATCCTACAAATTTGACGCAATCTGACGAAATTGACTGTCTCATCGGATTTCACCTTCAAAATTACGAATTTTGATCAAAGTTCTTTTAATTGATACACGGAATTGTTGGATATCCGACAATCGTTGGTTATCCAATGACTACCATTGGTTCTCTGACAACTACCATGGGTTATCCGACATATACATTGTAACAGTAACTCGGGTAATATCGTTGAATATCCAACGAAGTTTAAATTTTAAAAACAATAAATTATGGTAACATTTCGACATGTTTGCTATACAAGCGACGATATGCATAAATTATATTCTTCGCAAGGATTGGTTTCCATAAAAGAATACATAATTATTTCAATTGTTTTTTTGATTAAAAATAGTGAAGTGTGGAGATTGATTTTTTAATATCGATAATATTTATTCAAGCTCTTTATGGGAAAATGCCAAATAACAATATTCTTGATCGAGACGAACAAACTGGCAATTTCTTGCTAGATTGTGGGATGGACTAAAATAAAGGGCGATGGGATATGTTATTGTCCATGTAGTTAATGCAGGGGATTTAAAAGGAGAGGAATAAAGATCACAACAGCCAGAAAACATTGTAGTGAGTATGGACACATTGAGGGGGGGCATGAATATCGTCCATTTTCAAGTTTTACATTATAGATGTTTTTATATTGATTTCTTTTGTAAATGTAGGTATTATTTTAATATTTCTTATAATAACTAATATCTATTGATGATTTCATGTAATTATAAAGGAAACAAATCCTACGGCATATCGTCTAGAGGACGTGCTTTCAGAACAAGTACTGGAGGAACATGGAGCTATGGATAATGGAGAACAACAATAGTACAAAAGCGCGGATTTTTCCACGGAGGTTTTCCACGTTTCTTACTTTTTGGTATAAAATTCGATGTAACAGGAATGAGGCGTCGTTGTATCCACGCCTAGACGTTGCTGTATCCACGCCTAGACTCTTAGTCGTCGCTGTATCCACGCCTGGACTCTTAGCCGTCGCTATATCCACGCCTAGCCGTCACTGTATCCACGCCTTGACTTTCTACCGTGAATTGTAAACATTAGGTTGAAAGAACAATATTTGAATATAAGTGTTTAACTTATTCCAATTTCCTTAATGAAATCCAAAGGTTGAAAGGATAAAATATTTAACAATCGACACTATAAATGTTGTAGACTCTGACCCCTTCGTTTTCCTGTCAGCCTTCTAATAATGGAAATGATAAGTACAAATTGTCTCCCAATATATGTAAACAAGGGAATCCCCTGACGGACGTTCATGAATGAGGGACTGGGAGTGCATTGAGCTAGCAAAGAACATAATTTCAACATCCTTGCTATCGCAAACCTCCCAAACGTGTGTTTATGATTAGTCTCCCTTGTTGACTTTGGTAGACACTAGACACCCAACTTGTAGTGATATTTGTTGGAGAATTTTAAGTTCTTCCTTATAGTGGACTAATAAATACTTAATCTTTTCGATAGGGCTGATAAACTCTATATAGATTGGTAGGACTATCCATAATCTACCTAAAATTGAGGATTTTGTTTGATCACTTCGAATAGGGGTATAAACTCGATATACATTGGAGGGACTATCCATAATCCACCTAAAATTGGGGCTTTTGTTTGATCACTTTGAATTGAGCATCTGGGGAGGACATGATTCAATTCTAAAAATAACTGCTGAACTTAGGGTTAATAAAAACGTTGTTCCCTGAAAGCATTAGGTATTACATTCTTGGGTTTTTCTTTTAGGTAGGACCAATCACACTTGACCAATAGAGCCACCATCAAGTGGAATCAATCCTCCATTCGAAGGTCCTTCCAAATTCCAATGCCTTATTTTATCAACGACCTAACAACTGAGTATTTCACCGGCCCGACAAAGTTGTCCCTTATCTAAGTTCAATAAACTATATGCTCCAGGGATCCGGAGAGTACATGGTTTACCTCACTAATTCCATGTAAATGTTGAATCACTTGGGATTTCTTCTTATTGTCATTTCTTTTCTATACATTGTTTTTAATAAATAATAAAATTTTGTTGCACACCTACCGTTTCAAATGAAAAGAAAAATTTATTTTTACATGTCAACATTGAAAGGGCTCAATTTCTCACAACCCTTCAAAGTGAAATGAAACCCTACCCTTCAAATTTGATCCCTGGTCGGAATGAAATTGGTTTTGTCTCGCCCATATTCCTGCCAATATTCTTTGCATAAATTCAAAATTTGTAGACACATGCAAGTTCCATCGCTAGCTAATCCAAATCGTAATACAGAACCAGAATGGGATTTCAGGAATCCGATGTACACCAAATCTTACGCATCTATGCTACAAGCGTGTACTCACATTAAATCACTTGAAATTCTACACACCCATTTGATCATAAGTGGGCTCGAACAGAGCCCTTTTTTGGGTGCCAAGCTCATGACCATGTACACCATGTTCGGCTGCATCGAGGATGCACGCCATGTATTTTAGCTCGTATAAATACACTATTGAAAGCAGATAAAGAACCAAGTAGATAGTTTAAAGAAGAGGTGCCTAGTACATGAAAAAATACTTTTTCCATTTTAGCTAGGAAAGGCATCATTACGCTTCCCAGTTTGCTAATCTATTTCACAATTGCTACACATTTGTTTTCCAAACTATTCAATGGTAATCTATAAGCATTAATTTCATTTATGTTGCATGTTTGTCACATATAGGTATCAATTGTTTCTTTTCTACTCTCAAATAACATTCCTCTCTTATTTAAAAAACCTCTCTACAACAACAATAACATTTTACTCAAACTATAAGCAATGCATTTTCATTAAAGAACCCCCACATTTGTAGAAATCCTAGCACCTGCTACTACCTCCTACCTTTCTTCTCATAATTAAGGTGCAATGTGGATATACGTTAAGCTTAAGAACGAAATATATAGAAGAGTTCTCACAATCTTTACTATGGCAATCTCAAATGACATCATATCATAGGTTCAAGATGTAGATACCTCTCAATAAGATTGGGATACATTGAAAAATTGCTAAGAAACCTATAACACAATCCCTCAACACAAAGTGGCGAATGAAATGGAGGGAAGAAAATTGGCGGGAGTTTTGCTTTCGCCCTCAAATCCCCAATATCATTGAAGACTTCGCAGCAGAAAAACACCATTGTCATTTGATTACACTTCATATCCTTCGCACTCGATATTATTTTCTTTGTGAATTTCATCCAAAAACCCTTGTTCTCTGCGGGGATTAACAAAGTAGAGAATAAAGATGTTTGGCATGCAGAGTCAGTCTGATGGAGGTTCTCTATTCTCAGGAGGTGGTTTTATGCCCTCTCAGGCAACCCAAGTTAACGAAGGTGGTTTTTCCTCTGTGAGGGTAAGCAGCTTTTCCTCTCAGCTTAGGTGGTTTTAGGGATTTCAACCTCTGCATGTTTTGGCAGTTTAAGGAGACCAACATTCAATCAAGCATGGATGGTTTTGTAGAAAAGCGGTACCAGCACCGGGCTTCTTCCATTGACAGTAAAATCAGTTATAGCTTCCTTAACCTATTGCAAACATGTATTTCTTGTAGGAGTAAAACTGTATTGCAGTATACTATTTTTTTTCCTGTTCTGGGTCAATGAATGAAGGAAAGAATGGGAATAACGTGTTTGTATTATTTCTCATTTATGTTGATTTTGTATATTTTGAAAATTGTATCTGGATTCGTATGAATTCTTTTATCTTGTGTGTTACAATCAGGCGGACACTCCTAGATGAAGGTGAGATGTGTCACCATTTGTGTCTGATAATCTGGCTTTAGTAATTCATGTTTTCAAACCACATCTTATTGCCATTGAAAATAAATTTGTATTTTATGAAGGACATAAAGGATGCTTTGAGAATGAGCATATTTTGCTTTGTTGAAATCACAATTCTGCAATTATAAAATGTAATTTTATTGCTGGACTCACTGCAGATATTCACGGTCTCCTTCCCCTAGACGTAGATATGTGCGATCTCGCTCTTATTCTAAGTCTGTATCTCCGTCTCGATCCCCGTCTCGGTCTCATAGTCCTGTGAGGAGGTAAGTGTGATGTCTTATGTGATATATAAATATTTGTTGTTGCTTTATTACAGTATTGCTTTCTTATTTTTTATTCTTGCCTTTAAAGCTTTGGTCACATATATTTGTAATTTATGATGTGGGACCATATGCACATCCAACCTAAGGCGATGGACTTTTAGAATTTCATCCCCACGGTGTAACAGATCTCTTGGCAAGTATAGCCTAATAGGAATTTTTCATAGAACATAACAGGAATTTTCAGAGTAAATGGAGAGGTACCAAGTAACTGACTGAGACAACTATTTCCTCCTACTGCAGGCAATCTGTTGTATATGCCACCCCCTAGCCAGGCTATGATACCACCAGGGCAAAGAATGTTGCAGACAACCCAAGTCTGCTGCAACTCTTTTTACTCAGATCTGGTTTAGTATAGGTATGCACTATGTTTCCAGCTTAATGAGTCAAAATAACAGCTAATGAGAGCATTCCTCTCAGGAAATACAACCCAGAAACAGACAATCTCTGAGCTCACAATTCTAGCAGAATAATTACTCAACAAGAGGCTCAAATTCCAATAGAAGAATTACTCAACAAGAAACACCAATCTACAGCAGATAACTTACAATCCTACAGAAAATATCTGATCTCTCTATTGGAATCAAACAACTACCCACTACATCCACAAGGCAACTCAGGCCTGATGAACACTAAGACAACGAATGGCACACTTGCCACATGATTGGTGTTCCATTAGTATAGCATAATATGAATTTTTCATAGAACATAACAGGAATTTTTAGAGTAAATGGAGAGGTACCAAGTAACTGACTGAGACAGCTATTTCCTCCTACCGTAGGCAATCTGCTGTATATGCCACCCCCTAGCGAGGCTATGATACCACCAGGGCAAAGAATGTTGCAGACAACCCAAGTCTGCTGCAACTCTTTTTACTCAGATTTGGTTTAGTACAGATATGCACTCTGTTTCCAGCTTAATTAGTCAAAATAACAGCTAACGAGAGCATTCCTCTCAGGAAATACAACCCAGAAACAGACAATCTCTGAGCTCAAAATTCTAGCAGAATAATTACTCAACAAGAGGCTTAAATTCCAACAGAAGAATTACTCAACAAGAAACACCAATCTATAGCAGATAACTTACAATCCTACAGAAAATCTCTGATCTCTCTATTGGAATCAAACAACTACCCACTACATCCACAATGCAACTCAGGCCTGATGAACACTGAGACAACTAATGGCACACTTGCCACATGATTGGTGTTCCATCAATGGACAGTGCCCTTGGCATGCACAGCTCCTCTGAGTGTATCTGCAATGATTCTCTAAGTGTCTCTGGATTTGCCCCCTTCCCGAGACTCTGGTTTCCCTATTTATCACCGAATAGGTCCGTTGAAAGCTTAACAAGGACCATGCATGCAATCTTCAACAGAGTTCCTGAAATTGCTCCTCTAACTCAGTGTAGTTGACAGCAAGCAGATTGGAAGTAGCCACATATTGGTCGCCAGCTAGCTGAATTAATGAGCTCTGCATATGTTGGAGTACAATGCATCTTCAATGCGTGTGCTCCTGCATCAAAGAAGAAGATACCTAGAACTCTCACGACAGCTTCTCCAACTCAAATAAGTGAATGATTTACCATCACCACTGCTGAGATCTTAAATTGGATGAGCTATTTGGCACCCACAATACCTGCCCTCACAACACAAGGAGAAACTCTTTATTTTCTGCTTAGTAATCCCTCAAAAGTCCGTCGCTCCGGTGCTTTTCAGTGTTTGCATAGATAGGTACAGATAGCTGTTCATTAATTTCCAACAGAGTTTTTCTTGGTTTTGTATTCTCCCTAGTTTCTAATGGCTTTCTCTCATAGTTGTTATACTTCTTATTACGACGGTCTCCTCTTCCTGGGTTGAACTTTCATTTTCTCTCCTCTACTCCAAAAGCTAGCTCTCTTTTCCAATTCGAGTTTTCCCTTATTTGCATACATGAAGGGTGCCAAGGAGAGTCCAATTCCTCTACTCCAATTGACTATGATTAACACCATGAATTGATGAAGCCCATTGCAATTTTAAATCTAGGTATAAACAATATAGTTTGAGGAAATACGAAGTGTTTCACATCTGGTCTATTTGTATGACGATATGGTATGATCATTGAACTTCCACTTGAAACCATAAGCTGAGTAGTCTATCCACCCCACTGTAGTATGCCATGCCATTAGATGCACTTGACTTCTTGTTGCACTTGCACCTACGTAATTTGCGCAGCTGAACTTGTCACACTAATGGACTCTAAATTTACCCCTACCATGTGCACTGTGTCCATGGCACAACTTGACTTGACAATCTAATGGACTCTAAAGCTACCACTATAATGTGCATGCCCATACTCAGACAAGTACTCTAGGTTCAACTTCCTCTAGTGTGATTGCTTTCATCATGGACTTTATAATTGATCTTTGTCTCTTTCCTGGTTCAGTGGTGCTAGAAAGTTTACTCAGAAAATGAGCACTATATAGGTGTATGGTAGAACATAATTGCATTATAAACAACGTATCTGCAATATTGGTGAAAATATGTGCCCAAGGTATAAAAAATTTGCGTAGAAACTGAGCACAATATATAGAAAATTGTATTATGAAAAATCTCTGGTGGAACTCTGTGCCCATATGCTTGAATATTGGTTAGAAAATGAGTACAATTTCTATTCCCTAACCTACAGATAATATGCTTAGAAGATGAACAGAAAATCTGTGCCATTGATGCTACATGAAGGGCTAATTGATGATACGTTGCATGCTTCAAATTGCAGTGTGATATGCCCAGTTAGTTCACCTTTTTATTGATAAAACTGCTCATGGTGGCAGTTAGACTCGAAGGGGTCTGGCTGCACTTTATTTTTTAGTCTTGCAATTTTTTACATATTCAAGTGTTATTAGTCAGTTGTCTATTTTTTTTAAAAGTAACAAAGGTTGTAGGAACATTTATGATAATGGTTAATATTAAGTTTGCAGTAGACATTATAGAACCCCAATGCCACATTTAAAACTTTAGTGATTAGGACAGTGTCATTGTTGGACTTTCTAGTCTTTTTTAAAATTACAGTTAGTACATTGTGGACTTAACTGTTTTCTATTTGGGATTTTAACCACATGATATACCCATGATTCTAAATAGCCTGTTCCTATTTTTAAATCTTCTCTCCAACAAACCAAAGACCAAGTTCAGTTTTTAAAGCAGCAGTAAGGATATGATAGGTGGTCTGGTTAAAGAGAACCCCAAAAGTATGGAGATAAGGAGAAAAGATCTCCATTTTAGAGCTCATTCTCCAACAGAAGCTTGACAAAGATAACAACTCTGGGACATAGTTCTCTAATTGATGTCCAACCTCAAATTCTTCATACAACATGGCAGTGGGATGTGGAGAGACCAAAATTCTATCCCTTCAGCACTCATTTGAAACATTATATGCAGACTCTCAGATCATGACTCGGTATATCCCAGTAAAAATTGTGCTCAATCAACCGACTGGTGATAGGAAGTGTTTAATGCTTCCAGCAGTGATGGAGAAACAGACCCAAGGATGGCACATCTCATAGGTAATTTTGTCCCATGAAAGGATATTCCCTTTTTAAACTCTTATCATCAGTCAATACTAAAATGATTAGCATAAAGTATGGCAGTAGTAATCTTATTATTCAGTATACACTGTACAGTCTATCAAGAGAACAGGAGGTTATCTTTATTTGCTCTGAAATGCAGTCTAGCTTGCATAGTTGAAAATATCAGATTCAGAAGTATAGGTCTTGCTAGAAAAGAATAACTCAGATTTATTTTCAGATTCTCAAAAGCTGAAAATATTTTTTGTTAAAATGGAGACATGGACTCCTCTTCAAAGTCGTGGAAGGCATCAAGAATGGGGAGCAGACATCCTGCCTATCAGCTGAGAAGAAGCTTACCTCTAGTGGAAGATTTACAATGAAGCACCACTTACCATAAAAGGAAAAGAATAAAACTGTATTAAACACAATTCAACCAGATAAGGATAAGTTATGAGGATAAGCTAGGAATCAAACCCTCAGGCCTAGGAATTTTCTTTAACATAAAAAAAATCATGTTGAGAGTATATCTAGAATGATATTTGCCAGCTGTGATAGCTCCCCTGTATGGCCAAAATGAACATTATGGCGCAGAATTCTGCTAAAACTTATGAAGTATTCAATTTCAAGCAACTTGTCTTGCCCGATTCAGGACTTCATGGAAAAGCACTAGCTTCCTTAACATCAATATCTGATAGAGTGATCCAGCCAAGTACAAAACAATATATTTCAAGTATAAGCTCATGCACTTGGGAAGCTTCCCTATTCTGCCACACTTCCAAAATGCGACAAACAACAGAATAGAGATCAGACCAATTTAAACCCAGATCTTGAAGAACTTTGTGTTCTACAATACCCCAGTTATGAACCCCACTAACGTCAATCAGTTGCTGAAAGAGATCAGCCATTCCATGCTCTTCTGTGACTCCCTCATCCATTCCATTCCAACTGTCTCTGCTGTATGACATGGAGACACAGACGATGGTGATGATAATAATAAAAATCAAGCAAAAAGTAAAAATGGCCAAGCTTTGATACCCAAATGAACAACTCTGTACCTGCTAGAATTGTTCCATTGAAATCGGATTCTCATGAAGCAAGATACTCTGTAATGATGTGCAGTCTTTGAGCAAATTTTGAGGAAGCTGTATAGTAGATGAACAATTTCATAAGAATTTCTCAACAATATGTTGAATAGTTTAACAACACTGTCATCAGGTTCCAAAATGATGTATCTTGAAGAGGAATTGTGCATGAGATCGTAGTACTGTGCTCTATCTAGGTTATAATTTAATGAATAGAACTCAGAAACAGACATAAAAGGAATTAGATTCCCTTAAATTTTAACAATACTCATGCCTAGGGGTTTGGGTATATCATATATGTTAAATTCAATTCTTTTGAAGATTCAACAGCAAAGGCATAAGACAAAAGGGCAGCAGTAGTAAGCAGATGCATATTACAAGAAATGGTGAAGACGGATGACCCTATGAGAAACTGTTTTTCTGGAAATTTGAATTGTTAATGATTTAACATAGTTATTATTACTACTTTTTTTTGAGGTAAATCATAGAGACCACCAGAACATTACATTATAAGACCTGCAAAAATAATAGCTTGTTCCTAGCCGTATACATGGCATAGCTTGTTATTATTACATGGCATAGCTTGTTGTTAAATACTATGTGCATTTCATATTAATTTAATGGATTTTCAGTTCGCACAGGGTAGTGGTGTATTGAATTTGGTGTCATTGCTTTATGTGCAGGAAAGGTATTTCCTCTTCAACACTACCATACAAGAGGACTCCCCCAAGTTGGCTAAAGATTTCCTCTCAAGATGTAAGTTGCAGATGCTATTTTAAAGTTTTTTGTTTGCGTTTTGATGATTTTTGCATGTGGTTTTGCCTACTAGGTGATGCTACTAATGTAATATTAAATTTTAGAATATTTGTGATGCTACTGCTGTTTTATGGTAATATTAGATCTTCACATATTGGTGATGCTACTATTGTATATGGTAATGTTAAATCCTAGCATATCGGTGATGCTACTATATTGTAATATTAAACCTTAGCAGACTGGTTATGATTTTCTTTAGATGTTTTTGTATGAATCTTATTCATTGTGGCTTGACTATTCTAAATCTTCCTTGATTTTAGCTGCCAAGTTTAGTGATTTCTCCAATAAATTAATAATGCATATCTCTAGCGTGGCATTTGAAGGCATTGTACCTATAACTTCCCATATTGTCTTTTTTATCTGCATGTTAGTCTGGTGAGTGATGGATATTTTATCCAGTAATCGGTTCATCATTGCTACATCCTCATTGCTAATGCTATCTTGGATATTTTGCTTTTCCAGGTTGAAGATAGTATCTGTAAGTTCGCGAAGAAGGGTTTGACCCCCTCACAAATTGGTGTAATCCTTCATGACTCCCATGGAATTGCACAGGTGAAGAGTGTCATTGGCAGTAAAGTCTTGCGAATACTTAAGGCTCATGGTGTGTGCTTCAATATTTGGTTTACCACAATGATAGTGGGATTTTTTATTTCTTTCTCTTGCCTTGTAACTTAGATCTTTTATATTGTATTGTAATTTACGGAATTTCAAAGTTTTTAGAAGCTATTCTAAGAGTTTGGGATCCTTGTAGGCCTTGCACCATAAATACTTGAGGATCTGTACCATCTTATTAAGAAGGCAGTTGTTGTCAGGAAGCATCTTGAGAGGAACCGAAAGGATAAAGATTCTAAGTTCCGATTGATTTTAGTGGAGAGTAGAGTCCATCGGTTAGCTAGATACTACAAGAGGGTGAAGAAGCTGCCCCCTGTCTGGAAATAGTAAGACATTTTTATTCCCTTTGATTTCTTTCTTGTCCATCTGAAGCACATGACATATTCATGAAATAATTGCATTCTTTTGTAATTGCCATGCCTAAGTGATCATTTATTAGGATATGCGGGAGTGTACGAAAAATTAGGATGGTGGGAAGTTTGTGATTTGTATTTTATCGTTTTGGCAATAAATATATGCTTTTTGTTTTGTGCAAATTTTTGGTCATCGTTAATCATACTCAACTGTTAGAAGCTTATATATAAACAGTATCCCAAATGACAACTACATAAATTTTCAATGTTTGTATGTTTAATATGTAAATTGTTACTAGTGTTTAACCATGAAATAATTGAATGACTTGCATGTCAAAGGGAGCAATGTGAATTTTTGTGGCTTCTTAGGGAATTAAATTTATGTCAATAAAGAAATTAGACATCACTGTCATGTATGAATGCTGATACCAGAGATAACTCCATTAGTTTATTTAATTGACAGGTTATTCTTTCCTTTGTATATACTGATTCTTTCCAGCATTAGCTGTTAACTAGTCTTGTATGGACTTATATGGTATCATTTGCTATGTGATTGCAGTGAATCTGCCACCGCCAACACTCTTGTGGCATAATATTCTAATTATCACTGGGAACAATTGTGGAGATATTCTTATGTGGGGTATTGCAAGAGCCACCCATTGTTGTTGCAGCAGCTGATTGGCCTTTTACAGAACTGCATCAATTATGCTCACCATATTTTAATGTTCTATGTTTTGAGTCTTGACAATTTGGGAGTATAGAATGTTAAGAGCCATGGGAAAGAATATTACTAGGTGTATGGATGGAATTCTAGCCGGCATCCTCAAAAAAGCTCCCAACATTTTAGATTCCATCCATGTAATGAAGCTTAAATCTCAAGGAGATTTATTTGTATTGTTGAGAATGCCCAGTTAAGAGATTTAGAACAAGGACAGTGGGTTCATGGTTACATGGTTAAAAGTGGATTTCAGGCTGATGTTTTTGTTGAGACTGCCCTTGTAGACATGTATGCCAAATGTGGGTGTATAGGCACTGCACGCTATATATTTGATAAAATGTCTGAAGGAAATGTGGTTTCTTGGAGTGCAATTATTGTTGGATACACACAGAATGGAGAAGTCAATGAGGCATTGAGACTACTTCATCAAATGCAACTAACAGGTGTGAAGCCCAATTGAACCACCATGGTAAGTGTGCTTTCAGCATGTGTCCTTTTAGGAGCTCTGCAGCAAGGCATGTTTTTCCATGCTTACATACTCACAAGTGGATTTGGGTTTGATTCTTCTGTGGTGAGTGCCCTAATAAACATGTATGCTAAGTGTGGGGATATTGTTAGTGCACGCCAAATATTTGACAGAATGTCTGAGAAAAATATAGTCTCCTGGAATGCCATGATTGCAGGGTATGGGATGCATGGGTATGGTCAAGATGCTCTCATACTTTTTTCCCAAATGCAGCAGAGATGCATGGAGCCAAATGCTATTACCTTCATTTCTGTTTTGTCTGCCTGTAGCCATGCAGGCCCGGTGGATGAGGGTTGGCATTACTTTCATTGCATGACTCAAGATTATTGCATCACACCTAGAGCAGAGCATTACAGATGCATGGTTGACCTTCTTGGGCGTGCAGGCCATTTAGATGCATTTACAACCTCAAATTTAGAGATGTTAGCTTGGCAGATGAACGGTGAAGGTTATATATTGGACACGAACTTTATGCTGCATTAGATGATGGAATAGAAGAAGAACCATATTCTTTGAAACCACAGTCAGAAGTTTGTCATTGCTTTTGGGTTTACCAGCACAGGTCACTTCTCCGCATAGCCAAAAGCCTTTGTATTTGACATTTGTAATGACTGTCAATGTGCCACCAAGTTTGTATCCAATACTGTCTGAAGAGAATTTATGTGATTATTTTGAGGGATGCAAACAATTTTCACTATTTTAAGAATTCAATATATTCTTCTGGTGATTTTTGGTGAAGGCTCAGTAATACGGCCTCAACATTGCATTGGTAACTAGAAAATTGGCTTCATCCTCTTGTCACATCTGGCCAAACTCTGTGCATATAAAAAAATGGAAGATGCCAAGACATCATCCTTTGTATATTATATACACAATTTATCTCCGAGACATTCTCCTCTGCTGCTGATTTGGATGGGTAGCACATCATAACCAGAAAGGGAATCCAGATGAATGCTATGGACCAGTTTGTCTCCAATGTCTATGCTTATCTGTTACAGGTGTGTGTCCACATGATTATAAGAGAGCTTGAACAACCTTTTTATTGGGCACCAAAGTCATGAGTCCATGACCATGTATACCAACATTAGATAGTATCGCAGACCTCATATTTAACAAATTATATCAAGAAGATGTTTTCGGAACGCAACGATTAGGACGCATGCAAGTTTTGGGTGCTATGAAGAAACCCTTGCAATGATTTACATTATTCAGAAAGGAGGGCATACAACCAGATAAATTCATCTTTGTAATTGAAATAAAGGCACAGTCGGATCATATTCTCAGCAGGAAGTCAAAGAGTTTCATTATGACATGATGAGCATTGAGAATTGGATTTGAATATGATTATTGCCTGGGGGATTGCTGTCATAGACATGAACAGGTAGTGTGGGGAAATCTAAAAGATGCATGGGATGTGCCTTGCAGAATTCCTTCAAGAAATGGTGTCTCATGGATTGCTATGATTGCCGCATATACAGAAAATGGATATGCAAATGAGACATTGAAACTTTATTATCAAATGTAGGTGACACATGAACTCTAACACAACCGCAATGGTGGTTCTGTTTGGGCCAGTGCAGATTTCCTTCCTATAAGGCCATCATCCATCATATGTCCATCATCCTTTTTGGAGCTAATGATTTGAGCACGGATATCCTTCCTATAAGGTCATCATCCATCATATGTCCTAGCATACCATGCCTTGAGAGTTGCGGTGCTCGATGATAGTTTTATTAGCATGGGACAAAATGAACTTAACTGGGTTTTGTGTGGAGAACACCTTAAGCATTTACATCCTTTTTCTGAGAATTCCCAAAATTTAGAGTATTGTATTTCAGTGGAAATTTAGGTTGTTTTTCTATGTCTAATTGTGATTTCATAGGTGCGACTTGGGCAATATGAAAGTCTAGACTTGAGAAATTGGTGCATATTATTTTTTGATTAGAACATGTAGAAGTATTTATGGATTATATCTAATTAAGAGTTAAGAATAACAGCAGTTAAAATATACAATTGTTTGCTGGACTGTGCCATGCGAGCAGACTGCACATTTTGATACCATATTGTTCTGAAATTTGAGTATGTATCTCTCTCCGAGATCTCTGTAGGCATCCATACAAAGAATAGTTCAGAGGATGGTTAATAATATTCCGATGATTCATTTTCATTCAACCTGACTGTTTTTATGCTGCCCCCCTGTAAGAGTTCTTTTTTGTCGTAGTAAGCTTCAGTTCACCTGATATTTAAAGCTGGCAGCATATGCTTGAGTTCGTATTTTTCATGCTGATATATTTTTTGTCTGAAATTCTCTCTTATAGTAGGGACTGTTTCGATGCAATGTATGGATGCAAGATGGTCAGTTATGTATGCAAAAAAGCTATTTTGTATAAAGATTTCTTCGATTATAGAAAAATCCAAAGATATATCAAACCATTATTTTGTGACTGTTACTATAAGTCTATTATTTTCTCTGAAGTTTTCTTCTTAAATAAACACAGGCATTATTTTCAATTGCCAATTATTGCTTCATTTGTCCAAATCTTGAATCCCAACATGGTATGGTAGAAATTGTATTTGCTTCAAATTTAAGCTGAAAAATTCACAAACTAGGAGGCAATTTTTGTGTCTTGGTTGCACATTTTAGATGCTAAAGGCACGTCGCATTATAAATGGTGTTCAAGATGTAGTTTGTACTATTAAGGCACTAGATAATGAGAAAGCCAGTTGTCATGCATGACATTTTTAGGAGTTATAGCTTCCCCCAGTATGGCCATTTACTGTGTGAGTTGGCTTTCAATCTTTTCTTTTTAAGACCACACTGACTTCATATTATCTGCCAAATATGGAATGCGGATCTCCAGATCAATGAAGAAGGAAAAATCACAGGAACTTTGCCTAGTCTGCCCGTCGCAATTCCTGGGGTTTGCATTTTTTTTTTTTAAACTTATACAAGGCGTGGATACAGCGACGACAAGGCGTGGATACAGCGACGGAAAGGCATGGATACAGCGACGGCAAGGCGTGGATATAGCGACGGAAAGGCATGGATACAACGACGGCCAGGCATGGATACAACGATGGAAATGCGTGGATATAGCGACGACTTAGACATCTAACGAAATATAGAACATTGTCGCTCTTGCAATGCAAATTAGGGGTCGTCTCTATTGCGACGAAATTGTTTCCACGGAAAAAAAAACACTTAGACGTGGCAATATCCACGCTTTTCCATGGATATTGCCACGTTTTGCCGTGGCAAAATTGATCACTTGTACTAGTGCAAGTTAATGATCATATTGAAGAAGATGATCATACTAATAACATATTTGAAAATTATGGTACAAATACATTGATCCATGCTACATTTAATGTTAGAATGGATGATGATGATGATGATCTTGAAAATGTTGACTTTGATGGTGTTCACGATTTACCTCTTCTTGAGAAGGAATACAAACCCCTTTATGAGGGCTCCAACACAAATCTTATCTCTGCTATATTGTTGATAATGAACTTGAAGGTTATGAATAGTCTTTCAAAAACATCAGTCACGTGGATTTTAAGGTATGTAATATATTCCATCACATATATATGATCGCACTAAAGGCTATCATTGTTTGTCTAATAAAATTATTGTTAACTCATAAGTCCAATTAATATGGATGAAATGCGTTTTATTAATATTGTTTATATATTTATATATTTACTAGATTTTTATTTTAACATGTTGTAGCTTGATAGATAAATTTTTGTTACCACCGTCAAATATTTTATCTCACAAATATTGAGATTTATATGCCATCATGAAAGAAATTGGAATGGATTATGAATAAATTCATGCATGCCTCATTAACCATGTTATATATTATAATCAACATGAATTTGAAACTGGATGTCCAGAATGTCATATTAGTAGATATCAAATAGATCAAGTAACAAAAAAGGTGCCTCACAAGGTTCTTCATTATATTCCCATTATTCCACGTTTGCAACGACTGTTTAGGTGCAAAAACATAGCGAAATTTATGGATTACCATGCATGGAACATAAGTCAAGATGACATTATTCGAATGCTTGCAGATGGTTCTCCATTTAGATATATGGAGGAAAAATGGCCTCATTTTAAAGAAGAACCTCGTAATATTAGGATTTATTTGGCAGTAGATTGTGTCAATCCATTTGCAGAGACGAGATCTGTTTACTCGGTGTGGCCTATTTTTGTTATCAATAATAACACTCCTCTATGGTTGTTAATAAAGAGGGATCACATAATGTTGTCGATGATTATTCCAGGTATGTGTCTACAATTTTTTTTAAGTGCAGTTGCATATCATTTTTCATATTTTGTTGCATAATATCACATATATATTTTTTATTTTTCTCTTGTGCATTGTTTATATATCTAAATGGTTGCAATAGTTATATATTTTATATGCTCAAATCAATAAGGTAAGTACTAAGTTAAAGCTATGAATGTATATATCGAACCTCTTATTGACGAGATACTAAAGTTATGGAATGGAATCACTATGTATGACGTATGTAGAACAATATGACAAAGGAAATTTCAATTCCATGCAATGCTTTTATGGACAATACATGATGCCCCAGGGTTAACCCATTTTTTCGGTTTGTAATTATAAGTTCCACTTTAAATGCATTTATTTTTATGAACTAGTAAATATATTATGCAAGAATGTTTTTTTAAATAATCCATTCATTTTATATAAATTATAATTGACATAGATAATCCATATCTTTATGTAGGTATTTAGACAAAGTAAAAATTTGCATGTCCAATTTGTGGTCCTAAGATCAAATCTCGTCATTCCAAAAGCTTAGGAAAGGAGGTGTTTGATGAGTATAGGCACGTCCTCTCTAAGAATCATAGGTATTGAACGACCAAAATACATTTGTTCAATGGGAAGCAAGAGACCGCATTAAAACGACAGAGAATGACACCTCACCTATGGAAGTTGCAATATAATACAAATTGTCAAGGTACGTGTGAATCATCGAATATGAAATGTAATGAAATTTTGTTTATTGTGGGTTGTTTATTGTAATTGACATTGATTTATGTAATTTATTTTTAAACTATGATTCATTATGTCCGTCATGATCATTAAGGCATTAATGGTCTTCCACGAGGAATGCAAAGTTATCCTAAACAATTTAGTAGGTTTCCCTACTATGAGCACCAATGAATTTCTCATCTATTGGAAAGAATGTGGCTAAGAAATTATGGTGAATATTGGATGGAATTAGGAGTGAGAAAGAAAAAATTGTCAAAATTTGTAATGACATTTAAGAAGGCAACCATGCAATGAAACACGTCATTCAATTTCATAGAAACGAACACCAAATTAATATAAACTCACTTTCATGGATCTTAATAGAGCAAGAAAGTAATGTTGTAAAATAAGCCATGCAAAAGATTAAATTTCCCACTGTATTTTGTGACTTTAACTCTTTAAAGGTAGTTCTGTTCGTTGTCAAATGGTATCCCAATAAAACTATTATTGAACATGACATTGGATTTACCATGGTTAATACAAGGTTGTTTGATCCAGGAACAGAGCCTTATGTTATTCCAAGCCAATGTGAACATGTATTTTTCTCTGAGGTTCCAGGTGGGGGGGTTGGTCATTTGTTGTGAGACATGATCCAAGGGGAAGGCCGGTAAAGTATAACATAGAGGAAGGTAATGAAGAGGGTATCGAAGAAGAAGACGATGTTGAAGATGATCAAAATGAGTTAAATGATCATGTTCTAGAAGAAGATGTCGAAGAATTAGTTGAATCAGATGATGTAGCAGATAATGTCCATGAAGATGATATTGACGATGACATGATGATCGTAATTGACATCAATGATGCTGATGATATGGCCAATCCTTACAATGTTGACTTTGGATCAGATGATACAGATAATGAATTGGATGAAGAAGATGATGAATTCTATTGAATTGTATGTGGTATGCCTTAATATATCTACTCTATATACTTTGATTTAATATTGCTATAGAATTATTGAATTTTATTGGTACGTATAAAGTAATTTTTCTTAGTGTTTTTTCCACTTTCCTTGTATGCTGGAATATTTGTTATAATTAGAGACGTTGCTTCTTAGGTATGACAAAAACACAATATTTTTTTTTACATAGATTTTGTAGGGTTATGGGGAATTGAGAGTGATGTGAGGGGGGGCGGCGGTGTGGCCCATAAGAGCTTCCACCTTCACGTGGTTGACTTCGTCATTAGAAAATATTAAATTATTCTCGAAACAAAGAGAATATTAGTAAGGCAATGCACAATTATCATGATAACCCAAATGGCGTGCTTGATCATGTACTGCATGGGGCCAATGTTGATTTTTTTAAATTTGTGCTTGCTTGGACTGGAATTTGGCATGGTTAGACTTGACACATGCATTGAAAATGTGGGAGGGTTTCTATACTCAAACACGACTGACATTAACAATTTGAGCATAAAAAACCACACCTATAGATTAATTAATGTGCTGCATGGGGCCAACGTTGAATTTTTTTAATTTGTGCTTTCTTGGACTGAAATTTTTCATGGTTAGACTAGAGGCACACATTGACGGCGTGGGAGGGTTTCGAGACTCAAACATGAATGAAACTAACAATTCGAGCATAAAATACCACACCTATAGATTAATTAATGTGTTGCACAAGACCATGACCACTACACTATTCTAGCATGGGAAACAGGTTGAGGTTCTTAACAGAATGAAAACATTGTTCAAGCACAAGCAATGGGCCGACTAGGTTCTCACCACCATGATGGCCATGATAGAAACACTATTAGATCAGGATAAATGAGCCAAGGTTCTAATCAACACCATGGAAACATTGTTTGAGCGCAGATGGCATAATCACAACAACGTTCACGCAAAAAAACAGGTCGAGGTTCTCACGGCCACAATGGAATTGCGAGTAAGTATTGGCGAGTTTTGTTTGCAATGTGTTTTTATTTATTATTTATTATTTGTTTAATTTATTATTTTAAATTAATTTTGATTTTGTTTAATTTGGTTTGTTTTTTTATTTGATTTTTATTTTAAATACTATAGCCCCTAATTTATATAACCCCAAATCCATAAACCCACTACTAACCTAAAACATTTTTTTTTACCACTATGACCATTAATTTTTTTAAACAAAAACCTAAGAACGTATTGTTTTTGAATAAAAAGGCTGTTCACAACCATGCTTACAAAAAAAGGCCAGAGCCTGCATTTGAAATAGTTGTTCCACACAAGAATTGGATTATCTATGCTAGATACAATGGGAAAAAATTGCTTCTGTGCCAAAAAAAACAACAGTCTCTCTTCGTAGGGTATATACGGATGAGCTTTCCTAAAAGAAAAATACAGTAAAACATAAAAAAACCATTCATATTTTAGTTACTTCTGTTTCTTTTCACCTAGAACTTTGACTGGTTTCACTACTGATGTCTCCTCCATTGGGTGGTCTCTTACAGGAGAGTCTTGGAAATGGTTGCACTGGTTCATATTAACCAGCTTTTGCACATCTTCCTTAATGTTATCGACAGCCCCCATGAGCTCATGTAAGTCACTGTGGTTTTCTTAAATTTTGGAATCATGATTTCCCATTTGGCTCACCATCCATTTCACATCCTCTGCGGTTGCAATATCTTCCTTGAACCCTTTGTTCATAATATCGTTAAGCCAATGCATATGCTTCTTAATGTGCAGCAAGGTTTCCTACAAGTCATTCAAGGTGACATCCCTGTCGTTTTTTTCCATTGGAACCCGAGAAAAGAGAAAAACTTTGTGCGATGTGAGAGCAGGCTGTGCTAACTAGGAGCTGGGAAGCCTTTCCTTTTCGACAATGCTGAGAAGTTTGAGAGGTATCTCCTAGGTCGTCTCTACATGAATACTGAGAGCAGACACTTTACCAAAGTTACAATAGGAAGCAAACTGAACTGGAGGAGTCTTCACGCTGAGCCTTCCCTGGCTCATGCGAAGGATCTGATCAAATGACCAAGGGGAAGGATTCCTGGCCTAGAATTTATGCCTGTCACATGGACTTCATTGCCACCATTGTGGGATGGAGAACAAACGGTCGCTAGGAAACATGAGAGTTTCCAGATATTGGGATGTTGAGAAAGGTGGACTCCCATCCTTGGGCAAGTGGATAAATGTCTGGGGGACATAAATAGAATTATTTAATTGACCCTTAACTATTTATAAACCAATTTTTAACTTATATCCTTGGTTTTCTAAGTTATCTGCTTCAGATTTATTGCTTATGAGGATGTGATAAAATGTGGTTTTCATATTTGTGGAGATTTGTTGAACTTGCTCATAAATTCTTCTAATTTTGATTGCGCCTTGATTATATCCTGAGGTCATTTTATGAATGACTTGTTTAGAGTCTCCCATGACTATGAATTTTGTGATCTTATTTTGCTTAACCAAATCCAACCCAAAGAGAAGTGCAAGAAACTCCATTTAATTATTGGTTATGTGGCCTAGACCCTAGGTGTATCTCGAAACTATATTTCCTCTAGGATCGAATATAATCCCACCTGTACCTGCCTCCCTAAGGTTTCCTTTTGAGGTGCCATAAAAAAAGAGAATGGCTGAATTTTTCCTTAGCCTCCAATGAAGGAGATCTTTTGGATTTTTCATGATTTCCCAAGAATGAAGCTCGGTCGGAGCTTTGTTTTGAAGAGATTTTCGAGTGAGGATATCTTGACACCAATTGAGTTCTTCAGGGCTGAGATTTTATGAGTGAGGGAAAGGAACCTGTTTTGTATTCATTTTTTCACTTATCACATTTATGGATTTGAAGGCTGCTCATTGAGGATCTACCTTCTTATTGTAAAAAATAAGCCTATTTCTAGCAATCCACATTTGCCAGCAAACATTTTCTGGGACAGTATTCCATATTATTAGAAGAGTATTGTTCTTTCCTATTTTTCCCAGATAACAACTCTTCCATTTTGAGATCAGATCCATGATATTGTCCGGTGGAGAGAACTTCCTTCCTATAGAATCTAGGAGGATATTCCAGACTTGGGAAGCAAAAGGGAACTCTAGAAAGAGATGAGGAGAGGTTTATTCTTGAGCAAGACAAAGAGTACATCTAGAAGGTCCATGCAATCCCATTTTTTCTTAAATTTTCTACAGTTAAGAGATTATTTTTTTCCAAGCTCCAGAAGAAGATGTTGATCTTGGGGATGCTATCTGAGTTCTAGACTCCCCCTCAGATACTATGTTGGTTTCTTCCTCTATGTCACATCATCACCTAACATCCTTCTTTATCTGAGTATAAGCTTGATTTACCCTAGCCTCTAGCATCTCATGTTTTAATTTTGAGAGGGGCAACTCCATGAATAAGGGAAGAGAAAGTAGCGTATGAACTGTGAAGATTAGGTGGGCGTATTACGTTTTTCCAACTAATCTATTCATCTCCAATACCCCTGACCACTATATCTTTGAGCTTTTTAAAGCTGTGGTTTTGCATCCAAATTCGAAGGTTGCGGAGATTAGCATTTGAAGCCATGGGAGGCCATCCCAGAATTGAATCCGAGTAGATATCGATTTTACTACCATTCCCTGGTATCCAATACAATTTGTCTTTAATTAGGCCAACATATTTTTTGCAAAGACTCCTCCTTTACCTGTCCAAGGGAGATCTAAGCAATTGGATCTCTTTTTCTTCATGTATTTTTTTTCTTATGACCTCCTTCCACCAATCCTTTTCACAAGTTACCATCCTACAAACCAGTTTTGCTCCCAAAGCGTTGTTCATTATTCCAGGATCCCTGATCCCAAGACCTCCATTATGTCAATGTCCTTGAAGATTGTGTCCCAGTTTACCAGATTGAATTTTTCCCCTATATCTTTCCACCTTGCCACAAAAAATTCCTGATCTCAATGCTGAGGATATTGATTATTGATTTAGGCGCTAATAAATCATGCAAGAGAAAATGGGATAAGAAGCTAAGATGTATATTATGAGGAATACCTTGCCAGCTAAATTGAGCCAAATTGTTCTCCAAGCTGGTATTTTCTTTTTCAATTTCTGAATCAAAGTGCTCAAAACTGAGGCTGTGCATTTTCTCTTTACTATAGGGACCACTAGATAGATAAATGAAGTTCATTGAAGGTTGACCTTGATTCCCAAAATAACAGCTATATCTCAGAGAGATGGGATTTATATTCCAGCCATACAACCAAGACTTATTGGAATTGATTTGGCTTCCATAAAATTTGAGAAATATATCTAGAGTAATTTTGAATCGTTTGGTGATTTGGTTCGATGCACTACTTAAAAGGATTGTATCATCAGCGAAATGAGCATGATTGATGTGTTGAACGCCTCTGGTGAAGCTGATTCCTGGGAGGTTTCCTTCATTCTTTAGTCTATTGATTCTTTTGTTGAGCGAGTCTGCTACAATGATATAGAGAAAGGGGGACACTAGGAAGCCTTATCATATTCTTCTTTGTGCTTGAAAGAAAGAGGTTGTTAGACCATTGATCAGGGGAGCAATCCGAGGTTTGCTTAAACAGGCTTTAACCCATCTTATAAAGTTGGAAGGGAAACCATAATTTTTCATAACTTGAAAGATATAAGAATGTCTTATTCTATCAAAATAATTTGCAAGATATAAGTTAATTTCCATACCTGCTTCTTTGTGAATCTAGATTGAATGAATGGCTTCCTGAACTAGTAGTGTGCTATTGTATATCTTCCTTCCAGCAATGAAACCTCCTTTGTTTTCAGAAATGAGATGCATAATAACCTTCTTGATTCTGTTGGAGATGACTTTAGAGAGAATTTTATAAGAATAGTTGCAAAGGGTAATAGGTCTGTATCTTTTGATGCTCGCTGGGTTCTTCTCTTTAGGAAATAGAACTAGAAAGGTAGAGTTTGTGGCTCATCCTATCATATCTTTGGGCTGGGTCCAAATTATCATTCTTACTAAGTATTTTTTGATGATATGCCAACAACTTCTGTAAAAACTAATGGGTAACCCATCTGTCCCCAGAGCCTTGTCTAGATGCAAAGACCAATCTAAATTGCGGACCTTATTGAAGGAAATAGGATGAATCATACAATCTAGATATTCCCTTATTAATTCAAGAATTTCATTGCTAAGGGTAATCATTTCCTCCTGAGAGAAATTATCCTCATTAGAATATAGATCTTCAAAATGCTCTTTTATCTCCCTCCTTATTTACTTAGGCTCTGATATTTTTTCCTCATTTTCTTTCAATATCCCATTTATTGTGTTATGATCTCCTCCTTTCATCCATAAACATATAGATTTTAAGTGAAGATATTCTTCTTTCATTCATTATATGGATAATATTTTTTTGTCCACTTAAATTTTTCTTTCATCAACACTTCTTTGGTTATTTCAGCCCGTTCCATTTGTTCCTGTATTTCTTATAAGGTTTTGATTAAGGAGACATTTTCTTGACCAAGATTTTAATTGTGGATTTCCAACCAATATTTGAGCTCTTTTTTAATGTTTATTAACTTTTGTTCCCAAATGAAACTCGGAGAAGCCTGATACAGATTCTGCAAGCTTGAGTAACGATATAAAAAACCCTAGTTCTAAGATCCAAGTTGGAGAAAACTTGAAGGGAAGAGGCCCCAAGTTTTCGATTGGCTCAAGAAAAAACAAAATTGGCCTATGATCAGAAGCAACAGAGATTAGAAGTCAATAAGCCAGTAGAAACAGATCATCTAGGAAAGATGATCTTACCAAGATTCTATCCAGCTGTGGGACGATGTGTCCTGGTCCAATGTGTTTATTGCTCCACGTATATTTTCCTCTCTTAGGTTTGACGCCGACAAGCCACCAAACATTCATTATATCCTCTATTCTATCCGCGAAAGGATCTCTCACTTTGGATCCTCCTTTTTTTTCCTCTGGGGAGATGGTTGTGTTAAATTCCCCATCAATGATGCATGGAATATGCATTTTTCCATGCCTTTGCTGTTCTAGTTGGATCCAAAACTATTCTTTGGTGCCATGTATTGTAGGCTTGTATACATTTCCAATCCAGTATATCTCTTGGGTTTCGAGACATTCAAGCTCAAAGAATAGCTGGTAACAATTCTAAATAGTAGATTTAAATTTAAATAAATTTGTATCCCACAAGGTTAACATACCTCCTGAGGCTTCTTGAGCACTTACTGCTTTACCTTCATCATTATTCCAAATATTCTTGATGGCGGCCAACCTATCTTCTTCTTCAATTTTCGTCTCCTAGATTATGAGGACGGATATTTTTTATGAGTATTCGAGTCTTTTAATGGCTTCAATCTTTTGGTTTACTCCTAGTACTCTACAATTTCAGGAGACAAGATTAATTATTTTCTAATTTTTGATGGGACTAATTTGTCCTTTTTCCCTTCCACCTCCTCTCCAACTTGTTTTTCTGATAGGTAGGGCTTGAACAGATGATCTAGAGTCGATTGCTTCCCTATCATTTTTTATCTAGTTGTTTCTTGTTCTCTATGAAATTTGTTGGGTTTCCTTCCTTTTTTGATTAAGGGCTCTGCTTCCTCTACTTTGGTTTTTGATGTGTCTTCCATCTGTGCCTTTGCTCTAGATCTTGTTATAGATCCACCTAAGTTTTGAGATGATTCTGGCCTTGTTTCAAGGTAAGGTTGTTGTGGAAGTGTAGGTTCATAGCTTGCTTCTTGCCCTATTTCTATTAACACTGTTTTTTTCCTCCTTGTTTTCCTGGTGATTGTCTTCCTTTTCCCTCGTTGCTATTTCAGTTGGCTCAGAGCCTTCTGTAGTCAAAGCTTGAAATATGTTTTCTGTAACTTTTTTTTGCTAGGGTATTTTCCTAACTTGTGCTTTCTTTGTTCCCTTTTCTCTGGCTGACCTCGTTCCATTCTTCTCTTGGGATCTCTACTTCTTCTTGTTGGACTTTCTTTTGACAAGACTTTGCAAAATGCCCATATTCGTGGAAAAATTTGCACTTGAAAAAGTTTTCTCATAGTCGACAGTTTGGAGTTGGCTCCATCCTTCCATAGATAGGTTGATTGCTTCTAGAAGACCTTTTTCAAAATCTACTTCTACACATATTTTTGCATAGGAAAACATTGGTGGTTTTGGCTGAGATTTATCTATGTATTTCCCTAGTGAGTTCTTGGTGGCTTTGAGATCTTCATCATTCCAATGGTGGAGCGGGAGATGCAGAAGCTTGACCCATACCAGGAGTGGGGAGGGGATACCCTTTTTCTTGGTGAAAGGATAAGTCCCATTTGTTAAGGTATATGCCTCTTGGGCCCATGAAGTACGGGCCATTCTTGAAGATTAAGTCTCTATATCCTCTTTTTTCAAAAAGAAAAACAAAGAACCCTCACCCATAGAAATTTTGTTGATATTCTCCTTGAATCAACGGTCTCTAGTTTTTGTTCAGCCAGATTTCAATAGAATGGGGGGATGCCCAGAGCCCAGTGAAATGACCCAACAAACCTCTTTCATGGAGAGCTACAACTTTGAACTTGGACACCAAGGAGGATAGATTAACATCCGACACTTCCGCTCTTTTGACAAATCGAGAATCTCCTAGCAGTGGCTTGAATTGGGGTTGAGAAGCTAATATTCTTCGGAATCCTTCCTTGAGGCAGGCTCGTCCGTTGTCCGACATTGGGTTAGGCGGATCCATGGAAGGAGGGCAGCAGAGAGTAGACAATTGTAGGCCAATGGCAACAGAACCCTAGCGGCATAGTAACCTTCTCAAAGAGGATATCAAGTATTGAAAGAGATTGCTTCTATGATATTGTTATTACCACTATGGCTATTATCACCATGATTAATGTTTAACATTATAATGCATACCATGATAACCCTATATTGATCTCTAGTATTCCATATAGCCCCAATAAACCATAATCATCATTGTCTTCCTCATTGTCATCGCATTCTCATCATCGTCAACATCATCATTGGCATTGCTAGTTTCATCATTCCCTATAGATCCTAAAACATGTAAGGCCCAACAACCCAAGAAAATAATTAAATAAATTGACATCATCATCGTCATCATCATCCATGTCATGATCATCTTCATCATCAATGCCATCATCATTATCATCATCACCATCATCAACATCATCAATGTATTTGAAATCATGATCATGAACGTCATTGTCATTTTCATCATCACCATCATCATAATCTTAGAAATCGTCATCATCACCATAATCATCATTGTATTGATCATGATGTTCATCATCCCCATCATCATCATCACCATAGTTAATGCCATGATAACATTAATGAGGATGATGATGGCGATGATGATAGTGATGATGATGATGATGATGCTAATGATGATGGCAATGATGATGATGATGATGATGATGCTAGCCATGATGACGACGAGGATGAAAATGATGATGATGGCGATGATGCGTGATGATGATGGCGATGATGATGATGATGATGACGATGACGATGATGATGGAGATGATGATGATGATGACGATGATGATATCGATGATGATAATGATGATGATGGAGATGATGATGATGATGATGATGATGTTAATGATGATGATAATAGTGATGATAATGATGATGATGGAGATGATGATGACGACGACGACGATGATGATCTCGATGATGATGATGATGATGATGATGATGATGATGCTAATGATGGTGATGATGATGCTGATGGATGAAGATGACGATGGCTATGATGACAATGATGATGGCGATGATGTTGATGATGATGATGAGGATGAGGATGATGGCGATGTTGTTGTTGATGATGATGATGATGGCGATGCCGATGGTGATGGTGATGATGATGGTGATGGCGATGCTGCTGCTGCTGATGATGCTAGCCATGAGAATGATGAGGATGAACATGACAATGATTATGATGAGGATGAGGATGAAGATGTCGATGATGATGATGATGGCGATGATGATGATAGTGATGATGGTGGCGATCATGCATTAGAGAGAATTTGAGGTAAAAAATGGGCCTCCTAAGAGATGTACTACAAAAATATAAGATATATTAAAATATTATGAGTTAGGGGTTTTATGGGGTAGGTATATATGACAACTCACCTCCTACACTACTTTTTATGCACAATATAATTAACCATGGTTGAGTTACTTTTCTAAATTGACTATAAATAAAATTAATAAAATAACTCTACAATGATGTGACTAAGATTTATTGTAAATTCCCAAAAAAGAAATTTGTCCTTTAGCATTTATTTGTCTTGAACTTGTAAATGAAATCAAACAAAAAAAATATTTTTAGGAGTTATTTTTTTAATTTATGTTGACTTTTTATATTTAGTACATTCCTCATCAATTTAATTTTAATGTGATTTAATTGAAATTTATTTATATGTAAAATTTTAACAATATTATTATAATATTTATTGCATTATTAGAATAAATTAATATCAAAATCATAATTTTTTTTTGATATATTCATTTTATTGTAAATGAATGTTATAGTTAAATCTCTTATAAAAAATAATATAAGACTTAATTTATTCTTAAATAAATTATCAAAAAAATATTTATACGTTATGAAAATATGTCATATTAGTATATAAGATTTTAATGTATATTATTTTTAGCAATAAAAAAGTTATGTATATTTTTTTTTGCAATAAAGAAGTTATGAGTAAATAATATATCCTATTAACTAAATAACTCAACACTTGTGTATAAATTCTTTTAATTTATTAGTTGATTTTAATGTATATTAATTTTTAGCAATAAAAAAGTTGTGAATAAATAATATATCATATTAATTTAATAAGTGAATGGTGGTGCATAAATTCTTTTAATTTATCAGTTGAAGCATAAATTATTCTAATATTTTTTTATAAATGAAAATAAATTATTAAAAAAATATTTATACATTTTGAAAATATTTTTATAATATAAATACTTATCTAAGAAAATTATTTCCACTCCTTGAAACTAAAAAAATTATAAATACAAAATATATATGTAAAAAATCAATGTTACTAATTTGTTTAAAAAATGCTTCATAATACAGTTTTGCACATTATGTTAGAATTTCAAATTAAATATAAATGACTTAATTGATTTTATTAATTTTTACTTATTAAAATTTTAAAATATTTTTATTATTAAAACTAACATGATAACATTTATTATAATTATTATCATAATGACATTATTATTAGTTAATATTTAATAGGTTATAACAACATAATTTGCATATTATTCTATAAAATTAACTATTAAAAAATTATATTAATTTTTTTGTCAAATTTTTTTTATAATAAATTTATAATCATATAAACATTTATCATATTAACATGTTGTTTTATACATTCAAACATGATATGAATGAATGCTTATATATATATATCATCCATAATTAACATACATCTTTCATATTAATATTATTCATAAATTTAATTTATTTTAAAAGTATAAGATTATATATATTAGTTTGACATTATGATATTAAATAAAATTGAGTGAATATATAATTTAAAATTAGAAAACATGGAAATGACAATATGTTATTTTATAAAAAAATGTGAAAAGACATTTTTAGGAATTATGAGTACTTTACTTGAAAATAACAATAATACTATTTTATGAAGAAGTGAATTGTGAGTTCTTTACTTGAAAATAACAATAATATTATTTTATGAGAAAGTGTGAAATGACTTTTATTGTGAGTACTTTACTTAATGACTTAAAAGTACTTGTACCACTACTTTGGTTAACTATGGGTTTTCATCCACCATAGAAAATGTGACAAATAAGCATTCTTAACTCATGCAATGCCACCTCAACCATGGGGGATGATGTCATATACTAGAATGTAATTGGTTGATTTTTATAGTACATTTTGGTCCTTTTGAGGCCCATTTTTGACCTCAAATTCTCTCTAATGGATGATGATGAAGATGATGGCGATGATGATGACGATGACGATGATGATGTCGATGATGATGATGATGGCGATGATGATGATGACGACGATGAGGATGAAGATGATGATGATTATGATGGTTATTATGGTGATGATGATGATGATGGCGATGACGACGACAACGACAGTGATGCTAATGATGATGATGATGAGGATGATGATGATAATGATTATAATGAGGATGATGATGAAGATGTCAATGATGATGATGGTGATGCTAATGGCAATGTTGATGATGATGATGGAGATCATCATCATCATCACGATGATGATGATGCCAATGATGATGATGATGATGATGATGATCACGGGGCGATGATGATGATGATGATGATGATGATTTTGGAGATGATGATGATGATGCTGATGATGTCGATAATGATGACGACGACGATGATGACGATGACGATGACGATGATGATGGCAATGATGGTGATGATGCTAATGATGATGATGATGAGGATGAATATGACGATGATTATGATGGCGATGATGATGGTGGTGATGATGATGACGACGATGATGATGACGATGATGATGATGGTGATGATGATGGAGATTATGATGATGATGATGATGATGATACTAATGATGATGACACTGAGGATGAATATGTCAATGATTATGATGAGGATGAGGATGTCGATGATGAGGATGAGGATGAGGATGTTGGCGATGATGATGATGGTGATGATGATGGCGATGTCGATGATGATGATGTCGATGATGATGATGATGATGATGTCGACAACAACGATGACAACAATGATGATGATGGCGATGATGATGATGATGACGTTGTTGATGTCGATGGTGATGTTGTTGTTGATGATGATGATGATGATGATGATAATGATGATGGCAATGATGATGGAGATGATGATGATGATGATGATGATGATGATGATGATGATGGATATGATGATGATGATGCTAATGATGATGATGATGAGGATGAAGATGACAATGATTATGATGGCGATGATGATGGTGATGATGATGATGATGGTGATGATGATGATGATGATGATGACGATGACGATGAGGATGAAGATGACAATGATTATGATGAGGATGAGGATGAATATGTCGATTATGATGATGAGGATGATGGTGATGATAATGATGGTAATGATGATGGAGATGATGATGATGATGATGGTTATGATGATGATGATGATGATTTCAATGATAATTGATATGTCATGGTTTATATGTTATTAATATTAAATATTTTTATTAAACAAGGTGGATAAAAAAGTTGTGATTTTAAATTAGATTATTATTATAATTGATTACAAAAAGTATACAATGTGAACACAAAAATGATTCAGGTATTAAATAAGAATGTCAACGATCCCTAATGGAAGGTTCATGGCTATAAAATTCACTACCATATATTTTGATGTGAGATGTTATAAAGTGTAAATAGAAATCTAAAATAACCTATTGTGCATAAATAATGACTCCTATTTTTGTCAACAAGTATATGCTAACATAATTAAATAGCATAATCACACATACATAACTAACGCAAAAAATACCTTGGATAAACTCAATTTGGGAAAAATCCACTTCAAAAGTGGTCCTTTTCTATTTAAAAAAAAATAATGATGCTTTTACAATTACAAATATCTTTAGATATCATACACACAAGGAGCAAGGAGCTGGTAGTTATCTCCCTTTCGCACAGGATGGACGAAGGTATAGCAAGGAGATGGTGAAGGAGAACACATAGGAGAGGACACAAAGGGCTTGCGAAGTCAGAGTATGTAGAGGAGAGGAGAGGAGAGGACATAGATGATAGGAGAGGATGTAAATGGGTCATGAGGCCACATATGACGTAGAGGGAAAGGTCAATGCAGATGAAAATGTCACCTAGAGGACATCGAGGGGTTGAAAAGGTCATAGAGGATGCATAGGAGTCGTATTGGTCACCTAGAGGACACAATTCCCCCCAAATCGGTAAGTACTCATAGTAATGTGGTTGCACAACCTTGCACCTAAAGTTTTTTTTGCAACCCAGTAACAAATTGATTCTCTCTTCAGAAGATGTTAAATGGGTACCCAACCATAGGTTTAAATGATATTAGATATCCATTCCATCCTACATACAAAATTACGAGGGTCTCTTTCTAGAAATATCAAAATAAGTGAAGTCTTGCTTATAAGACAAATGACAAATTTGTTGTTTTTGTACTCTATTAATTTGGAGACAAAACCAATGATCTTGGTGGTATTTCAAACTAAGGGTATTGACACTGGGGGGATGAATTCACTAATTTTGTTGTTTTTTCATAATTCTAAGCTGCTGCATAGATCTTGCATATTTAATCTTATAACGATAAGGGACTAATGGTGTCCTTATCATTGTATAATGGTCCACAATGCTAGATGGTATAGGCAATTCCACTCTATATTAATGCTACTCTTTATCATATATTGGTCAATAAGACATTTTTTTGGATTCAAGATACTTGAGTTACTCTAGGTATATCAAGCATTGTGCATGATATATTCACTCAATTCAAAAGGTATAAATTTCCCCAATCAAACTAGAGATTTACCTTGAGAACTTACCATGACAATAGAGGAACCCAAGGTAAGAAGTGAAACAATTCCCCTAGATCCTTCATTTGGAGTAGTAAATGGGAGGCCAAGCATTGCAACATTTAGTCAAACCAGGGATGTTCTCCAACATCCACATCTATATCTATATTTGTGTCCAATTCCCATGGAATGGGTTGAAAAACCCTAGCAACAGTTTACATTTCACCCTAGTTTCCTCTGACAATTATTCTTTTGCATATGGTAAGGTTGATGTCATGCTTGAATTATTTTTTTCATTTAGGTATTGTGTGATCATATCACATTAGATATATATGTTGGATTCTTGTGATGTATAAAACATTATGTAGTTGAATTGTTGCAATTATATGTGCAAATCAATATTGTGGAATATTTTATATATAGGATGGATCATGGAAGTGTATGTGTGTGTGAGAGACTGATTAATGGATACCTATATATGTATAAATACATATATTATATTATGTTATATATTTAATATATTCAAATATTTGTTTACAACTAAATTGAAAGGTTAGAATAAAATTTTCTTAATGAATTAATGATTTTAGAATAAATTCTTTTGGATATATTAGTATTTAATGGGAATCATACGAATAAGGAAACCATAATACTAGTGGAATATATAACGATTTCCATTTTGATTTAATTGAATACTCCATAAATTTTGATAAATGTTTTCTTCCTATAAGTTAGTGTATTGTTTGTTTCCTCCCTAGGAAAAGGTTGGGTGCAATACATGCATAGATTAAATAAGGTGGAACCAACATACAGAAGCTACAAACATATATCATGTTTGGGGAATCAACCCTAGGTTTCCACAGATCTATGTGATCAATTTAATATGGTATCAGAGCCTTGTAGGACAAGGCACTTCTCCTCCTCAGATCTCCTAATGGATCATTTTTGAGCAAAATTTCTCCTTCCAGCTCTGCACCAGAAGTAGAAGGTTTACCACTTAATACCCCAAGTCAAGGAATTGTTGATCAATCTTGATAAACTATGCTGGGTGTGATGAAAACCTGAAATGTGCAGGATTTTGACCTTACGATGCCCATTTTGTGTTTTTACAGGCACAACTTCGAATGGATTCATTAGTTTCAGATTCATTAGTTCCTCTTCTCTTGCTATTCTCAAGCTACTTAGAATAGAAGATGAAGATGATTGCATCTTTGAAGAGACAAGATATATATGAGGTGTCTATTGGACTTGGTGAAGATTCATTTGAGAGTGAGAATGAATGTCTAAATGAATGTGATGCAGCTTTTAGAACAATGTGTACGGCCCTTTTTCCTAGCATGTGCTACCTCAAAATATTTGTTGAATACCCAAAGGATCTCTGGACACCATTGGACATAACCTTTGGAATGAATGATGAGGATCATAATAGCACTTTGGAGATCATATATAGAACCATAATAATTCTAAAAAACTTTTCCTCCACTCTCTCTGATGAAATTGTTCAAGATGAAGAAGAAGTAGAAGCTTCTACACAGTCAATTCAAATTGAAGGCAATCTTCTTGCAGTGACTCCTTCTCCTGATGCTCCGGAAGTTTATGAGATATGTAATAGCTCACCTCCTCATATGGATAAAACATAAAAATACATTTGAATCTTTGATATTGAAGAAAAATACTTCTGCACTTCCATGCAAACATTCACCGATGATTTTCTTTTGAATTATGTGCAAAATTTGCGAGTAATTGCTTCCAAAAATGAAGAGGAATTTGATTTTTCGCTCTTTAATTTTTGCTTCTGGTGTGAAAATATGTAATAACTTGGATGTTTTGGAAGAAATATTATATTACCAGAGTGATCCATTCACTTCCCTTGATCTATATCTTCTAGCAAATTCCTATAGGATTGCATGCACCAAAATTCAGAATTTTGAATAAGAAGAAAGTTGTGCATCCACCGTCTCGATTGACCATTTATTTGGATCTGATATGAAAAATATTGGATCTGATATGATATTATTTGGATCTGATATTATATTTCTTGGTTTAATATATCAAATTCATAACCTTTCAGTACTGCTTGTAGCTGTTCTCATCAACGGTGTGAAGAAACAAGTACCGCAAGTTTCCTACAAAACTGTTGCTGGGGATTTGATTTCATTTCATAATTTTGGATCTGTTGTGAACCTATTTAGATCTGATTTAATTTCTGATCTGATATTTTTTGGTTCAAATTTTAAAATCCAAGATATTTCAGTCATTCTTGTAGCTTCTCTCATCAATTCTTGTGTGAAAAATCAAGTACCGCAATTTATCTTCAAAACTGCTGCTGGGGATTTGGTGTTAGTTTCCTCCTATGAGGTTGATGATATTTTATTTTGTGAATAATTATATATTTTTGAAGCTATATCAGACTATGGATCTCAAGCATTCTCTCTCCACAATCCCAATGCTTCTCTACCATTGATCACATGCTCATCTCCTCACATAACTAGTAAAGAGGAAGACATTCTGCATCCGCCTGAACACTTGCTCCTAACACTTGGGGATTATTTTACCACCCATGGTTTGTTTTTCATGGCTGAAAAATATCAGTTTCTTGAGTGTTCCTCACATGCTCTGAATCCTCAAGAACCTTTTTTCACTTATCAGTTGATTTCAGTTGCTCTACATGGGTCCAGTCTTCATCCGACAGCTGTCTATATTTCTGATTTAGTTGAGCATATCATTCTTCTTACATAGTGGAATATTCCTCCAAACATAATGATGGATAGGTTCACATGCCAGGCCCCAGGATACCTGTGCACGGAAGAACCAGATTGATACTAATTCTACCTGCTTAGATAGAGGGAGGACTTTTTTCCGATGTGGTTTAGCAGTTTTTTTGCTTTAATTGATGTAATGGGTGACCTATGGTCTTAGTTACCAAGGCCCATAGATTTTCCAAGTTATAATTCAGTGGGGGTGTTAGTATTATTAATCCTCCCTTGTCCAATTTGGTCATATGTATAAATCAGGAGTCATGTCTAAATCGGGAGTCCATCCAATCTATTTTTAGTCACTAGCACCATTGGGTCCACTTGGCCTAATTGGGGCACATGTTCCAGCTACTAAAGTGTGGGGAACACTAATTGAGTCCTACTGCCACTGATTGCACTTGCATGCATCAGTTTAGGATCCCTCTAGACCAATCCCTACAATTTAAGAGCCACCGGGAGTGTCGATACCAACCAAGGTTAGTTGAGTTGAGTTGGTGACTAGTAAAGATAAGTTAGGAGTCAGTTACATTCAGTTCTAGTCCTCTACATTAAGATAGTGCTAGGTTTGCATGGCTGCATGCAGGAGAGGTGCATTTCTCACCTACCATAGTTAGTTAGCCTCAGTTAGCACTGAATTGGAAACTTGAGTTGTGTTTTAGAACTCTGTTGAACTCCGATAATGGTTTAGACAAGGTTAGTTAACTATTGAGTCCTCCGATAATGATTTAGACAAGGTCTTAGTTACCTACAGTCAAGTAGAGTCTAATCAATTCGAATTGCTTGTGGCTATTTATCCATTGTACTTCATTGTAATTATTATCTAATTACTCTTTGACTAATGAAAAGCATTCACAGCTGCAAGCCATTTTTGCACTGTTTCATTCTTCAATAACTGAGTAAATTGTGTGATGTATCTTGTGAGTTGTGTGTTTGTCCACATATCTATGTGCTCAATTTAATATCATTTACCTTGCCACAACAACGTTGCAGGGAAAAATAAAAATAGGTAAAAAGGTCATTACATGTTTTTTTATAGAAATATTGGAGGAATCAAGCATATCTTTGTGCTAAATTATGAAATTAATGATAATGAAAGTTTCAAGTTGCACCCTAAGACTCATGTGTGATGTCATTTAAATATGTACATCTGCATATGTCAATTTGAAGGTCATTGTATCTTGCTAAGTGCAAGGGAAAGGGAAAAGGACATCCATCTGATAATAGAGGAAAACACTGTTATAGAAAAGACAAGTATTGACATTTTTAAAAATTGTATGGAGATGACATGATAGCCTCAATGATTAAGGTTTAATCCCACACAAAAGCACATAATTTAAAAAATTGTAAATTTGGAGTTGCCTATAATTATGAGTGTAGCGGGGATTAAGATTCTATAGAATATCCTATCATAATATTATGCAAAATATCCATTTTGTTCTACTTTGGACTCTGCAAAATATCCTATCATAATTATTGGAGCTGGTATTTTTGAATGATAGGTGATCCCTTTCATGGATCAATCCATGGGTAAGTAAATAATGATTATGACTTCTACAACAAAGACAAATATATGTAATGGGGCTCACATTCACAGACAGGTGAGCCCTTTCATTATGGTCACACTTAGTTCATGTTTTATGTTCTGGATTGAATTACCATCAATATATCATTGGGATTATTTTTGCATTCTTCCAGCTATGCCAAAGTTCCATTCTTAGGAAGTGCAGGGACTTTTTTGAATAATTGTGAGGGAGTAAAATTTATATGACAGTTAGCTTCAATGATATTCTCTATATTATTGTATCCAATACTATGAATCACAAATGATTACCAATACTATGAATGATTGATATCTATTAAGAAAAATGATACATACCAAAAACCACTAAATTTTGTGTTGCATCAAAACATACTACAGGATCTACACTCAAATGTATCTTGATTAATTATACCCAAATATACCCAAATGTATCTTGATTAATCATCTACACAATTGAGAGCATATATTCCTTCCCTCATGGGTAAATTTTGATTCTTCATTGAGCATATATTTTTCTTTTATTGCCAGATATAATTTATAAGTTTGATGTTATGAATTTTTTGTCCATATGTTTCCTTTTCATTTTGACAGAATGCAACTAATGACTAGTGGTAAATACAATGAATTTGGTTTTTTATATTTTACCTCATCAAATATTCATGACAAATATTAAAGCATTGGGTGCAGGTCTCTTGGTACGGAGAAAGAATATTTGTGCAAGTGGTGAATTACAATGTATGTAATGATACATTCTCATAGTGTACAATATTTGTGTTTGTGTGATATTGTATGCTTTTTTTACCATAATGTGAGCAAAATGAATAGTGTTCACTGTGAGAACATATTGTCGCATACATTAATTATAAATGAAACCAACTATAGTCAAGTAACTAATGTTGCAAAGCCAAGGTCTTCCAAACATGTTTCAACACTAAGACATGAACACTTGCATGTTGTAACCCATGGTAAGGCATAAAAAAAGTAATCGCATTGTAATAAGGGATGATTGATGCTTTATGCAGATAAGAGGGCATTAATACTTCATGAATACATGGGAGCATCGATATTGTGCATATGTTATAAGCATCAATTCTTTGTGTATATCAAAGAGAATTGTTTCTAGAACAAAGGGAACCATAGAAATAGTGAAATTGCATGCATTGAACCCATTGTGCACCTAAGTTAACATATCACACATATTCTTCATTTTATCATGAAGCATATGTTGGAAACCAATGAGTGAATCTCATATATAAAATCTCATATATTCTATCTATTTTCTATATTTTATGCATCTTATAACATTGCATTGGAGCCAAGTTAAAAATTCTTGGAGCCAGTGATTCAATCTTCGATATTATTGGATGATGATTGGATGATGAAGAGAATGCAAGATAATTTTAAACATAATTTTCATCTTTTTCAACTTTAACACTCCCAAAGGTCCCTGTGTTAAATTTGACATATGTAGTAACATTAAATAGAAGTAGTAAAGAAATAGGCTAATTAACAAGTTAGACAAAAGGTCACCAAACAATATCAGTAATAGAGGAAACCAATAGTACTAGTTCAAATCTTCCTTATACTTTGATATTTTTCCAGATCAGACCTTTCCTTTTGAAGGAAAAGTCACTAAGGAACCGTGGGCGTACCTTAGAGAGAAAAAATAGGTTGTAGTAGGGTAATATTAGACTAATATAGACCTCAATTTGATTAAAAAAATAGTCCAGTAGTGAGAATAAAAAATTCAAACTCCTACTACAATGACAGTCTTGGGATAGTGAAAACCTTCATGCACCCTAAAAGTCATAGCTCCCTCTAGCAGACTTAACACCACTGTTGACCTATAATTTAGGGTTTGACATAGTCATAGCTCAGCCAGGATATGGAACCAGAGTCCTGGTACAACAATCATAGTTCAACAGAGAAAGGGACACAATAGTCACAATCACATAGTCACGGTCCAGCAGAGAAGTGACACACAGTAACGATCCAATGAAGTAGTGACACACAATCACAGTCCTCTTCATAAGGTCAAGGCCCCAAACCTAGAGGGAATACATAGAAAAAAACCTAGCCATAGACGACATACACAATCCAAGAGCGGATCACGGTGTTCTAGAAAGATCACTCAACTACTCCTATATTTTAGGAGTTTTACCAATAAAAAACATAAAATAAAGTTAAGTGAATTTAAGATAGGTAAAAATATTCAATTTGTAAAAGTTAAAAGTGATTAAATGCATCATGATTTGCTTGATATGTTTTAGTTTTGGGGTGAAACGTATCACAATTTCCATGCAACATATCGAGGTTCTACTAGTTAGTGAACCTTGGGGTTTATTCAGACCCAATCTATGACTCTTGAATGCATCCTGTGGTGGGCTGTGACCTTGTGTGTGTTCATTGTACTTGATATGTGACCTCTATGAGGTTTTTGGATAGAGTTTTGATCTCTGTGGGATATCAGATGCTTGGACAGAGCTATGATTCTTGTGGGTTTTTAGGACTAAGACTCGACCTTGTTGGGATGATAAGATCTGTGTTGTGCCTTGTATATTTTGAACCAATATATTTTGATACCAATATTTTTTTATTTAGTGTTGTTATTTTACTATAGCTATCTTTGCTTATTTCATCTCGAGGACTTGCTTTAGCACAAGGACCATTGAGTAATGCAAAAGTAAAAAAATATGAAAATTATGTTTAATTTGTATTACTGTTTTGCATCTAACACTATGTTGGAAATTTACTTTGTTTTTACTGCTGTACTATTATGCATCTTGGAAATTTATCTATAAATGTACCTTAAATTCATTTAAGTAATTGACTGAATTAGTTAAAATTCATTGTAATTTTGATATTGTTTATGTTCTATACATTGGAATTGATAACTCATCTCAAGGACCAACTTTAACATAGTGACCAGTGGAGTGTTAAAGTTGAAAGAGATGAAAATTATATTTGAATTTATTACAACAGTACTTTTCTAGATCTAGCTTTGTTATTTACTTCTGCTTATACAATGATGATAAAAACATATGTGACAATATACCTTGAGAGAGAGAAAATATTGAAGTCATTGGTCTTGTTGGCCATATGGGTGAAAGGGGTTGTTTCTCCACTTTTACGGTACAACTTTGTCTTGTGGGTATGGGGCTTTCATTACCATATTGGTGTGACCCCTTTGGTTGACTTATGGTACTAGCGCCCTTATTGTGTGTGGTACCTTGACCAACTTTGGTATGATTGCTTAACCTTATTACTTTTATTGTTTTATTATTTTGTGACCACATGACCTTTGGTACCCTACTCTAAGTGTACTCAACTTTATTTTATGTTTTATTATGGTAACCACCCTAAAACCTAGGGTTTTCCTAAGTGTCCATTCTAGAAGACATGCCAAATTTATATCAGTATGTTCATAACTTCACTCTTGGAGTATCTTGGCATGAAAGAAGTACTATAGATATGATATTTGCTGGATGCATAGGGTTATTGATGCTGTAAAGTTGAGTACACTTAAAGTAGGGTACCAAAGGTCATATGGTACCTCTTCTAGGGCTTCTATAATTGTGTTGTGAAATGTAAACCGTGATCTCCAACCCGTGAGCTCCAACTGTGAAATGTGAACCTAAACCATCAACACTCTAACTCTCTCTCTCTCAAAGTATGTCTTTCGATAGATTGTCCTTACAATGACAAGAGCTGACTCAAAATGTTTGAGTATAAGGAAGATCCCAACCAGATTTATCTAGCATTATTATTGTTTTCTAATTACTATTCATTATTTAAACTTCATTGTAATTTTGTTATTGTTTATGTTCTATACATTGGAATTGATAACTCATCTCAAGGACCAACATTAACGTAATGACCAGTGGAGCAATAGAGTTGAAAAAGATGAAAATTATGTTTGAATTTATTACAATAGTACTTTTATGGATTTAGATTTGTTATTTATTTCTTCTTATATAGTGACGATAAAAATATAGATGACAATATACCTCAAGAGAGAGAAAAGATTAAAGTCATTGGTCTTGTTGGTCCTATGGATAGAAGGGGTTGTTTCTCCACCTTTACAGTACACCTTGGTCTTGTGGATATGGGGGTTTCATTACCATCTTGTTGTGACACCTTTGGTTGACTTATGGTCCTTCGTCTTCTACTTGGTCCTAGCGCCCTTATTGTGTGTGGTACCTTGACCACCTTTGGTATGATTACTTAACCTTATTACTTATTATTATTATTATTATATGACCACATGACCTTTGGTACCCTACCCTAAGTGTAATCAAATTTATTTTACATTTTATTATGGTAACCACCGTAAAACCTAGGGTTTTCTAAGTGACCATTATAGAATACATTCCAAGTTTATATGTTATGTTCATAGCTTCACTCTTGGAGTATATTGGCATAAAATAAGTATAGATCTAATATTTGTTGGACACATCATGGTTATTGATGTTGTAAAGTTGAGTACAATTAAAGTAGGGTACCAAAGGTCATATGGTACCTCTTCTAGGGCTTCTAGAATTGTGTTGTGAAATGTGAACTGTGATCTCCAACCTGTGAGCTCCAACCATGAAATGTGAACCTAAACCATGAGCACTCTCTCTCTCTCTCTCTCTGTCTCAAGGTATGTCTTCTGACAGCTTGTCCTTACAGTGACAAGAGATGACTCAAAATGTATGAGTATAAGTCATATCCAAACCATATCTATCTAGAGTTGTTATTTTTCTTTAATTACTATTCATTAGTTAAACTTCATTATAATTTTTTTACTGCTTATGTTCTATAGATTGGAATTGATAACTCATCTCAAGTACCGAATTTAACGCAGTGACCAGTGGAGCGTTAAAGTTGAAAGAGATGAAAATTATGTTTTAATTTATTGCAATAGTATTTTTCTGGATCTAGCTTTGTTATTTATTTCTTCTTATACAATGATGATAAAAATATATGTGACAATATACCTTGAGAGAGAGAAAATATTAAATTCATTGGTCTTATTGGTCATATGGGTAGAAGGGGTTGTTACTCCACCTTTATGGCATACCTTTGTCTTATGGGTATGGGGGTTTCCTTACCATGTTGTTGTGACCACTTTGATTGAATTATGGTCCTTCATCTTCTTCTACTTGGTCCTAGCACCCTTATTATGTGTGGTACCTTGACCACCTTTGGTATGATTACTTAACTTTATTACTTATATTGTTTTATTATTATGTGACCACATGACCTTTTGTACCCTACTCTAAGTGTACTCAACTTTATTTTATTTTTATTATGGTAACCACCCTAAAACCTAGGGTTGTCTAAGTGACCATTCTAGAAGACATTCCAAGTTTATATATTATGTTCATAACTTCACTCTTGGAGTATCTTGGCATGTAATAAGTATAGATAATGATATTTGCTGGATGCATAGGGTTATTGATGATGTAAAGTTGAGTACACTTTAAGTAGGGTACCCAAGGTCATATGGTATCTCTTCTAGGGATTCTAGAATTGTGTTGTGAAATGTGAACCATGATCTCCAACCCATGACATCCAACTGTGAAATGTGACCCTGAACGATCAACACTGTAACCCTCTCTCTCTCTCTCTCAAGGAATGTCTTCTGACAGCTTGTCCTTACAGTGACAAGAGTTGATTCAAAATGTTTGAGTGTAAGGAAGATCAAAACTAGATCTATCTATCATTATTATTGTTATTAATAACTATTCATTAGTTAAACGTCATTGTAATTTTTTGAATTTTTATTTTATGTACATTGGAATTTATAACTCATCTCAAGGACCAACTTTAACGCAGTGACCAGTGGAATGTGAAAGTTGAAAGAGATGAAAATTATGTTTGAATTCATTACATTAGTACTTTTCTGGATCTAGATTTGTTATTTACTTCTACTTATACAGTAATGATAAAAATATATGTGGCAGTATACCTTGAGAGAGAGAAAATATTAAATTCATTGGTCTTGTTGGTCCTATGGGTAGAATGGGTTGTTTCTCCACCTTTACGGTACACCTTGGTCTTGTGGGTATGACCAGAAGAGGTTTAAACTATGCCTATCAAGTTGATGCCAATAGTTAGAAGGACCATTGACATAGTGAATTTATCCGAGTTGAAAGTTTGGATGGGAAAATTGAAGACCATATCACTCTATCAACCAATTTATTTTTGGCCATTTTTTCCAATTTTGAACATGCAAGACAATTAAAGGAAAAAAGCCTTACTATTCAACATATGTATTTTCAAGCTTGGGGGAGAATTTATAACTATATATTATTATAGTGGAAAATTCATGCCTTAATGTCTTGTAATTATCTAATATGAATTATGCATACCCAACAAGGTCCTATCTGAACTTTTTTCCCATGGTGCAGGTAGAATCAAACATGTATTTGTCATATCTTTCTTCCTCGAGTGAGGGGATTTAAGTAAGAATAGATGAAAGTGAGACATCTAGTAGGTATAAAAGGGTTATACCAACTAGATGTCAAAATATCAGAATAAAATTCCATATACGCATGGGATTTTTTCTTGTTGAAGGGGGGTCATGTTCCTATGATGATGAGACAATAGGAATCATCGAGGGGCCCTTGACGTACAAACATATAGTGAAATAATGGGTACCTAAGTATCTTCCTCAACTAAACATAGATTTTTGTGTGAACAAGAGGATATATCGAATTGCACCATCGTTATAACATGATTTGGGGATGTTTTGCATGGATGGCATAAAGGTTGGTTACGACAGATGTACACAATTGATGGAGTATGTTGGACCCTGTTACAACTGTAAATATTGGTTGTGCCTTTTCCAATACACACAAAGTATGCACAGATATGGATTTCCAGCAAATTACTTATAGCTGAAAGACAAAGATCAAAATAAAGGAGAAATGTTGTACATTAATGGAATGCCAAAAGCCACATGGAATATTGCGGGGTTTATAAACAGTACACAACCAGGGTCTACAATTAAGAAACCCAACTGTATACTTGAGGGGCATGAAGGAAACCATGTATTTGTATGTGACATTAAATCAATAGCTGTAGGGGAAAAGTTGCTTATTAATTACAATTTGAATCTAGTAGATACAAACACAGTTACTATGGGAGTGGTACATCTAACAATTTACCCAACATTTTATTAATGAATTTAACCTCTTAAGGATTTTTCGTTAGTGATCAATTATTATAATTTTTTTAAAATTTTCTATATTTACTTCATAGGGTAGTGATCGGGGCATCTCCCCAGCAAATGGTTAGAGGAGTACAACTTCCTTGAGGAAACATGTATACATCTTTGTAATAGTACAAATACAATTTGAAAAAAGTGTTTTTGTTGTTGTGTTTTTTCATGAGTATATTCATTTGGTTTATAGAATGTTATTTTTATATTTGTTGCAGAGTGTTGATCAGGGAAACCACCCAGCTGTTTATAAGAATTCAGCAACCTCAGGGCAACAGGTATACCTAATTTTTAATATACAATTTAAATACGTCAATTTTTTTTCTTATTACGTTGTTACCGTGAGTATTTTGGTTTCATTTGGATAATTTTTTCTATGTTTTTGAAGCAGGGTGCTGTAAGGGGAACCTCCATAGTAGTAGATGATACTAGACCTCCCTTGAAGCAGGATGTATACATCGATGCATTTGTACAAATTAAATATGAACAAAAAAAAATTGTTGTGTTTTTTCATGAGTCTATTTGATTCATTTAAATAATGTTATCTATATACTTGTTACAGAGTGTTGATCGAGGAAACCACCCGGCTGTTGATCAGATGAAAAAATCCATGGGGAAACATGTATACCTGATTGTAAATTTACAATTTAAATATGTAAGGTTGATGTTTTGGTAAAGAGATCGCATGCCTGTCAAGTAAGTTGTGGAATTTTGAATCATAATATAAACTCATTTAGTACTTTATAATTTTTACTTGTAAATGATGGTGAACTTAAAAAAAATATTTTTTGTATTTATAGGATTTCCTATGACCACACACTAGTGGTCAAGGCGGTGTTGGCCCCAGTGATGCTCGTGGAGAGTCGTCAAATGAGAAAACGACTCCATGCACATCTCATGTGCCAATGTTGTCAACTGAACAATCAACAATAAATTTCGTGACACCCCCGAGGCCAGCTATGAGTGCATCGGCTAGTGATTGACACACACTAGATCATGCAGAAGAAGGGGTCAATGTAGAGCATGCTAATATTGATATTTATAAAGCAGCATTTCCTGGATATTCCTGTGTGACTATCACGGGTAAAATAAAAACAACATTCTTGGTGGACAATAAGCTCATTCCAATAAATATAGAGAAGATCCCAGGTAATTATTATGGATTGTTCAAGTTAGTGTTTTTAATTTAATTGTAATATACCGATAAATCATGGATGTTTCATCTAATGTTGTCATGATCATTTTGTAGGAAATGCTGTTTAAGTTTTTTATAAACATCTAAATGATTTGTCCTTGGAGATATTTGGGCCCACTATCTGCACAAGGTGGGATAGATAAATTAAAAATTTAAAAGATGAGCTCACTAATCGGTTGGTTGGACTGTTCGACAACGAGACCTTTAATATAGTTGAGTTCCTAAGAAATCTATGCAACATATGAATATTGTTTGGTACCAATATAGGGTTCACCTAGAAAGGAACCCTAGGTATGAATGACCTCTGATGATTCCATTTAGAGAGTGGAAATCCTTAGTGGAAGATGGAAATGAGAGGTCTATGAGAAAACAAGGAAAGCTAGAACTATGCAAAGGGAGGTAGGAAATACTTTCCACAATGTAATTCTAAACCTTATTATTATTAATTTATATATAAAATTTGGAAGATGTAACCTAATTCAACACTTTCATAGGTTGTATGATATATCAAAGGTCACAAAGGAAAGACAAGAAAAAATTGGACAGCACAAGCTTGGTCCCGGTGGTTATTGAAATTTGGTGGCATGAATTGTAAGTATTGAAAAACTAATAATGCATCCAAATAATAAATTGCAAATTATTTTAGTTTTATTGCATCGCAAAAGGTAAATTAATGACATTATGCAAATATGTAGACCATCTGATTCAAGGAAGTTCCCACTAAGGAATACTTGAAGCTTGGCTTCCAGCACGACTTTGGAGCTGTTGTTGAACGCCGAAAAATCTTGTCTAGGCAAACACAATTTTCTAGTGATCCATCTTGAAGACAAGTATATAAAATATATATTGTTTAATGAATATTTATTGCTTATGCAATCTATTCGTTATAAAAAATTGCCATAAAACATTCACTTTGTTTTGAGCAAAGAAAGAAATAGTCCAATCAATGTCAAGGTCAATGAACAACAACTAATCGAATATCATGCTTTGAATCCCAGTAATGAATTTATTCATACGATACATAAATTTTAAATGTTACAATTGAAGATGGAGAACAATAATTATAGTTTCCCATGTTTAAACAGGAGGGCATGTAGAAGTCATAATGTAAAGGTTAAACCTAGAGTACATGAATATGAAGTACATCATGTGGCCACATCAGGTAAAAAAAAACCTTTGTAATGTTTTTTTTAAATGAAATACTTGTCATTATAATACCAAAATATATCAATGTAACATTTCAAATTATTGCAGCAAATTCAGACTCCTTGCTGAAAAATCCACGATAAGTTTTTGAACCACAAGGAACTGAAAAACAAGTTCCATATGATGAGTTTCTTCTTGATTTTGTAAAGAGAAAAAATAGCAGAAAGAACTGATTGAAGAAATACTGTGAAATTATTTTCGATAATATAGTGGCATGCATATTTTTTTCCCTATTGAATGAATAGATGATTTAATGAATGTTAGATTTTATTGAGTGAATGGTAAATGTTTGTTTATGATGAAATATGCATGTTTGCACATATTTTTTTTCCAAGTACATGCATTGGGTATGGGGAATTGAGAGTGATGTTAGGGGGGCAGGGGGCATACACTAGTACAAAATGAGGAATTAGCTACTATGTGACTAAAAATTCTAGTCACCATAGGGTTTTCAAGTGATTTACTACTAAATATGAGCAATTTTGATTGAACCAACTATAAATGACTCAAATTAGCAACTAATTTAGTCACCAGTTAACAATTATGACTAGATAATAAGTGTCTGAGTTAAAAATGACTAATATAAACGACTAATTTAGTCACGGCAAGAAAATTGACTAGCTAGAAGAATATGAATTAGTTATTTATGTTAGTAATTTTTAACTGTGTCATGGAAAATTGCAATTTTGACAATAAAGTGTAAAATTTATAAATTGTCTACCTTCTACTAGTACAAAATGAGGAATTAGCTACTAGGTGACTAAAAATTCTAGTCACCACAGGTTTTTCAAGTGATTTACTGCTAAATATGAGCAATTTTGATTGAGCCAACTATAAATGACTAAAATTAACGACTAATTTAGTCACCAGTTAACAAATATGACTAGATAATAAGTGACAGAGTTAAAAATGACTAATTTAGTCACGACATAAAAAATGACTAACTAGAAGAATATGAATTAGTCATTTATGTTAGTCATTTTTAATTGTGTCATGGAAAATTGCAAATTTGACAATGAAGTGTAAATTTTGTAAATTGTCTCCCTTCTATTAGTAATATTGGTGCCATGCATCTTGATCTTCAGAGATCCAACAAAGCAATTGCATGAATTTTCTCTCTACCATCTTTATCCCTGCTGCACCAATGAAACAAACTTGGTTAAGCGCGTGCCAAAGGAAAATTAGCTTCCTACGTCAATTATGAATTAGGTACTAGAACTAGTACCATATCAATACCTATCTAGAAGAATCATAGTTAGTTTTTTATCCTTCAACAATGTAAGAGTCCCTACAAGTCCCATATGTCTAAGGTGTTTTTCTAACTTCAATATAATTTATATATTCATGATCAGTGTCCATCAAACGTCTAGATACACTAGTCGACATAGCTTCACTAGGATGAGTTCCTTTAAATGTCGTCAAACTTTGCACACAAATTATTGAAAAAATACTTAATTAAATATGTGCTCTCATGTCGTCTGGTGATTTTTTTTTGGTATTGGATTATTTTTCGAAGAATGCTTCTAATTGATCAAATACGCTTGATTAATTTATCCTATAAAATTAGGTGTCAGGAATTTGCCTCACAATTCACCTATTGTACATAAATTGGATGTAAACCCTAAAAAAGTGTTAATGGAGGAGCTATTGTCAGTGGTCATCCGCTTAAAGAAACATGTAAATATTTTTGCAACTCTTAATTTTTAGTAATCCCATTGAAGTTGTTGTGAGTTTTTTTCTAGTTTATTCATTAAATATTCTCTCTATACTCCAAATCGCAAGTGATTAGGCTTAGAGACCCTCAAATTTGCAATTTGTATTTTCTAGGTCCATCATTATTTTTTCGTTTGGCCTGACACTTACCCTCAATGCTTACCTCTGTAAAAAGACATTGAATAATAAGCCAACATTCAAGAGTAGAGGAAAAATACACTTAGAGAAGGCATAATTTACTTTACTTACAGAGAAAAACATAATTTTTTTTCAGGGGAACACAGAATAGACTATAAGTTAACTTGGAAGCGATACGACATACTGATTTCTCAATATGCTAAGTATAATGTCCCTAATTTTGGATTGCCATATTCTGCATTTGGAGAGGACTTTCAGGCTTGTGTTAGCAAGTCAAAGGAGTGTGATAATGATACCAGAGAGCTTGGACAAGTTTTATGGGGCCCAACTTAGTCTGATTATCATTATTCACCATCAAGATCACTTCCGCACAGTTATCTCTTGGCTCCTTTACATTTCGACGATTCCCGTAAATTCAGAAAATTATTGTGCATAATTTAATTAAAGTCACTAAAGGTGTAACCACGACAAAGAGCTTTAAATGATGAAAAGACAAGAAAGGGAACTAATTCATTATTTAATGTCACCTAGAGAAAAATGTACTTTTATAAAGTGACATTGAGTAATAAATTAATAAAGTAACTATTGAAAAAGCCACTTTATTTAATTTATTTAAAAACAGGAACGGATATATTAAACGACAATGGTTTAACCATTGGTAATAACCACAAAATTCAAATGCCATTAAGGAAGTGAAATACAACCCATATACAACTATTAGCCCTTATGGGAGCAACAAAATTTAGAGCCCTCGCGGAAGTGGAAAACTTAATATACCCAAGACAAACTAGGTTCCAAAACCTACTAAATGAGTTTTTACAGAAAAGAAATATTAAGATAAAGACTAGCAGAAAAGGAAAACCAAAATTCAGAGAGAAGGAAAACAAAAATTACTAGCATTAATGGTTGTTTTCGCCAGGGCGTGATGAGGGTCCAGGACGTCCTTTCATTTCCATCCTTGCCACATTCAAATCCAATCTTTCAACCTTTATTTCCAGCTTTCTAAGAACCGGATGAACACCTGTTCAGTCCTTGCAATCCCCAGCTCGAATTATTTCCTGAGTTGAATTAAATCTTGGTCCACATTATCAAGTCTGTGGCCACCTTCTGAATCCATACAGTGCAGGAGACGTTTCATTCTTTTTAGCTTCTGCTTGATACCCCTGATTTGCTCTCCAATGACCCTGTTATCTAGAGAGGAAGCAGAGGATTTGGATGTGGATTCCATGGATGCACCGAATAGCAGAAGACAGGCTATACTAGAAGGAGCTTCAACCTTGTAAATAATCCAACATTGTGAAACCAACAACTAGCCACCACCTTTTATCATTCCAGGATCTTCATGCATCATTATGTGAACTGATGCTGTCATACTGGAGATCCTCATCATATCAGAACTAAAGACGAGTGAGTGTAGAATGATGGAGGGTGAGAACATGGGGGTATAGTGCCAGACAGGCCACCCTTTATGCTCATTAAAATTGGTTCATGGCATAATTATTTCACCATGCATCGATTCATTTCTCCATAGCATGCCATAGGGACGGATGGGGCGGGCGATAACGACTACCAACAGCATGGGGAGCCACTCGATGGGATTGAACCTTAGGCTCATGGACATGTGGGAGCAAGGAGACCCAATTCTAGGGGATAGAGCACATGTTCATGCATCCATTGATGTCAAGTATTCGTCGACCCAAGAAGGAAGCAACATTGGATGCTAAGTTAGTGAGAGTGTTTTTTATCCTTAGCACATGTAAGGCTTCAAAGTTTTGAAAGAAGGAGATGAAGCTTTGGATTTTTTTTAGAAGCTATCGGATCTTCATATCCTCTGGGATATTTCCTAAATTAAGAGCTTGAATAACTAGTCTAGAGTCACCAATCACCACAATGTCCCTTCTGCCATGAGTTTTGGCAAGGATAAGGCCTTGCTAGAGAGCCAAGGCCTCCGCCATATTATTTGATTTGATACCCAGCCCCCAAGAGTAGGACAGTTCCTCATTTCCATCTAGGGAAAGAATTACCTTGCCCCCCTTACCTCCCAAGACAAAGCCACTTTATTATTAAAAGGGTAAAAAGGAAAAAGGTAGCCAAAAGGGGGTAAACATGAAGATAAAGATGAAAATTTATTTTCTTATTAAAAAGTTATTTCATTTTTAATAAATGAGAAAAATAGAGAAAAAGAAAAAATATGAAAAGAGAGAAAACTCATTCTTAGGGGATTATTGTCAATTTGCATTTATGAAAAAGAGCTCTTGAACAAAGCTTCTGTGGTGAGACAAATCTTCCCTACAAATCATGTGCACTACATTGCCTTAATATTTGGATTGTTACTCATTCCATATTTGAGAAATTTAAAGAGTTTCCATGGTAAATATGGAGGGCACAGTCATTTCTTGGATGTCTTACTGCTAGAGGAAGAGCACACTGCACCAGTAGCTCATATATCTTTACAGTTTGAGGACGAATCCTTTGAGAAAGTACAAATCATAGTTTCCAAGGATTAGAGTGTAGAAGAGGGTGTATTCACTATCCAAGTCGTGGGTAAGAAATATTGATGCATATCTATGACATGGCATTTTTACAATGTTTGGTAAATAGGGGCGCACTATTGAAGAAGAAATTAGTGATTTGTTAACTCTTATATCATCTACCAAGAAGAGACACGAGTTTTCCATTGTGTTAAGGCTATATTACTCTTGTCATGGGGACCAAGATGCTATAGGATTTTCATTCTTCATAGTACTGAGTTTTCTCAATAAAAAGGGTTGTCATAAAATTTGTGAGATTGGTGCATTATTATCTACATTCTTATGTGGTGTTTGGTGGTAGAAATCCTTGTTATTAAGGAAGGATTTAGTATACTGGTTGACTAATTTGGGGTCTTGAGTAGTGTTCTTAATCCAAGGCTGATTTGGGGAAAAATCGTGAAAATATATCAGCTGCTACAGGCATGTGGAATGCATAGAACCAAAATTGCTCTTCCACAATCATCTTATATCATTCCCTGAACTTCAAGAAGATTGATACATAACTCTATACTCCCATAACCATTGAAAGAAGGCGGTCATCTCCAGATCTTTACATTTATCTTTCAGCTGGGTGTGGATTTTTCTTATAGCCACACATATATATGTTTATATACTGCTGAAATATACTTGTTCAAGTGGCCACATTCCAACAGTTCCATATCTGAAGTAATTTCAAGAGCACTGTCCTTATATGCTGGTAATTACAGTGTGGGGATTCTCATGACAATATAGTCAACTTACTCTTTTCAAGGCATGTATTGTGCTCACTTATTATACTTATCAGTCCTATAATTGATGTTGAGAATATATTTGTTCTGAATCATGTGTTGTATATGTTCACTCCTATATTATGAATGATATGTGTGCATTATGTCTAAAATTTCGACTCATTGATGCCAAGCAAACCTTGAAACCATTATTACATAACCAGCAGTGTCATAAGTAGCCAGCGTTTTAATTTTATTGCTCAAGCAGTGGATATCTATTTGGTAGTGAAGTGTTTTTAGGAAGTAGAAGACCAAGTAGATTTCAAAACAAGTAGCATGCTAAAGTAGTAAATCTACAAATGTATGAAGGAAGGTATCAACCAAGAGTGCTTCCTAAGTCATATTTAAGCCACAATAAGCTACAGTTGAGTGACCAACAAATTATCTGGCCTCACCTTTTAGCCTTAGTAATATACAGTTTGGGAAATTTTTTACTTCAATTTGGATAGATTCATTACACTAAGTGACTCTGTTGACTTCAAACATGTACTAGGCAATAAACTAATCAATAATAGATAAAACAAAATGTGAAAATGAGGTGGCTTCTAGTTTTGCAAGAGAGATTCTGACCTCTGTGTTCCAAGGTCCAAAAATATGCTCCCAAATAGTAGGGAATCTTCAACATTGTAGTGAAGAAAAACTGCACAACATTATAGTGTGGATTCCTTCAGTATGACCAATGTTGCTTTCAAAGGCAGGCCATAAACTGAACTATGAAGGACTATGCATAATGTGTTGGAAAATTCAGATCCTACGAGTGAGGAGCAGGGGTGCTTCACTCTTTAATAAGATCTTGATTCCATCTGGAAATAAGAACAATATTACAGGCAAATAAGGTTTATACAGCACTGGAATTTCTTTCTTTGGAGCAATTATGTTATCGTCAAAGATGGGGTAACAAAATTAGAGATGCACAATGAAAAAACAATTTTCTCAAACAAGTTCCTACAATTGTGTTACATACTCATATAGTGCTAAGTTTTTGTAGATTTCAGCAAACTCTACACAAAGTCTTTCCTCAACATCTATAGAACTCACTCCCAGCGCCCATGTTGCTGGATTGTATCCTTCTACAATCTTTGGAACTCCTGGAACAACCTAATTAAATAAACAAGAATTAGACAAGATCATTATTTTCTGCTATGGATTGATAATGGAAAGCACAACTGTTTACTAAATAGATTATAAAAGATGGAACAATAAATCAACCATACCTCATAATACATGAACAGTTTATGAGAATGATGACCCACAGGACCTGCATAGATGATTTGGGCACCCTTTTTCAAGAGTAAGAGCTGTAGTTTAGAAAACCATTAAAACTGAAAAATTTAGCAAGTATTGAATATGTGGAACACTGTCTTATTCTAGTGGCTAGCCCATTGCACCCCTTTCCTTTCGTTAAGCCAAACAAAGAAACCTAAAAATAGGAATTTTTGTTTCACATCGCATAGATTGATCATGAGAGTATTTGAATTCACCTCATCAAAATATTCAAATATATCAATGCTAGGTTGGTGGATGGAACAAACAACTGTTCGACCTATATTGACTATGTTGTGAACAGTATGCATAACTATCGCTGCAGCACAGACATCTAGTCCTGAAGTTGGCTCATCCATGAATACTATAAAAGGATTGGAAACTAGTTCCACTGCTATGGTAAGTCTCTTCTTCTGCTCTGTATAAATACCTGTCACTCCAGGAATCCCTACAAGAGCATCTCTCAAAGGGGTGAGCTTGACAAGCTCCATGACTCCTACCACGAACATCTGTAATTAGCGTAGCAACAAAAATATGTGAGTAAAAGTTGATTGGACAACCTAATTAACAAGGAAAGATCTTCACTCTGAAGCACTGCATGTAAGGGGGATAAATTTGGATGAACCATTCTAGTTTTCTCGTCAACCTCACAAGGAAGATGAAGCCATGCAGAAAACACAAGTGATTCAAATAATGTGACATTTGGAGAATGGATATCGTTTTGTTCGTAGTATCCTGAGATGTGAGAAAATTTTTCTTGCTTCTTGGGGAATCCGGAGATGCTTATATCCCCTTCTATATAGCCCCCTGATTTTCTTCCAGCCAAGACATCCAGAAGGGTATTTTTTCTTGCACCACTAACTCCCATCAAGGCTGTAAGTGCCCCTGGTCTAAAGGATCCACTTACATTGCAAAGGAGTTGTAGCTTGTCTTGGGCCAAGCCTTCACTTTTCATCTCCTATTACAAAAATAAACATTAGTTCCAGTCCCCAAATGATCTATTGAAGAGAAACTGGGTATGTCAAAGTTCTAGGTAAGTGTATTGACATTTATTAGATTTGGGTGCATTTATTTTATTTGAAAACCTCTGCTACAAGCCACAAGTATCCAAATGGTGTTTTTTTTGTTCACAAGCAAAAACCATTTGTTTTTTCCCATGCTGGTATACAATGCCTGTGGGTTCCTAGGCATATATTCTTCCATTTGTGTTCACCTCAATTTCATGTTGCACATTCAAGCACTTCAGGAAACTCAAGGTAAAGTCTTGGTATTTTTTATAGATTGATGTCTTTCTTGGAAGAAGGTTTCCTTTTCATTTTGTTTTTATGCATTTTTCATTATTTAAAAAGCTAAATGAAAGTTGTGGTTAAATACAAGCATAAACATGATTCCTTAAGGACCAGAAATTTTTGTATATATGGTAATCCCTGAAGAGCAGGGGAAACTAGTTTTGATGGGAAATATTAGCTTCACCACTAAACTTGTTTTAAGTTTATATTTCACACTTATTCACTTGACAAAATATTGGAGACATGTTAAAACTGTTATGAAAGGGAGGTCAACCCAACATTACAACTTTATCTCTATTTGCATTTCAAATCATAATTTTACCTTGGTGTTGTCTACTTATGCGAAGTTAGACTCAATGCTTGTGTAGAGACTCTAATTTCATATGGCACCTTTGTTTTTATTTTCAACATGGTATTAGAGATGGATAATTTGCACAAAAGTTCAATTGTGTTTCTGTTACTATCGGGGGTTTACATGTTCATTTCTATGAAGTTATTGTTGCTCAAGGAACAAGCATATCCATGGAAAGAAACAGGTGGTTGAAACAAAAGGAAATGGTAGAAAACTCAAGAGAAGGATGTCTCCTAGAAGGGAAGCATTTGATGACACAAGTAATGGAGCTCAAAGGACATCCCTTCGTCCACCATGGAGGGAGGCTAGATTTTTCATCAAGTAATACATAATCTGTGAAGAAAGGTTTAGTTTACTTTTTCATTATCATTTCATACTAATTGTTCATTTAAGGAACTAACACCTCATCTACATGCCATATTTCTTCTTAAAAAACTTAACCAAAATATTTGAGATTGTATGCAGTAGTAGGAAACCTAAAAGAATCTCCCTCATCATTGGTTAATTAAATTGCTTATGCAAGTGACATTAACCTGTGAATGACAAACTTGGGATCATTTTTTGAATAGGACATGTGGTTCTTAAAGGAGTTGGAGAGGAGGAAACAACCATAGCAGGTATAGAAAGCTACAGGTAAGAAGTTGTGCTTTCTGTGAGCTAGAAACAAAGTACATGGAATGTAGAGTCTATTTGACATCTTTGAAAAAGGACGAAACTCAGAGCATGACAATTGCTCTTGTTTCAGTGACTCTTGTGAAGTTGTTCCTTGTAATTTATTGTCGAAGTTTTACTAATGAGATTGTCAAGGAATTTTCTCAAGATCACTTATTTGATGTAATCACCAATGTAATTGGTCTAATCGCTGCTATCCTTGCAAGTACTCTATACTGGTGGATAGATCTTTCTAGAGCAAGTACTCTATACTGGTGGATAGATCCTGCTGGCGCAATTGCAGTGGCTCTTTACATAGTCAGAACATGATCGAGCACAGTTTTGGAAAATATGAATTCGTTGGTTAGGAAACAACTTCACCTGATTATTTTGCAAAAGTTGACATATCTCTGTTGGAATCATCACAAAGCCATATGACATATTCATACACTGAGAGATTACACATTTCGTTCTCATTATTTTTTTGAGGTAGACGTTGTGTTACCTAGTGATATTCCTTTACAAAAGGCTCATGATATTGGTGAAGCACTTCATAAAAATGTGGAATCTCTTCCTAAGATAGAATGGGCTTTTGTGCATTTAGACTATGAATACAGTCACAAACCTGAGCATGGGAAAAGATACTCCTAACTTTGTATACAGGTGTCATATTTTATAATGGGAACTTCATAATCTGATGTTCAGATCTTCTTTTAGTCTCCGATTGGCAACATTATCATCTTAGGATGTGATGGTAAAGCAATATTGTGGGGCTTGTATATCTCCCATTTCACCTACAATTTGGCACATGCTCTTGGAAAATTGCATACAAAAATCAACAAAGAATGTAGTAGATCCTGAGAACCCAAACCCGTGGGAAAATATTTGAACAGAGATATCCTACCATCCTCTTACAAAGCACAACCAGATTCCTTTAAACATAATGCATGTGAGGCTTGAACAAACAACAGGTCGAGGAATATTCTTAAGAGACTCATAAATGCAAAGGGTTTAAATGTGCCTTCCTCCCTGGACAGGGGCTTGTGCAATGGACACATGCTCTGTGGTTATGTCTGTAAATGTAGATTAACTAATCCCAGTGGATGTGATTGGAATCGTCTGTAGAATTTGGTGTGGATGTGGCACACGTTCCAAAATAAGGAATTGGAAATTTGGGACCCTAACCCTAATTTTTTATATCATTCATAAAATTATTGTAAAAACCTAGGTTTCTGACTGCAAATATGTAAAAGTTAACGCCCTCTTCCTACATTCATAGTAATTACTATACAAGTTTTCCAATGGTGTACTTACTAGCTTTCCATTTAATTCACCTAATAAAGCCTTGGTTATGCACACTTGTACATTTACAGTTAATTCATTTTTATATCATCCCCCTAAAAAATATTAAACCCATAGCTTAGATACATCAATTTCACCTCCAGTCTAGACATGAGGATTATATTGAATATGAAAACGTGCACTAATAAAATATGTATACAAACATCGACCAAACAATGTGCACTCTTTGTTACTAAGGCTCATTAATTTTAGATAGCGAATTTGCCATGCCAAACACTCCCTTGTATGGGGAAAGCCTACTGTTGAAACCAAATGGTATGCTTCTATTGCAGAGTATTTTGATCAAGCAAGGAAAATATTTCATTGGCATTACGTTACACAGATCCTAAGAACAATCCCAAATTGACTTATACTGGCATCATTTTTAGTCATCTTTCTTGTATGGCCATTCTAAGGAATTAGAACCATGTGGATGATTCTAGATTTCTAGATGATTTGGATCCGGGTTCAACCATAAACAAATCCTTCAATAAAATATAAAGTGACCAAATCCTGAACAATTAGAGCAATAATGTTGATTCCCTGATTGCTGGATTATTCCAATCTGGGTATGGGGCTAGGATGGCTGATTCCCTAATTCCTGGACTAGTATGAGGCTAGGATGGATGAATTCGGTCTCTCTGACTATACAAACAATATCCAAACTCTCTCTTAGCTTTAACGTCTCCAGGGAAATCGACAAGAATACTGATTAAATAAGGGCTCTTTTAAGTATTTCCTTTATTTGACTTCAACTAACTTTGTTGGATGGACTTGCTGAGTTTGACTAAATATGGTACCAACCTGTAGAGTTGGCCCCATATTACAAGTATTTCTAAACTGATATTTGGGGTCCCTGTAACTTTGATGTATGTTAAATAGAAATCTTCATCTTAGGCTACAACTTGTTGATGATAGAGAAGTAATCAAGAGAGTTCAAAATCCAGCTTGAGGATAGAACTAGAAACTTTGGTAACAATGCATTTAATTTCCTCTTTTAATGTTGATTTATTATTGAATTGTTAGATCGCTAATCCTGTATACCCCACAAATATAAATGCATCAAGTTTAGAAGTGATAATGATTGCAAAGCACATATGTACACATTATTGGCAAAAGAGATTAGGCCAATATTCCTTCACGAGAAAATTACTTCAACCACTTAACTTTGAAAATCAGTTGAAATGGTTTATACGAGCAATGATACAGACCATCTTTGTTTCACTAGAAAATTTTCTACTTGGCGTCCAAATTAAATCTATTTGTAGAGTAAATTTGAGCTTTAGCGTTGCAGTTATATGCATTTTCAAATGTAGTTAATTAAGCTATTAGTTGACAGGAGGGTCATTTTAGCTTGAGTGTAATAATTTGCCAGGGTATAATATTTTGAAAGTGTGAAGTTTTTAAGAGTGAAAATGTGTTTGCAATCTCAATAGAAGAAGTAAAGATCAATTGGGTTGTAATTGTGAAATATGTAACGTAATGTACATATTAATAGGTGTGTGTCACATACAAATGTCTAACAAATAATGATTGCCATGCTAATATTAGCATTTCCCTGTAGGCTTCTAACAACACTACTGATATTCACATCTCATTGAAACATTATACATGATTTCCTCAGGTACACACTAGAGGAGATTCATATGACTGGAGAAGATTTAAAGCAAGCAAAGGGTTGAAATTATCAGTAGTAAGAATTTGGATATTTGTAATTTCTAGCTGTGCAACGTGGCTTAAAACAGTTGCGAAGACTTGAAACTTTTAGTAGTAATCATTTGGATATTAATAACTTCTAGATATGCAAAGTGGCTTATAACAATCGTCCAAGTCTATCAATAGTTTGCGTTATTTGGTACTAGGCTGGCTAGATAAATGGTTCATTGTAAGACAAAAGTTGATGAAATTAAGGTGTTACTAGTGTAAATGATATCATTGATGTTCAACATAAGATTCAACTTCTTGTCATGTCTCCCATGATTCTGATATTTAACAAGCATAAAATTATAAAAATGGTAAAATTGTTATGAAATTATTTGATAAAGTTGTTTTAAAAATAGATATTTGATTGTCAAGTTGGGCCCGAAGAGAATGAAGCCCATAATAGCAAAGGATTTTCAAATTATGGTTTATCTTCATCTTTTTTAAAATCCAATGAAATGAAGGTCTTGAAATTCAATTTTTGGGTTATAGTCATCTTTTAAAATTGAAAGCACAATAATGAGAATCAATTAAAGGGAAAGGAGAATACATAGAAGATCAATGCTTTCACCAAACTTCTTGAATATTTGTTTTCAGGGACATGAGAATATTCACCAAAATTCTCGAATTTATTGTATTAGGGACATTAGGAATTTCATAGTAATTAGCTAAAATGGAAAGAATTCAGGCTTAACTTCCATATAATAATCCATTCCAAGCCTTGATTTTCAAGTATGGATTTTAATCCTTGATTTTTAAGTATCAAGAGGTTTGTGCCAATTATTTTTCTCGGTGCTTAATGACCGATCCTTTCTAGTTTGTCACTATGCTGGAATAATTTTCTTATGTATTTGAACTAATGAAATTTTAGCTTAACAAACAATTGTTTTTTAGTGCTACACACGCGAGCTACATCCTCCAAGCCCTTCTGACAGTGCTAGTGACACAGTGAGATACTTAGTCCTAGACTCATTTTAACCTTTTACTTTGTCCTAGATAGAGAGATACAATAATTTTTTATTATGTGGCATTGAAGTATTTCCAACAACATGAATTACAGATGTCAAATCATATGATTATGTCGAGGCATGGGGTTTTACTAGTTTTAGTGGTGTTGTTGTCTTGGATGATATTTGATGCACTCCACAAGAAAACCTGGACTAAACATGAAAGGAACCTGCAACATATGTTTAATTCTTTCAACCATGTTCGCAGTTGAGTGTAACTTGTAATATTTGAGAAGATAACAGAGGTGTTTCAACACTATTTGATTAGAGAAGAAGTTCCACCCCACCAGGCTATTATTCCATACCCACTTAGGTCCCAATCATGGTTTCAATGAATCTTGTGAATTTTTTCCTTGCAATTTATTGTCGAAGTTTTACTAATGATATTGTCATGGAATTTGCTCAACATCACTTCTTTGATGTAATCACCAATTTAATTGGTCTAATTGCTGCTATCCTTGCAAGTACTCTATATTGGTGGATAGATCCTGCTAGAGCAAGTACTCGATACTGGTGGATAGATCCTGCTGGAGCAATTGTGCTAGCTCTTTACACAATCAGAACATGGTTGAGCATAGTTTTGGAAAACGTGAATTTGTTGGTTGGGAAAATAGCTTCACCTGATTATTTTGCAGAAATTGACATATCTCTGTTGGAATCATCACAAAGCCATATGACATATTGATATAGTGAGAGATTACACATTTGGTTCTCATTATTTTGTTGAGGTATACATTATGTTACCCGGTGATATTCCTTTACAAAAGGCTCATGATATTGGTGAAGCACTTCAGAAAAAATGGGAATCTCTTACTGATATAGAACAAGATTTTATGCATTTAGACTATGAATACAGTCACAGACCTGAGCATGGGAAAAGCTACTCCTAACTTTGTATGCAAGTGTCATATTGTATAATGGGAACTTCATAATCTGATGTTCAGATCTTCTTTTAGTTTCTGATTTCCAACATTATCATCTTAGGATGTGATGGTAAAGCAATATTGTGGGGCTTGCAGATCTCCCATTTTTCCTACAAGTTGGCACATGTTCTTGGAAAATTGCATACAAAAATGAACAAAGAATGTATGTAGAGACTTCCTAGCAACTTGGTCTTTGTAAAATGGCTCAGTTAGAAGTAAGTAATTTTCTTCTTGAAAAAAAAAACATACAAATTTACTTTAATTGGAAGGAATATAATGTTTGCTTTCAGATGTTTTATATTTATGTAGATTATTAATATCAACAAATATCCATCTTAACCATGGGGTTTTAAAATTTTCACTTTTATGGACTTTATTTTTTTCGATTTCATCTATTAGCATTATAGACATGGACTGTATATGCATATCACTACTCTCAATGCAATGAACTCATACATACATTTTATAATACATATTCATGGAATTTTTCATTAGATATTCTTTAATTTTTTCCATAAAATGTTGAAATGTTGGTCAATGTTTCAAAAAAAATTGGCTCATGAATATCTGATGCCCAGATCTTATCCATAGATGCCCAGATCTTATCTTGCTTATCCCTACCTTACCATACCTTTTGCAATCCCAACTGCTCATGAGATTGATTCACTACTTGATTTTTGCATGCATATTATACTTGAAGGAAGACTTATGTCATGATGATTATTTCATTCAGTTTTTGTTTAAAATTTTGGGTCATATTGGTTTTGATTTTATGTTTGGTGGATTTTTTCAATAGCTGGGAAGATTCCTAATGATAATCCCATACCATGAGAGGGAATGCTGCTATGTCAGATGGTAATGATGTGGGTGTAGACCTGTCTGGAGGAATGTATGATGCAGGGGATCACATCAAGTTTGGGATACCCATGGATTTTACTGTAACTCCTTTTTCTTGGAGTGTGTTGGAGTATGGGGATCAGATAGATGTTGCTCATTAGCTAGGGGCAGCCCAGTCTGCCATCAGATGGATCACATATTATTTGATCAATGCAAATCCTTCAAGCAATGTATTATATATCTAGGTATGCCATGCCATCCTGTGTCTCTTAAGATTTTACTTTTACCCATCTATATTTTTGTGTGTCAAATTCTCCATCTGAAGTCATAACTAGCTCTAGGTTTACATATTTTTGCTACTTGGTTTTTCATACATTGTACAGTATTTAGCAACAACATGTGTCGATGGATTTACTAATTGGGTAATGTATCTCCAGGTGTTGCAGCCTGTAGCTGAAAATTATAACCAATATCAATTAAACAACTTATAATTTATTGGCATGCATTGAAGATCGATAAGTGAAATGAACCCCTCTAACTGTTTAATTCCAAGTAAATCCCAACTCTTAAATCCCATTGCTTGACAGTTTAGATAGTGACAGGTTTAGTCACAAGCTTACCGATTACCCCAAGGTTAGAACACTAATTGTGTAGCAATCTACAATTCTTAAATTCTTCATCTTTGTTGATTGGTTTGCATCTAGGATGATTGGCAAAGTAATTGAATTCGCATCTTGGATGATTGGTGAAGTAAGCCAATTTGATTGTTAATTATAATAGATTTGCTACTTTGAAATACAACTAACTTACATTTTAGCTTGTTTTGGTCCTACCAACATGGTTTTTTACCCAGTCTTAGCCAAAAGGCTGGGGTTTGCCAAAAATTTGGGGTTCATCCAAAGTTTGTGAGGACAATTTTTTTCCAAATGACTGCTAGTTCGAACAATATAGTGGTCATTTTGTGGAAAATGGGTTCACAACTTGAAATGAAAGGTGATCCCAAATAGAAGGTTCTAGGTATATTGGCCTCTATTTCAAAATTTTCATACCTTTCATGCTCTTGAAAATGAATTTGATCTTTGCATATAGAGTTTTCACACAAACACCTTCCAAACTTGAGAGTGCAAGATGAGTATGGGAAAATGAGCTTGTAAATGTCTAATTGAAATTATCCTCTATTGTAAATCACTGTATTTGCACTATTTGTTGCTATTAAGAAGTTTCATTCTTTCAATATGGAGGGTTGTTTTGGAAAAATATGACCGTTTCTTTAGGATACGAATATAGTTTTTGTTAACCAAACTTGTACTCAAATATGGTGATTTGTGCTGTACAGCTAAAATATTGTTGTGGGTTGGCTATTGCATATGCATAACCCCATCAGGTGATTTATTGCAATTTTAGTCATAGGAAAACACCCTGCCTTGCTCTCATTTTTGTCTATGGTCTAGAGGTTTGTCAATGCTACTTCACAAAAGTTCATATTGTAAACCTATTAGAATGCTAATTGAAATAGTTATGGAAGCAATATTGAAATTCCAAAGTTCAAACAAATAGGGAAGGAGGAAGTTGGGTTGGTTCTGAAGTGACCTCGATAGAATAGATTCCTTCATTTATAGTTACTCAAGCCAAAGTAGAAAGAAATTGACTATAAATTCCAGTTTATTATCATTGATTAGAGCTCTTTTATTTATTTTGGTTACAAGATTTCTTGATTCATTGATGTTATCTGTCCCCAGTAGTTATTGAAGTCACAAGTGTGATACTGTTATTATTTAACTCATATTTACGACACATATATTTGTGTCATTCATTCAATGGTTTATATCCAACTCTTAAATTTTGCAGCTGAATTTTTAACAAACTTTTATCATATTTTAAAATGACAAAAATGTTGGGATTTACGACACTTCCCTTCACTTGTAATCTATAAATAGACAACAACTTTTTGTGCCAGTTTCACACATAGATTTATTTAATAATTTATTTTGTCATATATTGCCACTTATCAAAAAATTGTATTTTGTATTCCAACATTATGTAGTCATGTATACTGCTCTATTCTGTACTCCAACTTGTTATATTGATGTATATCTTTATTTGTTTCAGGTGGGAAATGCAAGCATTGATCATAAGTCTTGGGAAAGGCTAGAAAATATGATGGAGAAAAGGCCAACTCTCTAGGTGAAGGATTCAATTTCTGAGTCAGATGTAGCAGTAGAGACAACAACATCAATGGCATTTGCTTCATTAGTGTTCCGCAAGACCGATTTTGCATACTCTGATATTGATTAGTCATGCACAACAATTGTTTCAGTTTGTTGATTCTCACAGGGGCTTATATCGCAGTAGCATACCTTCAATTCAAATATTCTACAATTCTACTGGATATAAATATGAGCTTCTGTGGGTAGTAGCTTGGCTTTATCATGAAATCCACAATGAGTCATACTTGAACTACATTTCTGTAGGGAATGGTCAATATTTTTCCCAATGGGGAGCTTCTCCAACTTGGTTCAGCTGGGGCAACAAACATACTGGCGTGCATGTAAGCCTTATTAACTTTTCATAAATGCATTCATTGTGCTTTAATGTCATCCCTTATCATTACATTGAGGTCATTTAATGTATATTGATCATAGAAACATGAAATTAGTTTTCTATTACTTATTTTGTGCCGTTCAAACCAAAGGCATCTCAGTCAAGCTAATCCCTAGAAGCCTCTGCACTGATCCAATGTGATGTGTATTGAAGAGAACTAGAGGATTGAAAGATTTGATATATCGTACAAGGAAAGCTAAATTTATTTTATTGTAATGGCATCTAATATATTTATTATATCATATATTCTACTCGCACTTAATATGAACTCGAAGGGAGGGATCTGGTGGTTGCTCTCACTGGGCATAGCAGCATTTGTTGTAACAGCAACTGTGTTGACAATACTACATTCTAAGAAGCATTCACACCATCAGGTCTCTCCTATTCTAGGACCTTCCGAAGCCGTTTCTCAGAAATATGCTCAAGCCTTGAAGGTTGCATTGACCTTGTTTCCTAATCAAAAGGGTATGTTTGTCTGTATATAATTATCTTATCAAACTTGGGCTATGGTAGGAAGGACTCATGATTGGGATTTTTCTGAAAGGAAATTATCAATGAAGTATTGTATATGTGTAAGGATGATAGACCATTTTGTGAAATCATCTGTAATTCTACTTTAGATACAGACGAAAGATTCAAATAGGGATCTAGCCTCTAAGTAGCAACTATGAGATTTTGTGGTAAATTTGGCCATGAATATGGTATTATACTTTGGCTATAGTAGTAAATTTCATGTATATGAAATGTAACCATGTTGTGTGTAAATAGTGTGTTGTTATCTTTCATACATGATGAATGTCCCATAATCTTTATTTCAACCACTATTAAACCTTACTTCTACTACCCTACGGTGGTATGAAAATCAATGGAAAATCAGATAGAGAAAAGGATGAAGACAAAGAAAAAAAAGTGAAACAGATACTTGATTGCATGGAAGTGTAAATGTCTATTTGGATACAATATAAATATTAAAAAAACCTAGCTTTTACATGTATTTTTGTTGTCTTGTCAAAGTTGAAGAAATGACTTGCCAAAGGTTGTAGGATTGTAGAAAGGGCTTCATGACTGAATACATGGCCTTCATAGCATGAATTGTTGAATCACCTAGATCTGGTAAGCCTACGTAAAATTCACAAACCAATTTAACTCATACAACATAGAACCAAACAATGCTATCAACATGAATATAGTATCTTAATAGATACACACATTGTTCATGCAAAGGAAATAAACCATATATTACTATCTTCCTATATCAGTTCAATTTTCACTCTTTTATTGTAACTTGCGCCACATGCAACCTAAAAAATCAAGATACATTACAAATTTAATATTAGTTGGTTTCTACCCTATGAAAACTATCTACATGACGTGTGTGCTGTGCATAAGGTATTTTGATGGTTTTTATGCCAAGTTCTTAAGAATTGGTAACTGTTACTATTGGATCCCAAAATAAATAACTGAAATATGTAATTCTAATCTCTCTCTCTCTCTCTCTCTCTCTCTCTCTCTCTCTCCCACACACACACATATATACATGTCCATCAAGTTGTAGTCTAGTCACTAGTGGCATCTTCGAGTGGTTGCTATGAAGAAAACCCAGGTTCAAATCATGGCAGGGTTTCTCCTCCTTTGCATCACATACACACACACAAGCACACATATACATGTCCATCAAGCTGTTGTTTGGTGGAAAATTGGCGTGGTTGCTATGAAGAAGGCCTAGGTTCAAATCATGGTAGGATTGCCCCTCCCTTGCATGGGATCTGTGGTTGTGGCTTGCAACTAGGCCATCAATTTTTGGGAACATGTCTTATAAGATGTCACCAGAATATGTGCCTTTTTGGGCTTTGTGCTAGATCATTGATGTAGGTTGTGGTAAGTTAATTTGTAATTTGTGCTGGCTTAATACCGACGACCTGATCTTCACTAAAAAAATTATAGAGCATGGGGCCACAGTTTTGAGGGATTTTAGTCCATTGGGTTGTTTTCCTTCAAATAAATATATGCTCCAAATAGTGTTTTAAGATGATTAAACTACTGTATTTCTTGGGCATCAAATGTGTTTTAATTAGTTGGTGTCATTAAGCATCCTCTTCTTCTATGATTCTTTCTTAGAATCAGGCAGAGCTCAAGTGTTGCAGGGGAAAGGGGTCCCTAACTGGCTGGCTGGACTGGTTTTGATTTGAACTAGGTTTGGGAAGACACTGGAACTAAACTGCTTTGGATTGGTTTACATGGGAAGGACTGGTCAGAATTGGTCCAAACCAGCTGGTTCGGATAACACTTGTAAAGGACCACACATGAATGCAAAATGAACACAAATGTCTTCTCTGTGGGAAACAAGGGATTTGATTTATCAATTCATGTGTTTTTTTATCCATCCCATCTCCCAGATGTGACCTAATCTGACTTTGTTTGATGCATCAAATTTGACACAGTGAGTAGAATTTGCCAGTTGTTTCCATATCACATATTACAGTTATATAGATCTAGATAGTTCTTATGTACTTGTTTTGAATACTATATACAACATGTTACATGAGCCTTTGGTTTTTAATAGTACATTTTTATTATTGGTGGATGTAGATGTTGAAAAAAATCAGTAAACAACTTAATGGGGAAGATTGGACGTGGAACAACTTGAACACATTCTACTGGGAAATTGGTTCTATTTTAGGTTCTATGAAGAAGAAACAGGCCCGAGTGATATGATAGAAATGTTCAAAATACTTTGAAGGCCATCAAGAAGGTTGAGTAAGTTCGTGTTAGCAAGGAGGCTAAATTATGGGAGAACAGGTTTGTCTCATTCTCTTCAACTTTCCTTGTAAAAGAGTCCAGGGATAATAACCAAAAATTAACTAAGTGGTTATCTTCTAGATACCTATATTTTATGTTAACTTCTATTCTCCCATTAAATGAAGGACTCAATCTCACGATGACATTACAAGGATAATGTATGTCTTGTCGTCGGTGAATTTGGACCTAAAGAGAATTGGGGCCAAATTCCTAGAATAAGCCAAAGGATTATGGAAGAACATTTAAGTCCTCAATTTCACTCTAAATCATGGCCATCGATTTTTTTTTCATTTTTTCCCATATGTAGTTGCGGACATTTTTTTCCACATGTGATTGCGAATTTGCAACTTTGAAGGAAACATGGTGGAGGACAATGCAATGATTGTCCTATGTGAGGTCATGTAAAGGCATGCCAAAGATATTCAAGTGATATAGCGTTCTTAATTGTATTTATTAAAGACCAAATATGTGTATATACTACACAATGATCATTATAATATTATTTTTCTATTGTTGTGACAATGCATACAAGTTCTTTTCTATCAACACCGATTCTCTCTAATTCCAAGCTTCACAACCCAAAATTGAAATCATTTGGTGAATCAATTGACAATCTATTTTTGCATTAAGAGTTTGTGTTGCCATAAGGATTTATTATGTAAGATTTGTAATAGTGCATTGTTTTAGGGTTTTCTATTTTGCATGATTATTTCTTTTAAAATTGAGTTTGTTGAAAGTCTCACATATTTTCCAATGGTTTTCACTATATTGGGTGGTTGTAACATATGTCCTAATATTGTAATAAAAAGGAATTTGGTGAGTATAGGAATTGCATTGCCCCTTCAAGAGGGGATGTTTAATTGGTGCGTTATTTGAGTGCTAATTGGTTATCTTGGATTGGTTATAATTGAAAATATTTGTTTGTGTAGAATATGATGAATTAACATACAAAAATAATGATTATCAAGTTACTATAGAGACATAATGGCTTTACCTTGTAATAGTCCTTCAAGTCTTTCAAATGCATTTATTTAGTGCAAAAATGACTTGAAGGACTAGTACAGGGTGAGCCATTATGGATCTATAGTAACTTGATAATCATTACTTTGTATGCTTGAATAATGCAAAATTTGTTTGAATATCATCATTATCAAGCAATAACAACTTCTTAAAGGGTGCTAGCTCAATGGTAGAGCACTTGCCTAATTATAGGTAGGAGGTCGGTGGTTCGATTCCTCCACATCCTATCATAAATTCGTGACTACAAAAAAAACTAAATTCACATATATATGACTATTAGTAGCTAATTTCCCGTATCTAGTTGTATTTAGCTTAGTCATTAATATGTTATCATCTAGTAGTTTATTTAGTCATATATTTGGTAATTAATTACTGCAATTAGTGACTAAATCATTGACTATCAATGACTAAATCAATAATTAATAAGTCAAGCTATTAATGACTAAGTGAAATACGACTAGCTATAAGATAGTGGAAATTAGCTACTATTAGTCGTCGACTCAAAAATATCTGTTTAGTGGAAATTAGCTACTATTAGTCATTGACTAAAAAATATTCATTTATAGCCTAATTTTAGTCATTAATTTTTCATTTTGTACTAGTGTTCTATTAGTAATAGTAGTGCCATTCATCTCGATATTTAGAGATCCAACAAAGGAATTGCATGAATTTTATCTTAACCATCTTTATCCCTATTGCACCATTGAAGCAAACTCGATTAAGCACACGTCAAAGGAAACTTAGGTTCCTTATATGTCAATTACGAAATAGGTACTAGAACCAGTACCATATCGATACCTAGAAGCATCATAGCTAGTTGTTGATCCTTCAATGTAAGAGTCCCTGTAGGTCCCATTCCGAGGTTCTTTTCTAACTTTAATATAACTATGATGATCTGTGAACGTCGAACTAGCTGTACCAATCGAGATAGATTTACAAGGATTAGTTCCTTTAAACGTCGTAGTAGTTGATCCAATAATGATTGAACTGGTGGAAGCACCAAGAACAATATTTTAACCAATCAAAGACTCAATTATAATTAAATTGGGGTGCTGACCTAGAACCAATCTCAGATCCATATGCAATATAAAGGTAGAGGCTTGACTCCATCTCAGAGTTTCAGGTAAATATTTCAATTCCTCGACCTCTTACAGCCTCATGACCTCGTAGAATATGATACATATAATGCAGTGATGACCTATCCTTACTAATATCAAGTTAAACCTCTATGCATTAGTGGCCAGGTAAATTTTGCATCTGACGTCACCACCCACCTAATTCATGATATACACAACTCTTCTCGGCCAACATCCTCGATCCAAGTTTATTATATATACTTATACTATACAAAAATACCATGAAAAAAAATATTATATTTATAAAAAACACAAATTATTATATTTATATGAAACACAAATTAACTAAATTTTATATTAATCCTAATTTATAAAACTAAACAACTTATATAATAATTATTAAAAAAATATAATATATAACCAATTAAACTAATTTATATAATAAAATAATAAAACTATATATATATATATATATATATA
>LPNX010189152.1:432119-472414 GCA_001517045.1 Pseudotsuga menziesii
ACATTCATGGCCGATGGCCAATTTTCTTGAACCCATGGAGATTGGCACCAAATAACATGTTCAAACAGCCCGTTGGCACCAGATGTTTTGTGTTGGCTAGAGGCAAGGAGGGTTTGGTGGGTTATGAGGGGCCATGGCCACTGAGAATGGAACCCTTGCCCCATTATTCGAATCACAACGCTACCCTACGATGTTGAAGACTTGTTACGGAGAGAAATTCCTATGGCTTGGGGTACCACAACAGAGAGCTTGACTCCAGAAATCAATCCTTTTCAATATGAAATAGAAATTAAATATCTAACACTAAAGGATTAGACCTCGTACCTTATTCCAGATGGTTGAAGTAGATCCTTATTGAGCTTTTCAACTTCAGCTTGAATTGATAAATCACTTCCTCAAAAACAAGTAAACAAGACAAGCATACTATATATATTGGTGTTAGATCTATTCTAGCATATATAATCAACAATGTATAAGCATTTGAAATCATTCATGGATAAAATATTCATTCAAACATACATTATTGGATAGGAAAAGATATTTCTATTAATATAAAATTAGAGATTACAATGGATACAACCTCTGTTGGCACGTCTGCGAATCGGAGAAACTGAATCCCCCACTTGGGTCTCCACCACCTCAATCCTCCATCTCTCGATAGAAATCTCACAAGCAAAAGACAAGCTTGGAAAGAACATAAAAGTGCTCCAAGGGACAAAGGGATGCAGACTCAAACACAAGTTTCGGCAACAATGGACTATAGTTTCTTTGCTCTCAATTCTCTCATATGCCTTCAATGTATCAAAGGGGTAATGAAAGGTTGAATCCGAGCGATCTCAAGGCATATGGAAGGCCGGGAGTCAAGTGAGTCGGATCAATGTCAAGGAAAACTCCAAAATGATTTGGATTTTACACACATCTCGATGTACACAGTTTTAGGGGTCAAACCCACATAGATACACGATTAGGGGTTTAAAAGTCGCGTGTATTAATTTTCACATGTTTATAGGGATGGTCAAGGAAACATCAAAGGACAAAAAATGGTCCAAGGGGTCTAAGGATTCTGCAGAGGGATAGGGGAAGGCCATACAAGTGTGATTCACCTGGAGTGGTAAAATCAGCTATAACAGATGCCCCCTAATGTGTGAGGTCAGAGGGGTCATACGATGGCTGAAATACATTATAAGTCCATCCTAGAAGTGGAGTGATGAAGGATCCCAAATGGAAGACCAACCACCCAATCAGCATAGTACAATGATACAACTCTGCAGATAATTGCAAATACATCTAGCAGTCCCAGATACATAAGAGTACAAGGGCCATGAATAGGCATGATACAAAATATCACATAAGTGGTCATCACCATGTACAATATACATAGATCATAATCTCCATGATGAAGATATACAAAGGACCATGATCTCGATAATGGCTGAACATATATAATGGATCAAGATCTCCACAATAGCTAGAAATGTCTAACATATACTGGAATCAAGTCACCGGAGCTGAAATCTCATGAGCATTGGCACGATCAAGAAGGTAGCATGCCACCAATCTCAAAGGTCTTCTACACAAACCGCTATGAGTACATGTTCTACTATGTGAATAGAGGTGTTGAAATTGAACATAGTAGTCCATCGTCTGATTACCAGTCATTGATGTATACTGTTAACAGACACGAGATCACCCACCGATAATGAAAATGGGAATCAAGATACTAGAGTGCAAACTAACAAGTGTGAATAGATGTGTTGAGGTTAAACACTTGAGATGATCCATCGATTAGGGGACATTGATGTATTCCCAAAAACTGTTGATGGCGAGAGAACCTGCCACTGATGACTGCAAGTCTCAAGGCACTCAAAATGACTCTAGATTCCAATCTGAGAATAAATGATCTGAAGTCGATGGGATGAAATCCGTTGGAAGGAGGGCATTAAGGCATCCCCCATCATACAACATGAGGTACTCAGCAAAGCTGTATAATGTGGAAGGACTCGATCATAAGGTGCATGAACTAGTAACTGTACCGCGAATGGCCGACATGCAAAGTCAAGATAACTGAGGAGTGGCCAACTCGGGTTTCAAATTCCTTTGAACAAGAGCATAACGACGTATGGTGACTTAAATAAAGGCAGCATAAACTCGATATACAAAACTGGGACATCTCTGCGACACAGGAGGCATCGACATAGGCTCCATGGGGACTGGAATCTTAACCAGTCAATGGAGATAAACTCAGATAAATGAGTACAACTTCTAAAGTCAAACTACAAACCCAACCAATAGATGTGATGTACAGTGCTCTGTTCGAAGGCGACATGACTCGACAACTGCCAAAAGATAACATCTTTTCTTGTATAGCTTTTTGGTTTTTTGATTTTTTTGGACTTTTTCAAATATTTAAAAAGCTTGAAAAAGAATAAAACTACTCTATAGTTACATACTAGGAGGAGATGAGTTTCATAGGGGAAAACAAACTAGTTCCAAGAAGTGGAACATACCTATGCTCAATGGAAGGATACATGTGTAGGATAGCGACACTCGGGGGAAAATACCCTCCCGGTAAAAATAGGGAATCAAGCTGCAAAGGATATATAAAATGGCTCTGCATGGCTAGACATGAGACAAGCTCGGGCTATATGGATGAAACGCAATGTCAGGGAAGCCGACGTAAGGCTCAATAAGGTAGACAAAGCTCATGATAATGCAATTACAACTTGACATAAGGGAGTCCTAGGGGAAAAAGGCCAGCAAAAGATCAAGAGGAGTATGAGGCTCTTGCGAAATGTCATGGCAGTACTATATAGTGGACTCCCACACTTTAAGGGACAAAATGTTAGCATGGGAACCAAATGCAAATAAGGCGCTAACTAGGGTACCCATGTAAGGTCAAGCTCTACCACTCATATCATGCCACTTCTAAAACAACAAGAAGGTTCCGTGACATAACAGAGCGGGTTCGTACCTAAGGCTATAATGAAATGGTCATAAGGTCATGCAAAATGAAAATGGTGATGAAACCTAACCTATATGCCAGTTTAGACATGATACCTGAAATCGGCACGAACAGGTCAATCCAACGGCTGAAATGACACTCAAAAAGGTCTCCTACATCATAAATTAGTCCAAAAACGGTCCAAAAGGATTAGAAATGGTCCAAACTATAGGAAAGGGGGTACAAATTTTCAAAAATTTGAAAAATTTCTATAAATAGTAAAAAATTCAAAACATTTGAAATTTTTACCCATTTGAGCTCATAATTTCAACAGCGAATTCCAGGAGATCCAGTTGGTGGAATCCACTACCGTTTTTTCTAAGTACTTACCCATGCTCTACTCTTCCATTTTGATGCAATTTTTGTCAAATTCCATGGTGATTTTGGGTTTCTAGGCCATTCCAAAATAGGCACTGCGTCCCACACATAAATCGAGGGTTTTTCCGGGTATAAGGATGGATATACGTGGAAAATTCCCTCACAATCGTGTACATATGTGGCTGTTTGTAAAACAGTCACGTATGCATCCGCGCTTAGGGTTTTTCAAGTGTTCTAATGGGAAAAACTCAAATTTTTTGTGCAGGATGGTCCTAGAATGGAGAGAACATGAACATGGTGATGTAGAAGAGGCAGTAAGGGCCGATCTAATGGCTCAACAAGTGCTACGTGCATGTGGGATCTACAAATTTTGGTGTCTTGGTGGATTAAGGGCCAAACCAGGACTATTGTATATGTTGGTGGACTACTGGGATCCAGATTCAGAGTTGTTCTAGATAGATGGGATGTCCCTCACCATAGAGGTGGAGGACATATACTTTATTATTGGACTTTCCCGATAGGGTAAGTAGTGAGCCTACGTTCTTGTGGACTCAGAGGTGGCCTGACTATAGACGAGTACATTGCAGTGTACTGCTATCCGAAAAGGGAGAAGGTGGGGATTCAGATCCCAACTAACTCCATATAGGTGCTGGGCCTAAAGGCCATCCTACTGACACTGGGAAGGATATCAGGCTTGGCTTCATTCCACCAGGCCTCATGGCCTTTGATGTTCTATGCAGTGGAGTGCATGAGACCCACGGTATATGATTGGAGCACTGCACTACTGGGCAACAGGAAACATCAGCTCAGTGAGTGTAAGATGGGCAGAGTGTGAAACTTCGGTTTCAGCAGCATATTGAGCATGTTTTTCTTTGAGCGTGTTCTAGGATTGAGCCCCAGAGTTGATGTTCCTCTACACGGGGTTAGAGATCCGGCTCAATGGTGTTGGGTGGATGCGATGCATAGATTGGGGGGAGGTAGGGTATTCAACCCCTATCCAGCTGATTTCTTTCCGTGGTGGTGACGACAGATAGTTACCATCGATGACTACCCCTACATGGGGATAGATTTCTAGGGGGACCCGAACATGCCGCTACCACCAGGATTGGCATACGGTGACATAGGTAACGAATCTCAACCCTCTCTTTAAATTTTTGAGTTATTTAATTTTTTTTGTGTTTTCTGATTATATGGAATCAAAAGAAATGTTTTTGGGTGACAATACATAGTGACATCTACCATATGCATGCAGATGTGGGACCACGGCAGCCTGAAGGCTTCCCTTGTCACAGACGGAGGGGAAGAGGAGACGATATCACGAGTGTGGATGCGGAGCAAATGCTCTAGAGCATTCATACCAAATTTGTGAGGCTGACACACAGAGTTCCCATGTCGCAAGTCGAGGACTTGCCTGAGGCCATGCAACACCAGGTGGTGGGTGTACCACGAGCATGGGTGTGATTTTTTCAACAGATAGCTAGAGCCGTAGTGACATTCCTTGATCACAACTCCCCTCCTCCTCCATAGGTTTAGATACCTGGGAGTGATACATTTTGTAGTACTGTGTATTATATTTTGGTGGCTCAAGAGCCCCATTTTTGTATTATGACACTATGTATTACCACATTTTGGATGTATAAAAAAACTTTTATGATGATCGGTTTATTTATTTACATGTGTAAACATTTGTGTTTGTGATGATTTTATTGTGTATGAAACAAATGCCAATCTAACACGTAGTTAGCATATGTGTCAGCAACTTGATTATTAATTCTTGGAATATGTATGTATGTTATATTGTCAAATTGTCATTCTAATAACCTCACACGTAAGAATCTTTTTAACAATGTTGGATCTCTAACATGGTACAAACCATTAAGTTGTGACACTACTAACTCTGAATCAAGACGTACCTCAAGAGAGAGAGTGCCATGTAAAATGACATCCCATAGAAGCTCAATAATGACACTATATTCAGCAACATTGTTTGGAGATGGTCGTAAGCATACACCTCCTGAAGACAATACCTGACCCATAGGAGTATAAATCACCCAAGCAGCAGAGGCTGAGTGTTGAGTGTGATGGCTCGCACCATCCGCGAATCCTATGAAGGTGGAAGATTCCATTGACATCTTCCAAAAGAAACAGAAACTAATCACAAACCCGATCACTATAAGAAAAAGACCTACCTATGCAAAATTGTACAATAATATACAATAACCAGCCTTGGCTGAAAATCATGCATAGTACTTTTTGAGATAGAGCCCATTTCTAGGCTTCGCCAAGGCCGTTCCCTCATAATCCACTAACTCATAAGCGCCCTTCTCTAACACATTGTTGATGATGTAAGAACCATGCCACATGGGGTTAAACTTTCCTGCCCCCAAGGGTTCTTTCAGTTGATCCCACAAAAGGACCAATTCTCCCTCACTAAACCTCCTTGGATGGATAGACTTATCGTACTGGACCTTTACGCGACGCTTATTTACTTCTAGAGCCACCAAGGCATCTCGACGTTGCTCATCAAGTTGCTCAAGGTGGATTAAATGCTCCTCCAATGGTGAAGTGTCTAGTAAGATATCTATGGCTGGCTTCGAAGAAGGAATATTGCACTCAACCGACAATACTGACTCCACTCCATGTACAAGTTGATATGGAGAAAAACCTGTGGCAGTCTTAATAGCGGTTCTATATTCCCACAAAGTAGGATATAACATAATGTGCCAATTATTCTTTCTTTGTGCGATGGTTCATTGGAGAATGGATTTGAGTGATTTATTCACTGCTTCTACCTGTCCATTCGCTTGAGGGTAGTAAGAGGAGGAATTCTCTTCTTTGTACCCTAACTTTGATGCCAACTCTTCCATCATAAGATTATAAAAGTGCAATCCATGGTCAGTGACAAGCTTTTTCGGAATCCCGAATCGAGTAATAATCTGGTTGAATATGAAGTGCGTGGCTGTCTCACCATCAGATTTAACTGTAGGCATATCCTCAGCCCATTTTGTGAAGTAGTCAACAACCACTATGATATGATGATGCCCTTCAGCTGAAGCTGGGTTGCAATCCATAAAATCAAGCCCCCACTTAGTGAAGAGAGCGGTGGTGATGATGGGATGTAATGGGGCAGGTTTTGAGCACATATTACGTGCAAATACCTAGAAAGGGTGGCACCTGTTGACCGCATCTACACAATCTTTAAATATCGACGGCCAGATATAACCTGCTCTTAAGATTTTTTGGGCTGTATAAATCCCCAATAAATGGCCACCACACGCCCCTCCATGGCAATCATTTAGCACTACCTCAGCCTCTTCATGAGTTAAACAATGATGTAAAATGGAATCTACCCCATGTCAGTATAAAGTGTTATCCACTATGAGGTAATTCTTAGACACGTGAGGTAATTGTCGTCATTCATCCCGTGAGAGGTGAGTAGGGACCTTCAATGTTTGTAAATATATAATGATATCCCCATACCATGGGTCTAAAGTTGAGATTAAGAAGATGTGCTCATCAATAAAGGTATCTTCACAAACCAACTCCTCGGCCTCGCTTGGGAAATCCGATATGAGCTCTGCAAAAATTAACGATTTATTCAATTTTGCCAAAACAAACTTGAGATCAAATTCTTGCAGGATGATGATCCATTTATTATACTTTCCCCAAATCATCCTTCGAGTGAGGATGAATTGAAACGGATTGACATGGGCTACAACCAAGGTCTGGCGAAGGAGAATATAATGTCTCAACCATTGAACCGTATGTACGGTAGCTAAGGCAAGCTTCTCAACATCAGAATAATGGATCTCCGCATCAATAAGATTCTGGCTCAGATAGTATATGACATGCTCTTGGATCTCCTCATCCTCTTGAATCAAAACCATACCAATTGTCTCCATAGACGCGGCCACATAGAGTAGGAATTCATGGCTATAGTCTAGGGGACTAATCACTGGGGCTGATGCTAGGGATCACTTGAGCGCATCAAAGGACTCTTGGGCTCGCTCATCCCAACAAAAGGTGGTGTCTTTCTTCAAAAGACACATGAAGCCTCTAGTCAAATTGGAAAAATTGAAAATGAATCTCCATAAGAAGTTTTCCATGCCTTGCAAACATTGAAGATGACGAATATTCTTCGGGGGAGACAACTGAAGTATTGCCTCAACCTTCAAAGGGTCGACTCTTATATTCTCTTTAGAAATGATGAATCCTAATAGGTGACCTGACTTCACACAAAAGATGCACTTGTGAGGATTTAACTTGACCAAATAATGGCGGCACCTTTCGAATACCAATCTCAAATTATAGGAATGATGCATTCTCATACGGGAATGAGCAGCAAGGTCATCCAAAAATAATTTGATAATCAATTTGAGATCGTGGAAGATTAAGGTCATGGTCCACTGAAAAGTGGCTCCGGCGTTCTTAAGGTTGAAAGGAATTTTTCGATATGAAAATGTTCCCCAAGGACAAATAAATGCAGTTTTATGTTGGTCCTCAGCTTTACTTTGTATTTGATTATATCCGAAAAAGCCGTCCATAAAGGAAAAAACCTTGCTACCCACACACTCATCCAAAATTTGATCAATAAATGGTGTGGGGAAATTGTCCTTAGGATAGGCACGATTCAAATCACGGAAATCAGTACATATGCGGATCGCTCCCTACTTCTTGTCAACCAGAATGGGTTTTGAAACCCACTCCATCAAGGGAACGGGATAGATAAAACTAGATTTCAACAGTTTCTCTATCTCTCCCTTAATCGCGGGTGCTTTCCTAGGATTCACCGCACGGAAACGTTGTCGAATAGGATTAGCGTTGGGATAAGTCTTAATCTTGTGTTCAACAATGCGAGGGTCGATACCTGGCATTTCATCGTAAGACCAAGCAAAGATATCACAAAATTATTTAAACAACTTGGTGTATTGTTGAATCTTATCATGGGAACATTCTGCCCCATTATAGACATTATCTATCCTGCCAGGATCGTGAGAGATATTGATAGGAATCATTGGAGATATATTTGCCATGTTCCCATCAGCCATCGGACCAGGAGATCTTAATGGAACCATGGGACTACCAATTCTCTCGTTAAGAACCTCCCTAAAGTCCTCATGCTCCAAGCGATCAAGCACAAGAAGAAATTAAGATCTATGATGGAGTTCTTCCCATGGTGGCTCAACTCCCGACATGGCCTCAATAATTGCTTCGTCTGAGGGAAAAACACTATCAAGGAAGTCGTGCACATGAGAAGACTGTACTTCCCATGCAAGCAGCACATACGGGTCCTCCTCCTCCGTTCATGAAGAGGAAGGACTAGGCTCTGCAACACACTCAAGATTAGCTTGATAAGCTACCATAGTTGCAGGCAACGGCACATCCGTCATGATGGGCTCACTCGAAGTATTCGGTGTAGGAAGAATCCAAGGATCTTCCATATGACTTGTGCGAAAGGACACCAATATTATAGATGTCGAAGCCTAGAACTAGATCCTATCATAAGGATAGGTATAGGACAACTAAAACTTCCCATAAGGGATGGATACATGCCTACACCCACACTCCCAGTTGCTGGATGAGAGTGCTCTACAATCAGGATCGAAACTCCCGAAGATGCGGTAGCTGACGGATTCTTGAATGATGTTTGATTAATCGTAACTATATTTCCATTAAATGGAAAGCATACAATGTTAAATAGGGAAGAAGCTATAGCTTGCATACTGTACATCCAATTCCTACCCAGCATGAGATTGTAGTCAAGGGGCGCATCAACCACCTCGACCTCTATCGCAACGGTCTTCCCTCCCAAACAGACCTTAAGGGAAGGGAGAATCCCATGCGGCCTAAATGATCTCCCATCAAATGTAGTTAACATGGTCATAGACTTAGACAACTCAGGGGAACCTAAACCCTTTCAACACAATAAGGACATCATAGAAGCAACAACCCCTTCATTAATCACAGTGCTCTTGATGGTCATGTTAAGACATTCTACGTGAATCAAAAGAGACACATAGTAAGGGAAGTGAGGCTGAAGTCCTGCGGTTTCAAATTTAATCACGGAGGAAGAATTATCATCATTCACACCAAGGGTAGAAAGCAAAGCCTTCCTTTGCGAAGGACAACTCTGAAGTACTTCTAGTGTAGACGTCGCACAAGGAGTGTGGCCCAAATCCTGGACAACAGAATAGTTTTGGACGGCTCAGGCATTAGGATTGTGCCCTAAATGCTTAAGGACTCCCATAGGAATGTGAGGTGCAGCTTCAGGTTTATCCACAGGTTTTTCAATACACAAAGGAGTCCCTAGTGGATTAGTTTCCTTACCTGGGTTGGGTTGTGACGAATTATAGTTCTTTGCACGGGTCAGAACCTTTGCAACACGTACCATGTTAATGCAACCATGACCACTACCCTCCGGTGGATCTTGATCACAACCAGACTGATCATGGGTCCTCGAGTTCATATTTTGATTGTGAGGTGAAGGGTTAGTCAGCACAGCTGGGCCCTGTGCTAAGAATCTCGATGCTTCATTGATACGAGGGCACAAGTAAGTGAGGTGATCCTCCTTACACAACTTGCAAGGAAATTTAACCTTACGTTTAGCTTGCTTGTTGCCCCCAGCACTACGGGTGTTCTTGTCATTATTATTAGCATTTTCATTCATATTCCCACCCTTATGATTATTCTTACCCTTCTTTTTATTCCATCCGGACTACTGGTTACCCTTCTGGTTCGACGATTGCACTGAAAGCACACTCATTGTTTGGGAGGGTTGAGACGAAGCCGCGGCTTGTACTAAAGTAGATTGGTTGATTGAAAATTGACTAACTTGTTTTTCAACCGAATCTACAGGTTTAGCACTCGGACAACCAAAAATGCCGTCGGCATGTCGTCCAGGTTTAACTTTGGGGTCGAAACTAGAATGTGGAGCATTGGGAATAATCTCATATAATAAACTTGATTGAGCATAAATCAAATCCAGTTCCTATGCCCTCAAAATGGCTTGTTCCTCATTTTTCACTACGGATGTAGAAACGCTATATACGGCAATAACGACTTAAGGAACCATTTGAAGAGGAATTCCGGTGGTATAAAGGCTTTAATCAACCTCTTCCATCTGCGCCACTCTTGGATATGATCCAAGATATATGTGGCTTTATCTTGCTGAAATGTCAAGAAGAGTTATATACCAATTTCATAGCACACTGGTAGCTGGAAGTGGTTAAGAAAAGTCATCGCTAGGTCATCGAACAAAGCAAATGCTCCCCTAGGTAGCTCTATATACCATTTCTTAGTAGGCTCTGTAAGGGTTCATTGAAACATCCTTAAACAGATTGAGTCCCGGTGTAAGGAATTCGAAGAGCACCATAGGTGAAAGGTAGTAACATGTTCACCCTGATCCTCTCCTAGTTTTCCCTCGAATTTGGGTATGTCTGAGGGAAGCTTAGTAGGAACAGCCGGCCAAGCCGAGTCATGAGCTACAAGATCGTTTGTCAATCTCAACAAGTCAGGAAGATTCAGTGTTGCAAGGAAAGGGAGTCTAGGATGATTAGGTCAATGGACCACTCCTTGATAGTTCTGATTCACATAGGTCTAATTACCATAAAAACCATGGCCTTGGCCATAGTGCCCTCCCCCCATTTGACCAATATAGGGTGGCATGGAAGCATCATAGTGTGGTGTACCTTAACTATTTGGAGTTAAAAAGTCATAATTTGGAGAGTAAGTTAGTTGTTGATACCCACACCCATAAGGTGAAGAACCCTGTCCCTACTGCATCCCATAATAGGGTCCATAAGTCATCCCATGAGACACTCCATAAGTAGGAATATACACTCCGGAAGTAGGAATATACATTCCAGAAGTAGGAATATACGCTCCGAAAGTAGTAATAGGACCTCTAGAAGTATGAACATGACCTCTAGTTACAACAGGTGGTGCATGAACCTGAGACACAACTGTTTGAGTAATCACAGTACAGACATGACTCGTAGCAACGTTCCGGCCCGAAGGACCACATGAATGAGGTGGAGGGTGAACATTTGAAGAACTAGGGATAGAGGATGAAGGGACCTGTGTAATTATGTACATGTTATTACCTATAGTCACTCATCTCGGATTTGGTATCCTAATAGGATCACTAACCCTAGACCTAGGAGGAATATGTGATGCAACTTCCACCGCCGGGATGGAAGGTGCAATGTGACTTGTGCTCCCAAATCTCTCCGCATGGTAAGGAATGAGAGTGCCCCCAGGCATAGTGTTAGGCTCAAACTTAGACTTGACATGGAATGCCAAATCGTATGTGGAAAAACCAGACATACCATAACTACCATAACTGGTGCTCGCACGTTCAAAATGAGTCTCATCATCCTCCGACATTCCATACTGGCGATGCGTCAATGGGGAATCAACCCTAGAGTAAGTAGGTCTATCATGAAAAGTTCCTATCTCAGAAATGATAGGACCTAACTCAATCAAATCAAGTGAAGGATCATAGTTAGGAGTAAACTCCCCATCTTCCACATGAATGGGAGAAGGTGGTTTAGGAATACCTTCTATATGGTCTCCCATGGTGTGTGAATCAATGTGCAAAGTACTCTGCTTGGAATGTCTATTTCTCTCTCCCAAAGGAGGAGGAGATGTAGAATGCAGAAGTCCTGCTAAACGATGAGAACGGCGAGGTGCTACACTTGAATCCACAATGACTCAAAAAATATAAAAGACTCTCTATCTATGCAAACCCTAGGCAAGCTAATGTGCATAGAGCAATCACCAATAAAATCTAAAGCCAACCACAAGAAATCAAGGGTAGGATAAGTGAGCTTCCGAATGAAGGAGGTATGTCTCGCCTAGGAGAGGCTTGAGACTCCCATACACAACAGGCGAAGGTACATAGCCAATTATTGTGGCCCTCAGCTTCAACACGTAAAGCGATTATGCTGTCCGACCCCAACCTGGCCGGGACACCTGCAGAATAACCCCTGCAGAGTACCCCCTCGATATCCTAGGTAAGGCCACTAAATATCACCTCAATATAATCAATGCTCAGGTGGACAGTCGCAGGCAGGATTGACCATATGGGCAGGGTAGCAAAGCCTGAAACTCTTGAAAGAGCCCCTAGATACGAATACAATCCTGGAAATATCTCCAGTGCTACTCAGTTATGACTAGGGGTCATCCCAATCAATAACCACTCACACTTCTTCGTGCTTAACTCCCTTTTGAGAGGAGGATCCTAGAAACACTGGTTATACCAAGGAATTTCACAAACTCACCTGGACAAACACATACATGTTGTTGTTTAGTGGTCTTGGAGAATTTACTCACAATGAACTATTCCAAGACCCTAAAACCTAATCTTTTTGGTGAACCCTATCAAATAAAATAGTGTAGTTCATTTTACTTAAGCGTTGATTTTAATTGGCTTTATTACTCAAAAGAGGTATATGGCCGTGCAACTAATGGCGTTATGACACAACATGAAGCAAAATGCACACCTAACAATCAATGAAAATGCATTGTGTCCATGAAAAATAGGGTATGCTACTACGTGAAATGCACAATTTTCTTCAAACGATGAATGCAAGCTTTCCTATATGAAATCCTGACTAATAATCCAAAGCAAATCTAGTGCAAGTACTATGCAAAATGCAAGATGCAATGCATGATGATAAGCAAATATTTTTGGATTTTTTGAAATAAAAATGAGATACTAAAGCAAAATAATGGTTCTACAACCTTCAGACTCTATAAGCACACTCAAGCAAAGTACTAAGGTAAAAGAAATCTAATGCACTAATCCCAAAACAAAAAATCGAAAATGCAATGACAAGAACATTTTTCAAAAAAGAAAATTTACCCTAAAAAAAAACGTCTCTGGTCAGAAATAGAGGTGTATACAGACTCTAGCAGTATCAAAGGAGACTCATCAATCATCAAAATTCACCCAGTAACCATCCATCTTCCTCTAGAAGGAAAAACTAAGGGCATACACGACTGTTCGCAGTAAACCCGCATGTGTATGTAGAAATAGCAATGAAACCCACGTATATACGCGACTGTGAGTTAAAAACTCACGTACAGGAAGAAAGGTGCATAAAAATAAAGACAAATAGACAAGCTAAGACAAACTTCACACCAATTAGACACTACTAGGCAAACATGCCCCCAGACCCGACACAGAAACAAGAGAAAAAGAGCAATTCAAAGACATTGAAGGCGGATAGAAAACCCCCAAAGGACAACTACTAGGAACTCCCTAGCAGAGTCACCAATTCTATTATGGAGAGAAATTCTTATGGCTTGGGGTACCACAACAGACAACTTGACTCCAGAAATCAATCCTTTCCAATATGCAATATAAATTAAATATATAACACTAAAGGATCAGACCTCGTACCTTATTCCGGACGGTTGAAGTAGATCCCGATTGAGCTTTCCAACTTTAGCTTGAATTGATAAATCACTTCCTCAACAACAAGTAAACAAGACAAGCATACTATATATATTGGTGTTAGATCTATTCTAGCATATATAATCAACAATGTATAAGCATTTGAAATCATCAATGGATAAAATATTCATTCAAACATACATTATTGGATAGGAAAAGATATTTCTATTAATATAAAATTAGAGATTACAATGGACACAACCTCTGTCGGCATGTCTCTGAATCGGAGAAACTGAATCCCCCACTTGGGACTCCACCATCTTAATCCTCCATCTCTTGATAGCAAGCTCACAAGAAAAAGGCAAGCTTGGGAAGAACACAAAAGTGTTCCAAGGGACAAAGGGATGAAGACTCAAGCACAAGTTCTGGCAACAATGGACTATAGTTTCTTTGCTCTCAATTCTCTCATATGCCTTCAATGTATCAAAGAGTTCCTTATATAGATTTTCAAAGGGGTAATGAAAGGTCGAATCCGAGCGATCTCAAGGCATATGGAAGGCTAGGAGTCAAGTGAGTCAGATCCATGTCAAAGAAAAATCCAAAAGGATTTGGATTTTGCACACATCCTGATGTCGCGGTTTTAGGGGTCAAACCTGTGTATATACGCGATTAGGGGTTTAAAAGTCACGTGTATTAATTTTCACATGCTTATAGGGATGGTTAAGGAAACATCAAAGGAAAAAAAATGGTCCAAGGGGTCTAAGGAGTCTGTAGAGGGGCAGGGGAAGGCCATACAAGTGTGATTCACCCGGAGTGGTAAAATCAGCTATAACAAGACTTAGGCTAAAAGGACTCGATTTAGAAGTAATCTATCTTGATTTAAGAAGATGCTTGAAGATGCATCTAAGAAGAGTGAATGGAGTTGGAATTTAGGAAATTCTAAACATGGTGATGAGATTGGTGTCAATGGACAAAAAATGAAACTGTCAAATATTGGTATTGAGCTTCGCGTTGAGTCTCCACTGCATCCAGAATGGAAGCAATGTTTAGACCTTCAAGTATGTTTCCTTTATTTTATTTTGATTAACTATTGTGTTATGAAATGGCTCAAATATCCTTGCAAGTATGAAGCACAAGCTATCTGGGTGAACTTGGGAAATTCAATGTGAGAAATAAAGCCAACGGTTATCGAGGAAAAGGAAAAAGGCAATTAGAGATTTTAATGCTACAATGCCTCTATTTAATCGATAGCTTGTTTCTTTTCTATACGCATATTCTCCTATTCTTTTTTTGTTGGTGCTACTTACTTTCCCTCCTTATGGTAGTTTCACAATCCTTCCTAGTTGTTCTAAAAAATTACAATCAAATCAAATTTGTGGTTATTATTGGCAGGTGTTGGTTGGTTCTAATTTTGGCTTGTTCTACGATATTGCAATTTCAAGGAGTCATCAGTGGCATCATCAATTATAGCATAGGGAATGAAACATATGGCACATCATATCTGGAAGCACTAGCCCTTAATGATATTGCACTGATATATCCCTCATCTGAAAGTATTGAGAATCCCAAGACTTTGTGTCCTCGGAATATAAGTCTATAAAAGCTTGGACAATCCATCGTGATCAAATCATGGTTATCCACAAAAGGGGTCATGGCCTAGAAAAACAATAATATCCTCTATACCCCATACATTATTGGTATTACACTCCAAAAAAAAGGCCAAGTATCCAATCAACATATACTATGCAATTCAAAAAAGAAAATAGAATTTCGAGAGTACATGCATTTCACTAATCCTCTAGAGACATGCGTAAACCCTAGCAACTTTTGTAGTATAATCCTATATCTGAAAAACCATCTCTTACCACATTACTTCCTCTTAGAAAGAGATGTGGTGTGAATCCTCCTCCAAGGAGACTCAAACCTATTCAAGCTATCTTTATGCCTCCTTTAACTCTCTCCTCCAGTTACGAGCAATCAATCATCCCCAACCTCACACGAACTAATCGTATGGAAAAGAGCCACATCTCACCAAATAAACTATCTTGTATCCTTTTGTGGCTGAGGGGATAGATTCCAAACCCCAGACATTAAAACTATAAAGTCAAAATATTATAGGTACGAAACATTAAACTTGAAAAGGAACAAAGGAGAATCATATTGTTACGAAGCAATATGGTAGTTTGGATGGGAAGGTTATCAAATATTGTGGTATTTCATCCACATGTCAATTGGTTGGAGATTTCCACAGAATATAATCCCATCCTAAAGCCCATACAAGTGATCCAATCACCTCTAAACCTTATATCCGCCTTTACGGAAGTTGAACCATCTGAACCAACCCCATAATTGAAATCCCTCTTTCTGCGAATAGGCTCAAACATATGTCAATAAAATTTGCATCAAGACCATGCCTACTTCTCCAAACTTGAAATGACACTGCCAACACCACCATCTTTGTTTCTCTCCTACTCCACCATATTCAAATCCCCACCAATGGTCCATTTCGTAGTTGGGAGCATTAGAGGAAATTTGGGGTCTAAAATGGGCCTTATAAGAAAACGTGCCAAAATAAGTTTTTGTGAGTTGGAATTCAATAACCAATAGAATTTCAATAAAATAAGTCAACCATAATGGTTGAATTGACATATTTGTCATTAAAAAAAACTATTTTTTTTGTTCGTATTTTCGACATATCTCCCTGTGTTTTTACTCAAATTTCGATCGGGAGAGCTCGTTGGATGTGGAATTTGATTCCACGTCCAACGAGTACCCACACTGCATACTTTTGGCAGACCCCGCTACCCCAAAAACAAGAAATACCTGAAAAAATGTGATGATGATGTCATCATCACATTTTCTCAGGTATTTCTTGTTTTTGGGGTAGCGAGGTCCATCAAAAGTATGTAGTGTGGGTACTCGTTGGACTCGGAATCAAATTCCGCATCCAACGAGCTCTCCCGATCGAAATTTGAGTAAAAACACAGGGAGATATGTCGAAAATACGAACACAAAAAGTAGTTTTTTTCTTTCTTCCTCCAAAATTAATCAATATTATTTTATTATTTTAACTATTATTTTATTATTTTAACTATTATTTTATTATTTTCCTTAGGAGGCCCATTTTAGACCCCAAAATTCCTCTAATGTGAAGAAGACATCCATTCCCAAACAATAAACCTATCAGCAGTAGGGTTGGTGGCATAAATAGAGAAAAACCCAAACAAGTTGTCTTGAATCAAAATCGTGACTAACATGCATCTATGCAAAGGAAATACAATGGTAAAATATATTGGAACATCAATACAATAAGGGGAGGACTCCCTAACGATAGAAATCTCCTACTATAAATAAGTTGTGAAATGAAGGACTGTAAAACCCTACAATATTTATCCCCAATATGATAAATAGGAATCATATCAGTCTTAGTAGCCATAGAAGGTTCCTCCAAATCCTCCAGTAGCATGCCTCGTTAATGAATAACCAAACTCATTGGATAGTGTGTTTCAGAGTAGGTATTGAAGTCATTTGTGTGTGAGTGTTCATGTCTATTTTTGCTTGTTGTCATTTCACCTTTATGGGTAACTGATCACTTCACGGTGTTATTGTTGCTTATTGCAGTCCTCAAAGGATGTGGGGATAGCATGTTTGTTGGTCATGTTCCTCTTGTTCTTGTCGATGCAAGGAAAGTGTTTGACAATATTCCTGAATGGAATGTGGTTTTGCGGAGAGATATGATTGTAGGGTATGCTATGAACAATGGTATTTTGGATCCCAGCAGCTCGAGATGCGGGTTAGATAAGGGCTAACACCTCTTGTATACAGAAAAGGCTTGTGTCTGTATAACAGGTCTAGACATAAGCATACTATTGGCGACATTATAAATTATATGAGTGTAGATGTGGAACGCATTGGAAATTTCTCTTGGTACATGCATGATATCTGGCTTCTCCCTGTATAGGTGCTCTTGGCTTTAGTAACTCTATACAATAATATTGTCATGGAGTCTATTGCAGGGCTGGTACCCATAGTTAGAATCATGGTTGGAAATACCCCTTTCGCTAAACTACAATAGAAATATCAGGGTAAGATAATGGAGGAAAACGATAGACATATGAAGGCCATCTCATAGATCTTAAAGAGTATGAGGATACTGAAATTGCAAGCTTGGGAAACCTTATATCTACATAGGCTACAAGAGCTGAGAAGTGTTAAAAAAGGATATCTATGAACATATCTGTATACCTCCTCTGCAGTCACTTTTCTCTTCTGTGTGGCACCAACCTTTGTGTCTGCTATTACATTTGGTACCTGCTTGCTAATAGGGGTTCCATTGACAATAGGTAAAGTGATTTCTACCTTAGAAACTTTCCAAATCCTTCAGGAGACTATATATAATATGCCTGAATTGGTTTCTATGGTTTCTCAATGCAATGTGTCGTTAAACCGAATAGACACTTTTGTACAGGAAGAAGAGTTGCAATGCAACGCAGTAGAGAATCTACCTAGGGATTCAATTGACCTAGTAGTTGAGATCAAACATGGATAATTTTCATGGGATCCAACCTCCAATGATCTAACGTTAAGGGGAATAAATTTGTAGCTAAGAAAAGGCATGAAAGTTGTAGTCTGTGGATCAGTTGGTTCTGAAAAGTCAATCTTGTTGTCCAGTATTCTGGGAGAAATACCCAAGCTATCAAGGATTGTGAAGGTCAGTGGTACCATAGCTTATGTTCCACAGTCCCCATGGATTCAAAGCGGGGAAATTGAAGAGAAAATATTATTTGGGAACAAGATGAATAGAAACAAGTACAAAAATGTACTTGAAGTATGTGCTCTAAAGAAAGACCTAGAATTTTTTCTCATGGGGATCAAAAAGAGATTGGAGAAAGAGGGATCGATTTGAGTGGCAGACAAAAGAAAACAATACAACTTGCTCGTGCAATCTACCAGGATGTAGATGCCTATCTTCTTGATGACCCTTTTAGTGCTGTTGATGCTCATACAAGAGCTCATATCTTTAAAGTACTGCTCTCCATTTCCAATTAGAAGGGTTGAATGCATTTGTGGAGTAGATTGTCAAAGTACACTTTTATTTGAATGCATAGTCCAATGACTCGTTAGTTTACCAAATATTCTAACAGGAGTGCTTTATTGGAGTTCCGGGATCAAAGACAATGGTATATGTCACACATTAAGTAGAATTTTTATTTGCATCCGACCTTATACTGGTGATCCCACTTTCTAGACTTGCAAATTTGTAACCTTTATGTATAGAACAATTTACTCTTTGAAAAGGAAATTTCCAGTGTCAAGTCATGAAAAAGTGTCAGGGATCTTTTGAGCAACTTTGCAGGTTATGCAATATGGAGACATAGTTCAAGTTGGGAGGAATGAAGATATATTGGGTGTGCGGATTTATTAAATCTAGTTGGTGCACACCAGATGTGGAAATTGAACCCAAGAGATAGAACAATTACACTCACAAAATTGTTAATCAAACATGCAAAATTAACACCAAAGGAGACTAAAATTGGAGCATAACACTAATCTGTATTGAGTAAGTGTACAATAGCCAAACTTATGAAATAATAGGCTATTGTAATATATAATTACATGAAATGTTTGAATGCATAAGGATCCCATTCGAAATAGCCAAAAAAGAAGGCTTACGAAATCTTGTAAAATCCCCCATAGGTGCATAAAGCAGTTTCCAAATCTATGAAGATGCTGATCACGAATTTGGTAAGTCAAGTGGGAAAGCTAAAGAGGGATGGAAAGAAAACTCATACATTCTTTTATTTGGAGAAAAGGAGGGAGGATGATGTGGGAAAGAAATAAGGCAGTTACACCTAGACTAGGTATTACTTGTTTTTGGTGTAATGGGGTCTGTCAAAGGTATGCAGTGTGGGTACTCTTGGATGCAGAATTAAATTCCACATCCAACAAGCTCTCCTGCTTGAAATTTGAGTAAAAACGTAGGGAGATATGTCAAAAATATGAACACAAAAAGTAGTTTTTTCATTCTTCCTCCAAAATTAATAACTATCATTTTATTATTTTAACTATTATTTTATTATTTTCCTTAGGAGGCCCATTTTAGACCTCAAATTTCCTCTAATGGCAAGGCAAATTTTTAGAAAAAGCATATATGTGCTTTAGAGAATTTGGAATAAAGCAGACATGCTAAAATTGGTTTCCAGGATGTTTCCCAAGTGCTCCATGACTCAGTTTTATCATGTGTTTACTTCTAGGACATGTAGAAGGAAAATAGCATAGAATGGAATCTAGGAATCTAGGTAATAAGAAAAAATAATTAAATTAATGTCTAATGTAGGTAACTATGGGTTGATTATTCTAACACCCCCTTAAGCTTGAATTTATGATTAAATATCAGAAAACTATAGGGCCTAGCAACAAGGCTTAGTCACCCTTTAGATACTGCTTGTCCATACAACCAAGGAAAGAGGCAAAAACCCAGTGGGAAAATCCTCCCTTAAAAATGGATAGGAAAAAAAAATTCTGAAATATTGTCATCAATCATGCCTCACTGTATGATCAGCAATCCCCACTAGTGATTTGAGATTGCTGAAGGTATTCTCACAAAAAACTTTGGTGAAGATGTCTGCGACTTGTTCTGAAGAGGCACAGAAGAGTATAACATTGGTACCATCATGCACAAGCTGTCTGATGTAGTGCATATGGATCTCAATGTGCTTGGTTCTCTGTCTCTGAACTGGATCATTGCAGATTCAAATGGTGCTCTGATTATCACAGTAGATAATAGTTGAAAACTATGATTCGAAGCCACATTCTCCAAGTATCCCCTGCAACCACAAACATTGACTTGCTGCATTTACAATTCCTCTATACTTTGCTTCTGTAGATGAGAGTTCTATGGCACTCTGCTTCTTGCTTGACTAGCTGATTGGCCCTTATACAAGCATGAACACATATCTTGATGTAGACTTTTGATCTGTGTTGTCACCTGCCTAATCACTATTAGTAAATCCATTCAAATCAAGATCATATTTTGCTTTGTTGAAGATCCCATGAGTTCTTGTTCCTTGAACAACGTTTAGGATCATTTTGTCTAATCTCCAGCACATATCATGAGGCTGATCCATGTATCTCGAAGCCACACTAACTACATAAGCTAAATCATGTCAAGTGTGTGTAAGATAAAGAAAACACCCAATCAATTGCCTATACAGTGTATTATTTACCATAGGAGAAGAACTTACTTCTTCAAGCTTAACTCTTGAAAGGAAGGGAGTCTTGCTTGGATTGCAATATTTCATGTTGAACTTGATGAGAAAATATGAATCATACTTGTATTGATGTAATTTGATTCCATGTTGGGATTGAGCAATTTCGAGACCCAAGAATTGGCTCAACAATCCCAAATCTGTCATAGAAAATGCATGGTTCATTGCATCCTTTAAGGAGGCAATCTCTTTCTTTGAACTTCCTGTAATTAGTAGGTCATCCACATACAAGAAAATAATCATAAAAAAACAATGAATCAGATTCAAATAGACATTAGGATCATACTTGCATCGAACAAAACTCAGTGACAACAAAAAGCCATCAATCTTGGCATACTGAGCCCCAGGGGCTTGGTTGAGCCCATTCACTGATTTCTTTAACCTGCACACTAAAGATGGATTAGAAACAAACCCTTTAGTTTGCTGCATGTAAATCTCTTCAATGATATCTCCATTTATAAAAGCACACTTCACATCCATGTGATATACTACCAACTGCTTCGAAGCTGTAATGGCTAGAGCTAGCCTTATGGAGTCCATCTTTGCCACTGGTGCAAAGGTTTAATTTTAGTCAATACCATGTACTTGTGAGTATCCCTTGGATACCAATATTGCCTTATATTTCAAAGGTGAACCATCAGCAGCAAACTTGGTGTTGAAAACCCACTTACATTGAACTAGCTTCTTCATTGGGGGAATATCAACCAGTTCCCAAGTGTTGTTCTTCTAGAGCGAGCTGAATTCTTCTTTTATGGATGTTTTCCATCTTGGATCATGTGCTACATATTCATATGTCTATCGGTCTAATTCAACCATCAGATAGCACTTCTTATCAAATAGAGGATCTTTCACACAAAGGGCACTCTCAAATTGAGGTCTAGTCCTCCTAGTGTGATTAGGATTTCTAGCTAGTTCCCCAGCTACATGAATGGTCTTTGCTGCCCATTTTGGTCTTGTAGGACTGTTAGGATCTGCAATCAAATCATCATTATCAAACATATAAGAATCAGAAAACTCATAAGTCTCTTCAATTACAATCAATGGTTCTGGTGGTGAAGAGAAATCTCCAACTTCAACTGTTGCTAAAGGATCTTCTTGGAACTGAACACTTGTTTTAATGAAATATTTGTTAGTGCTTAAGTTGATCAGCTTGTACCCTTTTGAATATTTAGAATATCCAAAAAATAGGAACTCTTGGCTCTGAGGTTGCAAAGCCTTCCTCTTTTCAGTTGGAATTCCATCCCAAGCCTTTCAGGCAAAAATCCTGAAACGGGTCACATCTGGTTTGTTCCCACACCAAGATTCAAAAGGATTCATACCATCAAGCTGCTTATGAGGCAACTTGTTATGGATGTATGATGCATAGTTTATAGCTTTGGCACAAAAATTTGGTGGAAAAGTCTTAGCCTCCCTCATGTAGGTTGCCATCTCCTTCAGTGATCTGTTCTTTCTCTCAGCAACACCATTTTGTTGTGGTGTGTAAGGGATCGAATGCTACATTTGAATACCTGCATCTTTACAATACTGAATGAACTAAGACTTGACATACTCACTATTATGGAGATAAATTCCTATGGCTTGGGGTACCACAATAGACAGCTTGACTCCAGAAATCAACCCTTTCCAATATGCAAGAGAAATCAAATATCTAACACTAAAGGATCAGACCTCGTACCTTATTCCAGACGGTTGAAGTAGATCCCCGTTGATCTTTCCAACTTTAGCTTGAATTGATGAATCACTTCATCAACAACAAGTAAACAAGAAAAGCAGACTATATATTGGTGTTAGACCTACTCTAGAATTAATAATCAACAACCTATAAGCATTTGAAATCATCCATGGATAAAATATTCATTCAAACATACATTATTGGATGGGAAAAGATATTTCTATTAATATAAAATCAGAGATCACAATGAATACAACCTTTGTCGACACATCTACGAATCAGAGAAACTGAATCCCCCACTTAGGCCTCCACCACCTCAATCCTCCATCTCTTAATAGCAATCACACAAGAAAAAGGAAAGCTTGGGAAGAACATCAAAGTGCTCCAAGGGACAAAGGGATGCAGATTCAAGCACAAGTTCCAACAACAATGAACTATAGTTTCTTTGCTCTCAATTCTCTTATGCCTTCAATGTATCCAAAGGGTTCCTTATATATCTTTTCAATGGGGTAATGAAAGGTCAAATCTGAGCGATCTCAAGGCATATGGAAGGCCGGGAGACAAGTGGGTCCGATCCATGTCAAGGAAAACTCCAAAAGGATTTGGATTTTGTACACATCCCAATACACACGGTTTTAGGGGTAAAAACCGCCTATATACGCGATAAGGGGTTTTAAAGTTGCGTATAGCAATTTTCACATGTTTATAGGGATGGTCTAGCAAACATCAAAGTAAAAAAATGGTCCAAGGGGTCTAAGGAATCTGTAGAGGGACAGGGGAAGGCCATACAAGTGTGATTCACCTGGTGTGGTAAAATCAGCTATAACAGATGCCCCCTAATGTGTGAGGTCAGAGGGTTCATACGATGGCCAAAATACATTATAAGTCCATCCTAGAAGTGGAGTGATGAAGAATCCCAAATGGAAGACCAGTCACCCAATCAACATAGTACAATGATACAACTTTGCACATAACTGCAAATACATATAGCAGTCTTGGATACATAAGAGTACAATGGCCATGAATAGGCATGATACAAAATATGACATAAGTGGTCATCACCACGTATAATATACATAAATCAGAATCTCCATGATCAAGATATACAAAGGATCATGATCTCCATAATGGCTGAAGATATACAATGGATCAAGATCTCCATAATAGCTGGAAATGTCTGACACATACTGGAATCAAGTCATGAGAGCTGAAATCTCATGAACACTAGCACAATCAAGGAGGTAGCATATAAGAGATGCCACCAATCTGGAAGGTCTTCTACACAAACCGGTACGAGTACAAATCCTACTATGTGAATAGAGGTGTCGAGGTCGAGCCTAGTAGCCCATCGTCTGATTACCGGTCATTGATGTATACCATTAATAGACGCGAGATCACCCACTGATAATGATAATGGGAATCAAGGTACTAGAGTGTAAACTAAAAAGTGTGAATAAATGTGTTGAGGTTGAACACTTGAGAGGATCCATCGATCAGGAGACATTGATGTATTCCCAAACACTGTCGATGGCGAGAGAACCTAAGGGAAATAGGCTAGCAAAAGATCAAGAGGAGTATGAGGCTCTTGCGAAATGTCATGGCAATACTATACAACGGACTCCCACACCCTAAGGGACAAAATGTCGGCATGGGCACCAAATGCAAATAAGGCGCTAACTAGGGTACCCATGTAAGGTCAATCTCTACCATTCATATAATGCCACTTCTAAAACAACAAGAATGTTCTGTGACATAATAGAATGGGTTCGTACCTAAGGCCATAATGAAATGGTCATAAGGTCATGCAAAATGCAAACGATGATGAAACCTAACCTCTATGCCAGTTTAGACATGATACCTAGAATCGGCACGAATGGGTCAATCCAATGGCCGAAACGATGCTCAAAAATGTTTCCTACATCATAAATTAGTCCAAAAATGGTCCAAACTATAGAAAAGGGGGTAACATTTTTCAAAAATTTGAAAAATTTCTATAAATAGTAAAAAATTCAAAACATTATATAACATTTGAATTTTTTACCCAATTGAGCTCAAAACTTCCACAGCGAATTCCAAGAGATCCAGCCGGCGGAATCCACTACCATTTTTTCCAAGTACTTACCCATGATCTACTCTTTCATTTTGATGCAAATTTTATCAATTTCCATGGTGTATTTAGGATTCTAGGCCTATCTTAAATGCGCACCATGGCCCATGCGGAAATCGATGGTTTTTCTGCGTATAGGGCTGGATATACACGAAAAATTCCCTCAAAGTCATGTACATAATGTTAGGGTACACAGGGTACTCCCAAAGGACCGAACACCAAGAATAGCCGCTTCACACAAACAGATCACAGATCAATACACCAATGTTTGTCACGTGGTTAAAACCCTCGAGAGGGAAACAGTCCACGGCCCCGGCCAAATAGCTACTTCGGAGCAATTTATTATGCAAAAGAAAGAAAGTTACATGAGCTTCTCATAATCGATCAACTAGCCAAGGACCCTCTATGCTCTTTAAATAGAGATCATAGACCAATCGGGTGTTAAGCCACGGATCAATGGTAGGTATGATCTAAGAGAAGTTGAACCGTCGGATCACTCTATGTCTAGAACATATCGTGACCGTCGGATTAGAATATTTACAAATGCATACTAATGCATACTAAAGAAACACACTTTTACCTAACGGATATATTACACAAGTTGATCTTAACTAACTCCTAAGTGTCTAAATATCCTAATACATAAGTGGATATTTAGCAAATAGTCATGTATGCGGCCATGTTCAATGATTTTTAAGTGTTATAATGGATCAAACTCAAATTTTATGTGCAGGATGGTCCTAGAATGGAGAGAACATGAACATGGTGATGTAGAAGAGGCAGTAAGGGCTGATCTAATGGCTCAACAAGCATTACATGCATGCGAGATTTACAAATTTTGGTGTCTCAGTGGCTTAAGAGCCAAACCAAGACTGTTGCATATGTTGGTGGACTACTGGGATCCAGACTCAGAGGCGTGCCAGATAGATGGGATGTCCCTCACCATAGAAGTGGAGGACATATATTTTATTGATGGACTTTACTGATGGGGGGAAGTGGTGAACCTACGTTCTCGTGGGCCCAGAGGTGGCCTGACTATAGATGAGTACATTGCAATGTATTGCTATCCGTACACGGAGAAGGTGGGGAGTCAGATCCCAACTAACTCCATAAAGGTGTTGGGCCTAAAGGCCATCCTACTGACACTGGGTAGGATAGTAGGCTTAGATTCACTCCACCAGGCCTCGCGGTCTCTAATGTTCTATGCAGTGGAGTGCATGAGACCCACTATGTATGATTGGAGCACTACGCTACTGGGAAACATTAAAAACTAGCTTAGTGAGTGAAAGATGGGCAGAGTGCAAAACTTCAGTTTCAACAGCATACTGATCACGTTTTTCTTTGAGCGTGTTCTGGGATTGAGCCCTAGAGTTGACGTTCCTCTACATGGGGTTCGAAATTCGGCCCAACGGCGTTGGGCGGATGTGATGCATAGATTGGGTGGAGGTAGGGTGTCCAAACCCTATCCAGCTGATTTATTTCCATGGTGGTGACGATAGATAGCTACCATTGATGACTACCCCTATGCGGGGATAGATTTTCTGGGAGACCCAGACATGCTGCTACCACCAGGATCGGCATATGGTGACATTGGTAACGAATCTGGACCCTCTTTTTAAAATTTTTAAGCTATTTAATTTTTTTATGTTTTCTTATTAAGTGGAATCAAAATACATGTTTTTGGGTGACAATACATAGTGACATCTACCATATGCATGTAGATGTGGGACCAAAGTGGCCTGAAGGCTTCCCTCGTTATAGACGGAGGGGAAGAGGAGACGATATCATGGGTGTGGATGCGGAGCGGAAACTCCAAAGCATTCATACCAACTTCGTGAGACTGACACACAGAGTACCCATGGTGCAAGTCGAAGACTTGCTTGAGGCCATGCAGTACCAGGTGGTGGGTGTACCATGAGCATGGGTGCAGCTATTTCGATGGCTAGCTAGAGCCATACTGGCGTTCCATGATCACAACTGCCCTCTTCCTCCATAGGCTTAGATACCTGGGAGTGATACATTTTGTACTACCGTGTATTTATATTTTGGTGGCTCAAGAGCCCCATTTTTGTATTATGACACTATGTATTACCACATTTTGAATGTTTATAAATTTTTTATGATGATCAATTTATTTATTTACATGTGTAAAAATTTATGTTTGTGATGAGATTTTTGTGTATGAAACAAATGCCAATCTAACACGTAGTTAGCATATGAGTTAGCATCTTGATTATTAATTCTTGGAACATGTATGTATGTTATATTGTCAAATTGCTATTCTAACAATCTCAAACGTAAGAATCTTCTTAATAATGTCGGATTTCTAACATGGTACAAACCATTAAGCTATGACACTACTAACTCCGAATCAAGTCGTGCCTCAAGAGAGAGAACACCATGTGAAATAACATCCCATAGAAGTTCAATAATGGCACTATACTCAGCAACATTGTTTGAAGATGGCCATAAACATATGCCTCTTGAAGATAGTACTAGACCCATAGGAGTATAAATCACCTAAGCAACAGAGGCTGAGTGTTGAGTGTGACGACTTGCACCATCCGTGAATCCTATGAAGGTGGAAGAGTCCATTGACATCTTCCAAAAGAAATGGAAACTAATCACAAACCTGATCACCATAAGAAAAATATCTACCTATGCAAAACTGTACAATAATATACAATAACTAGCCTTGGCTGAAAATCATGCATAGTACTTTTTGAGATAGAGCCCATTTATAGGCTTCGCCAAGGCCGTTCCCTCATAATCCACTAACTCATAAGCACCCTTCTCTAATACACGTTTAATGATGTAAAGACCATGCCACATGGGGATAAACTTTCCTGCCCCCAAGGGTTCTTTCGGTTGATCCCACAAAAGGACCAAGTATCCCTCACTAAACCTCCTTGGATGGATAGACTTATCGTACTGGACCTTAACGCGACACTTATTCACTTCCAGAGCCACCAAGGCATCTCGACACTGCTCATCAAGTTTCTCTAGGTGGACCAAATGCTCCTCCAATGGGGAAGTGTCTGGTAAGAGCTCTATGGCTAGCTTCAATGAAGGAATCTCTCACTCAACTGGCAATACCGACTCCACTCCATGTACAAGCTGATATGGAGAAAAACCTGTGGCAGTCTTAACAATGGTTCTATAAGCCCACAAAGAAGAATATAGCATGATGTGCCAATTCATCTTGCTTTGTGCGATGGTTTGTTGGAGAATGGATTTGAGTGATTTGGTCACTGCTTCTACCTGTCCATTCGCTTGAGGAGGAATGCTCTTGCTTATACCCTAGATTTGATGCCAAATATTCCATCATATGATTCTAAAAGTGCGAGCCATGGTCAGTGACAAGCTATTTCGGAATACCGAACTGAGTAATAATCTAGTTGAATACAAATTGTGTGGGTGTCTCACCATCGGATTTAACTGTAGGCATAGCCTCAACCCATTTCATGAAGTATTCAATAGCCACTATGATATGATGATTCCCCCAAGCTGAAGCTGGGTTGCAATCCATAAAATCAAGCCCCCAGTTATTGAAGGGACTGGCAGTGATGATAGGATGTAACATGGTAGGTCACGAGCACATATTCTATGTGAACACCCGGCAAGGGTGGCACTTCTTGACCACATCTACACAATCTTTAAAGATCGACGGCTAGAAATAACCGGCTCTCAAGATTTTTTGGGTTGTAGAAAGCCTAGATAAATGACCACCACATGCCCCTCCATGGCAATCATTCAGCACAAGCTCATCCTCCTCTTGAGTTAAACAACGATGTAAAATGGAATCTACCCCACAGCAGTACAAAGTGTTATCCACTATGAGGTAATTCTTGGATATGTGACGTAATCATCGTCATTTATCTCGTGAGAAGTGAGTAGGGACCTTCAATGCTTGTAAATATATAATAATATCCCCATACCATGGGTCTAAAGTTGAGATTAAGAATATGTGCTCATCGATAAACGTATCTTCACAAACCAACTCCTCGGCTTCGCTTGGGAAATACGATATAAGCTCTGCAAAAATTAACGATTTCTTTGATTTTGCCAAAACAAACTCGAGATCGAATTCTTGCAAGATTACCATCCATTTATTATACTTTCCCCCAATCATCCTTCGGGTGAGGACAAATTGAAACGGATTGACATGGGCTACAACCAAGGTCTAGTGAAGGAGAATATAATGTCTCAACCGTTGAACCACATGTACGGTAGCTAAGGAAAGCTTCTCAACATGGGAATAGCGTATCTCCACATCAATAAGATTTTGGCTCAGATAGTATATGAGATGCTCTTGGAGCTACTCATCCTCTTGAACCAAAACCATACCAATCATCTCCATGGACGTGGCCACATAAAGTAGAAAATCACGGCTATAGTATGGGGGACTAATCATCAGGGCTGATGCTAGGGCATGCTTGGGCACATCAAAAGGACTCCTGGGCTCGCTCATCCCAACAAAAGGTGGTGTCCTTCTTCAAAAGATGCATAAATCCTGTAGTCAAATTGGCAAAATTGACAACGAATCTCCGTAAGAAGTTTGCCATGCCTTGAAAACATTGAAGATGTCTAATGTTTTTCGGGGGAGACAACTGAAGTATTGCCTCAACCTTCAAAGGGTTGACTCTTATACCCTTTTTGGAAATAATGAATCCTAATCAGTGACCAGAATTCACACAAAAGATGCACTTGTGAGGATTTAACCTGACCAAATAATGGCGGCACCTTTCGAATAATAATCTCAAATGATAGGAATGATGCATTCTCATACGAGAATGAGTAGCAAGGTCATCCAAAAACACTTTGATAATCGATTTGAGATCATGGAAGATAAAGGTCATAGCCCGTTGAAAAGTAGCTCTAGCGTTCTTAAGGCCAAAATGCATTTTCCGATATGCAAAGGTTCCCCAAGGACAAATAAATGCAGTCTTATGTTGGTCCTTAGGTTTAATTTGTATTTGATTGTATCTGGAAAAGTCGTCCGTAAAATAAAATACCTCGCTACCTACACATTCATCCAAGATTTGATCTATAAATGGTGTGGGGAAATTATTTTTAGGACAGGCACAATTCAAGTCACATAAATCAGTACATATGTGGATCGCTCCCTACTTCTTATCAACCAAAATGGGGTTTGAAAGCCACTCCATCAAGGGAATGCGATAGATAAAACCGACTTTCAATAGTTTCTCTATCTCTTCCTTAATCACGGGTGCTTTCTTAGGATTCACTGCACGCAAGTGTTGTCGAATAGGCTTAGCATTTGGATAAGTTTTAATCTCATGTTCAACAATGCGAGGGTTGATTCCTGGTATTTCATCATAAGACTAAGCAAAGATATCACAAAATTATTTAAACAACTCGGTGTATTCTGGAGTCTCAGCATGGGAACATTTTGCCCCAATATAGACATTCTCTATCCAACCAGGCTCATGAGAGATATTTATAGGAATGGTAGGAGATATATTCGCCATGTTCTCATTAGCCATCGGACTAGGAGAGCTTAATGGAACCATGGGACTACCAATTCTCTCACTAAGAACCTCCCTAAATTCCTCACGCTCCAAGTGGTCAAGCTCAGGAAGAAAATAATATCTATGATGCAACCCTTCCCAAGGTGGCTCAACCCCTGACATGGCCTCAATAATCACTTTGTCTAAAGGAAAAACACTTTCAAGGTAGTCATGCACGTGAGAAGACTGAACTGCCCATGCAGGATACACATATGGGTCCTCCTCCTCCATCCGCAAAGAGGAAGGACTAGGCTCTGCAACACACCCAATATTAGCTCGATAAGCTACCATAGTTGCAGGCAACGGCACATCCGTCACAATGGGCTCACTCAAAGTATTTGGTGTAGGAAGAATCCAAGGATCTTCCATATGACTTGTGAAAAAAAACACCAATCTCATAGATGTCGAAGCCTCACCGGAACTAGACCTTATCATAAGGATAGGTGCAACACAACTAAAGCTTCCCATAAGGGATGGATACATGCCCACAACCACACTCCCAGTTGCCGGCTGAGAGTGCTCTATAATCAGGATCAAAGCTCTCGAAGATGCGGTAACCGCCGGATTCTTGAATGACGTTTGATCAATCGTAACTATCTTCCCATTAAATGGAAAGCATACAATGCGAAATAGTGAAGAAGCTACGCCTTGCATACTATACATCCAATTCCTACCCAGCAAGAGATTGTAGTCAAGGGGCACATCAACCACCTCGACCTCTATCGCAATGGTCTTCCCTCCCAAACGGACCTTAAGGGAAGGAAGGATCCCATGTGGCATAAACGATCTCCCATCAAACATAGTTAACATGGTAGTGGATTTAGACAACTTAGGGGAACCTAAAACCTTCCAACATGATAAAGACATCACAGAAGTAGCAGTGCCTTTGTCAATCATAGTGCGCTTGATGGTCATGTTAAGACATTCTACATGAATCAAAAGACACACATAGTAAGGCAAGTGAGGTTGAAGTCTTGCAGTTTCAAATTTAATCATGGAGGAAGAATTATCATCATTCACACCAAGGGAAGGAAGCAAAGCCTTCCTTTGCGAAGGACAACTCTGAAGTACTTCTAGTGCATACATCGCACAAGGAGTGTGGCCCAAATCCTTGACAACAGAATAGTTCTGGGCGGCTTGGGCATTAGGATTGTGCCCCGAATGCTTTAGGACTCCCTTAGGAATGCGAGGTGCAACTTCAGGTTTATCCATAGGTTTTTCAATATGAAAAGGAGTCCCTAGTGGATCAGGTTCCTTTCTTGGGTTGGGTTGGGACAAACCATAGTCCTTCACACGGGTCACAATCTTCGTAGCACCCACCATGGTAATGCAACCATGACCACTACCCTCCGGTGGATCTTGATCACCACCAGGTTGATCATGGGTCCTCGAGTTCATGTTTTGATTGTGAGGAAAAGGCCCTTAGTCAGCATAGCTGGGCCCTGTGCTAAGAATCTTGAGGCTTCATCGATACGAGGGCACAAGTAAGTCATGAGGTGATCGTCCTTACACAACTTGCAAGGAAACTTAACATTACATTTAGATTGCTTGTCCCCCCTAGCATTTCGGGAATTCTTGTCATTAGTATTAGCATTTTCATTCCTATTCCCACCCTTATGATTGTTATTACCCTTCATTTTATTCCTTTCGGGTTTCTGGTTACCCTTCTGGTCTGATGATTGCACCGAAAGCACACTCACCGTTTGGGTGGGTTGCCAACGAAGCCATGGCTTGTCCCAAAGTAGATTGGTTGATTGAAAATTGAATGATCGGTTTCACAACCGAATCCACAAGTTTAGCACTCAAACAACCAACAATGCCATCGACATGTGGTCCAGGTTTAACTTTGGGGTCTAAACTAGAACATGGATCATTGGGAATGATCTCATATAACAAACCGAATTGAGCATAAATCAAATCCAGTTCCTCCGCCCTAAAAATGGATTGTTTCCCATTTTGCACTACGGATGTAGAAACATCCTTCGCTATATAAGGAAATAATGACTTAAGGAACCATTCAAGGAGGAATTTCGGTGGTATAAAGGCTTTAATCAACCTATTTCGTCTACACCACTCTTGGATATGATTCGAGATATGCGTTGCTTTATCTTGTCGAAATGTCGACAAGAGTTCCGTACCAACGTCATAACGCACTGGTAGATGGAAGTGGTTAAGAAAATTCATCACTAGGTCATCGAACAAAGTGAATGCCCCCCTAGGTAGCTCTATATACCATTTCGTGACAGGCCCTATAAGGGTGCATTGAAACAGCCTTAAACAGATCGAATCTTAGTGTAAGGAATTTGAAGAGCACCATAGGTGAAAGGCAGTAACATGTTTGCTCGGATCCTCTCTTGATTTTCCCTTGAATTTGGGTATGTCCAAGGGAAGCTTAGTAGGGACAGCCAGCCAAATCAGGTCATGAGATACAGGATCATTCGTCAATCTCGACAAGTCAGGAAGATTTAGCATTGCAAGGAAAGAGAGCCTAGGATGAGCAAGTCGGTGCACCGCTCCCTGATAGTTTTGATTCACATAGGTCTGATTACCATAACCACCATGGCCTTGACCATAGTGCCCTCATCCTATTTGACCCATGTAGGGTGGCATGGAAGCACCATAATGTGGTGTACCTTGACTATTCAGGGCTACAAAGCCATAATTTGGAGAGTAAGTGGGTTGTTGATACCAATACCCATAAGGTGAAGAACCCTTTCCATACTGCGTCCCATAATAAGGTCCATAAGTCATCGCATGAGATGTCCCATGAGACACTCCGTAAGTAGGAATATACACTCCCGAAGTAGGAATATACATTCCGGAAGTAGGAATATACACTCCGGAAGTAGTAACATGACCTCTAGAAATAGGAATACGACCTCTCGAAACAATGGGTGGTACTTGAACCTGAGACACAACTGGTCGAGAAGCAACAGTATGGACATGACTCGTAGCAGCATTCCAGCTCGAAGGACCACGTGAATGAGCTGGAGGGTGAACATTCGAAGAACTAGGGACAGAGGATGAAGGGACCTGTGAAATTATGTGCGTGTTGTTCCCTATAGTCACTCATCTTTGATCTATTATCCTAATAGGATCACTAACCCTAGGCCCAGCAGGAATATGTGATGTAGCTTCCATCGCCAGGATGGAAGGTGCAATGTGACTTGTGCTCCTGTAGCTAGGGTTTTCACCCTAGCTTGTGCTAATGAGCACCTACTAAGGAATCTGGATTCCTTAGTAGCAGTTCGATTAATGTAAATGAAAATAAATTAACCTAAAACAGAAAGTAAATGACAGAAAGTAAAAACGACAAGAAGATGTATAAAAAGTATTTTGTATTTGTATTACCTCCAATGTGGAGGTTGGTGGAGTCCGTTGCGCTGGTCCGATGTCGGTGGCTCCGAGCTCCGAGCTGTTCCTTCTCCTTCTCCGATGGTGGAAAATAGGCCAAAAGGGGTCTCAAAGGTGAAAATAGCTTGATGGTAAGCTAGGGTTTCACGAGATGTTTTGGCAGAGTAAGGGTGCTTCTGATTGTGGATGTGAAATGAGGGGGGTTCACCACTTATTTATAGTTTTTTAGTGGTGAAGTGCTTGCCCATGGTTTTTGGAAACCATGTGGTTTAGGGCAGCTTGTTTAGGGTTTTTGGCCCTTTTTAGGGTTTTCCTCCTTTTTCCTCATTATTTTTTATTCATTTTCTTCCCTTTTGGGGATTTTTGCTATTTTTGGAGGAATTTTGGTTATTTTTGGAGGAAAAAGGGGTTTTTAGGCCTTTTAGAGCCTTTTTAAATGGTTTTACGGCCTTTTGGAGGCTTTTTTGGCCTTTTGGAGGCTTTTAGTGGGATTTTCAAGGAAATATGGTGGGTAAATGGACGAATGAGCCATGAAATGGGGTAGATGAGGTAGTTAACCATTTTTGGGTGTTAACAGATTGCCCCCTGATGTGCGAGGGCAGGAGCTCATCGTATGGCCGATGGACATCATGAGTCATTTTTGGTTTGTGTTGTGGGGATGGATAAGAGAAGGAAACAGCTGAAATCCGGGACACCGATTTCGAACCACCTGCAAGGACTGAAAAGTACATAACCTCAATAATGGATGAGGGATCATCTGATAATAGGGACGAGGCAGGCATTCCCATGCTCGTATCAGAATATAACATATAAATGGTCCTCAAATACTAGATGAGGAAAGATCTCAATAGATAGACGAGGCGGGCATACCCATGCTCGTATCAAAATACATGAAAATAACTGTGAGCCCCGAAAAGAGGGACCTGTAGGATACATAGGAACTGCTGTATATATCATAAGTGTCCAGAGGGGACACAAATCTGGAGCATACTGCTGAGCTGACCATGTCTGAGCTGAAAAACTGATACACTGGAATGGCAGCAGGGCTACTAAATGTGGTTCTGAAGGAACTGATGCGCTGCTGAATCAGAGTGACAAGGGTCACACTCGTAATGGTACACTGATCTGGAACGGAACTGGGTACTCAAGGAAGCATAGAATAGGATGGCTTCCGAATACAGTCGCCAACGCAGCCCGGACATCCACGGGAACATATAACTGGGTGTTCCGAAATGACTCACCAATGTGCTAGAGTCGGGGGAAATCCGGGGTCTTCGAAAAACAACGGAAGTGATATATATCCTGCGCGATTCTCAACGATGCGAATAAGGTACTGCAGTCGAGCATGCGAGAAACAACCATTCGGAGAGGCAATGATGACTCCTCTCAAAACGATCCGTAGGCACTCACCACAGATGGTGATGGGTCCAAGGCGCAGGGCCTCTGGGTCTATCCTCTGGAATAGAGGGGCTGTCGTCGACAGAGGGAGACCTGCAACCATCAAGGCAATGATGTTTCCTTGACAGGAGCGCGAGGTGCAAAACCGAACTTTGATAGAACTGATGATAAGGGTGATAAACTGTTGGGACGAATTGGGCAAGTAGAGTGGGTGGACTCAAACTTCCTTTGTTCAGAGTATGATGGCGGGGATGACCGGGCAGCACATGAAACTGATGGGTGGTAAAGGGATCATAGCTGTACGGGATCTGGGCAGTTCACTGGGCTGAGGGAGACTCAAGCGGTGGTAACATGGTAGGAAACTGCAGAATACTCTGAACAAAGGCGACCTGATTGGAGGTGCTGCTGAGAAGATTGGTCATAGCGCCAAGAGGCGCGAAGGGAGTTCTTCGTGGAAGAAATGGTACTGTCATGTGGATTTTACGAGCCCAGGACAGTTCATGCTCGTGGTTGCTTTCAATTTTACGGAGTCTGAAAGCAAATAAGAAGACTCTGTAGTGATGGAATGGTACTGTCATGTGGATTTTGCGAGCCCATGACAGTTAATGCTCGTGGTTGCTTTCAATTTTAAGGAGTCTGAAAGCAAATAAGAAGACTCTGAAAGAACGAAATGACACTGTCATGTGGATTTTGCGAGCCCATGACAGTTAATGCTCGTGGGTGATTTCAATTTTAAGGAGTCTGAAAGCAAATAAGAAGACTCTGATGGAATGAAATGGTACTGTCATGTGGATTTTGCGAGCCCATGACAGTTAATGCTCGTGGTTGTTTTCATATTTAAGGAGTCTGAAAGCAAATAAGAAGACTCTGTAATGATGGAATGGTCAAGCAAGGAGGAAGTGTTCACTTTTGGGGGCATTTATGATGATGAGAGCTGAGGGAGGGGGGAAACACTGATGGATCTCCTTGGGGGGTGGATGGATGGTGGCAAAATAACGAGACCTTTGCAGTATGACAGGAGTGAATGGCTCATGTAAAAAGTGTGGAACGATCATATTGCGGCCGATGTGGCGCGCATAGCCGAGGCGACTATGAGGGTCTCAAAAAATGATGTAGTCAAAAAGATGCAACGAAGTGACCATTGTGAAGGTCTCGTCGTGCTGGTTCCAATGGTGGAAACGGCTCGGAAAACGGACTCCGTATGGGTTCGAAATGGTCAAACAAAGAAAGGGTCAACGGACTATAAATAGTAGGTGGGCCCAATATGACACCTCATTTGTACTATTCCATTTCGCAGACGATCGGAGTGTACCAGAGCTTACGTGGGATTTCTGGACGAGTTGACCGGCGGTTTTCAGATTCGGGAGAGCCAGGTATTCCTTTGAACTCATACCTGTTTTCTTTTTGGGCCGGTGGGAGGGTTGTGGGTCCCGGGGGGGTCGTTATACAGTCCACAAGGGTGGACCGCGGGTTCGACCGGGACAGCCGCGGTGGAGACCGCGACTGTCGGGCTGCACAGCAGCGGTTTCGGACCGCGACTGTGGGCTGCACAGCCGCGGTTCAGACCGCGACTGTAGGCTGCACAGCCGCGGTTCGGACCGCAACTGTAGGTTGCACAGCCGCGGTTTGGACCGCGACTGTCAGCTGAACAGTTGTGGTTTGGACCGCGACTGTAGGCTGCACAGCTGCGGTTTGGACCGCGACTGTCGGCTGCACATCCGCGGTTTGGACCGCGACTGTCGGCTGAACAGTTGCGGTTTGGACCGCGACTGTAGGCTGCACAGCTGCGGTTTGGACCGCGACTGTCGGCTTGACAGTCGCGGTCTGGGTCGCGACTATCGGGTTGACAGCCGCGGTAGGGACCGCGACTGTTTTGGGTGTCTAGACTAGTTTGGGAATGGTGAAAATGTCAAGTTTTTGAACATGAGTCTGATGAGGCTTTGTTGTGTGATTGACAGGATGCCACGCACAGTATGGAGAGAGCGAGAGATGCTAGGGGAGCTAGTAGACATTATCCACGAGGACTGACGCGTGCGGTCGATGCTTGGGATATTCGGTTTATTGAAGTTCGCTGAGATTCCTATGATTCGATCAGCAGGGCTGCTGCTGAACCGCTTGGTGAGCTTCTGGGAGCCGGATTTATTGGCGTTCCGTGTACAGGGGGAGAGGGTGGACCTCACCCTTACGGATGTCTATTTCTTGACGGGTTTGCCCTGCCTAGGGAGGGTGGCAGATACCCAGCCGCGGGGGTCGGCAGATTTGGACATTGTGGATATGGCAGTGCGATTCTGTAGAGATGAGGCGCGGGTGCATCGGAATGCACTCCTAGTTGGCGACTTACGGGAGCCAGTAGTTCGGGCGACGGCCGCATGTATAGTGTGGATTCTGGGCTCGCAGGCACCTGAGAAGGTGTCTGGGGGGCAGATGCAGCTGGTGGAGCGGACATTGGAGGGTACCTATTTTGCATGGGGCCAGATGTTCCTGACCTGCGTTCAGCGACAGCTGACCGCAGCGAAGGAAGCTGGCAAGGGGTTCTGCTTCGGGTCGTTCTTGTGTGCCTTCTTCATGGAGAGGGTCCCTACACTGCGGCCGCAGGTGCCGGTTAGGGCAGGAGGCGTGAGGGAGCCCCGCATGATTAGATGGGGGGAGATGATGCGCCGCCGGGGTGGTGGCGACGTTGGTCGATACTTTACGGATGAGTTGTACATGCAGTGGTTGCAGCTGCCACTGGCGCTGGAGGACTTTCCGTACAGGGACATGGATTACACGGGGGATCCAGATGCACCTCGTCCACCTGGACAGGCATGGGGCCCAGATGGTATGTATCATTGGAATTGTTTTGTTCAGTTTTATGTTATGGATGATGTATGTTGGATATATATAGTTACTGACAATTGGTTGATTTGCAGATGTGGGACCGCGGCCGCCGCCAGGGCATGTGGTGCGGCGAGGGATAGTGGCAGTTCCGGCTTTGCCCGGGCGGGGTCCAGTGCATCGACGGGATGCGGATGGGGCACTCGAGTCAGTACGGATGCTTCTGGAGCGGCTATTGACGGGAGTTAGCGAGGCAGGGTGGGAGGACCTTCCGCGAGACGTCCTTCGGGATTGCAGGCAGGCGCCTCGTGATTTCAGAGGTATAGCGTTCCGGGTGGCACTCTTGGCGGAGAGGGCACGGGCCCGGGGACCGAGGCCTAGGCGAGCGGAGGACTCATCTGATGAGGAGCGGGAGGAGGAGTCAGGGGCGGCTGACACGGAGAGTGATCCGGGATATGACTCCCACTAGGGAGAGCAGGGAGCTCTCCGTGGTTTTTTGTAGCTGCGGCTTGTATTGTATGAGTTTTGAGGGATGTTGATACATTTTTTGTGGGATAGCTGAGTACTGGGGTACTCAGGGCATGTACAGTTCTGATCATGTATTTTGTGACTTGTTTATATATATATGCACGTGGATGCACATTTTTTGATGATGGTGTTTCATTTGTACGCACGTGGATGCGCTTTTGGATATGTTTGATGTTGGTACTGCACATGGATGCAAGTAGTTCTAGGTTGTGAGGCACGTGGATGCCCTTTGTTGCTATGATATGATGTGATGTATGCATGACTTGGCACATGGATGCCCCTATGGATGCAAATGTCTTGTTTTTTGATTTTTGTTGTATATTTGGATGATATGCTATGGGATAGTGATGCATGATTAAGATGTTACATAATGTGATTGATATGCCAGTCTAGGACATTGTTCGCCATTTGATCTGCGACACTATTGTAAGCTCTTGGGACATGGGTGAATGTGATGGATTCAAACTGTCGGCTAACTTGTTTTGTACGCAGGAATTTTCTAAATAGGCAGGGATCACGCACCTGGTAGCTGTTGTTGAGCTGAGAGACAAGAAGCTGGGAGTCCAAGAACACATGAAGGTGACGTATGCCCATCTGGAGGGCAGCAGTTAGGAGACCGGTCACAGCATCATACTCTGCTTGGTTATTGGTGGCAGGGCCGATGCATATTCCGTCAAGGTGGATGCGTTCATTGGAAGGGGAGTATAAGACCCATGCTGCAGAGGCTAGGTTGGGAGACCAGCGGCTGGCACCATCAGCGAAGCCAATGTAACAAGGTGGAAGAGGATCCATCTGTGGGCATGCAAAAATGCAATAATTGTGAGATTATGGTCAAAACGGTGAAAAACAAAAAGAAAGAAAACTGTACAAACATGGACCAATGAGGTCTCGGTTTCGGTTATGGGAAAAAACGTTTTAAGTACAACCCATTCCGGGGGTTGGAGAAGGATCGTCCTTCAGAGTCTGCTAAAATATATGCCCCCTTGCCGAGGCAAGTTTTCACAACGAAAGGGCCTTGCCACATGGACTCGAATTTTCCTTTACCTGTCTTGTCGTGGGCTTGGTCATAGGCGAGGACGAGATCTCCTTCGTGGAAGGTTCGGGGGTGAACATGTTTGTCATAATGGGCTTTGGAACGTGTCTTGGCAGCTTCGATATTCTGGAGAGTGGCACGACGATCTTCATCGGCTTGTTCGAGGGATAGCAGACGTTGCTCAAGTGGAGAGGTATCGGGGAGAAGTTCAACAGGGAGGTGCAGGGCAGGTATCTGACATTCGATGGGGAGGACAGACTCTACACCGTGAACTAAATGAAATGGGGTAAAACCAGTGGCGGTCTTGGTTGATGTGCGGTAAGCCCATAAAGCAGGAAATAGCATATGGTGCCAATTGGACTTATGCCGATCAACAGTGCGTTGGAGTATGGTTTTCAGGATTTTGTTTACTGCTTCGACTTGGCCGTTCCCTTGGGGGTAGTATGCCGAGGAAAATTGGTGTTCGAACTTAAGGAGAGTGGATAATTCGCGCCACACACAATCTTCAAAATGTGAGCCATAGTCAGATACCAATTGTTTAGGGACGCCGAATCTAGTGATGACATGGTTGAAGAAGAAACGGGCAGCTGTGTCAGCCTTACAATTGAAGGTGGGCATGGCTTCCGCCCATTTGGTGAAATAATCGACGGCGACTATGATGTACTTATGACCGTTTGCTGACGTGGGTCTACATTCCATGAAGTCGATGGCCCACTTACAAAAGGGACCAACAGTGACGACTGGATGTAACGGAGCAGGGGGCGTCCGGGCCTGGGGGCGAAAAGTTGGCAGTTATGACAATGCTTGACCGCATTGATGCAGTCGGAAAAGAGTGTAGGCCAGAAATATCCGGCGCGGACAACCTTTTGGGC
>LPNX010189153.1:0-22500 GCA_001517045.1 Pseudotsuga menziesii
TACATAAAGCGACTAAAAATTGACTAAATTAGTGACCAATAAATGAGATTAAAGACCAAAATTTGCAAATAAAATGACCAATAATTGAGAGATACGCGACCAAAAAATGAGATACAAATGACCAGAAAAATGTCCAAAATTCGCATATCAATGACCAAAAATCAGTTTTGGTGGCTAATTTATGGTCTTTTATTACGCGACCAAATTTGGTCATATTGTAGCTTGTCATGCGGTCATTAATTTGTTCACAAATGTGGTCATAAATTTGGTCATTGATTCAAATATATAACCAAATTAATGACCAAATATATGACCAAATTAATGACCAACCGACAAGCTATAAATGACCAAAATAAAAATGACCAATTTTGGTCATGTAATAAAAGACCGCAAATTAGCCACCAGCGATCGCCAAATCAAAAGTGGTCATTGATATGCGGATTTTGGTCATTTTTTTGGTCACTAATCTCTCATTTTCCACTGCACTCTTTAGCTTTCCTAAGCCATTTTGCCAATTCGTGAGCTCCATGACAGATTTGGGATCAGCTTTTTACACCTATGGGGGATTTGCTTATTTTTAGTAAGCCTGCTTTATGCTAGATTCGAGTTGCTCCTCATGCATTCAAACCCCTGATGTATGTTATTTATTCAGCAACCTATGTTATTACAGGGTTGGCTATTGTACACTGATTTAATACAGTTTAGTGTTCATCTCCAATTGTCAGTCTCTTTGTGAGTGATTTTGCATGATCAATTGTTAATTGTTGTGAGTAAAATTAATCTATCACCTAGTTCAATTTCCACATATCTTTTAATAGAACACCTAAAAAAAATAGAATATAATTGTTCAAATATGAAACTCTCGATTAGATACATCTCTTAACTTTGGATTTGAAGAAGAAAAAAATACATATTCAAGCATACTCAACAATCTCATAAGTTGCAATGTGACTCCTATCTAAAAAACAAGTAACATTTTGGAAATCGACCTCATATATAACAAGAAAAGGTATAATGTTACAAGGATTCCTCATTTTTAACACTAGCAAACTCATCCTCAATTATGGAGAAAGTGTGAAATATTGCATACATATTCATAACAAGTTACAATACTAACATTTTGGATATCACATCAATAACATTTTGCATGAAAGAACAGAATGCTATCACCCTGGTTATCTCAATGCCACAAAATTCTAATATTGTAGCGCCTTATATTCCAAGAATCATACCTCATGTCTAAATAACTTCGCTAAGGAAAAAAAAGTGTAACCCCACGAAAACAAAGCATAGAGAAGATTTAACAGTAATAGTTGCAATATTATCACAATTTCAAAATACAAATACAATTACAAAAGTTGGTCGGAGATCTTTACAAAAACATTCAATTCTCACCTAGAAGAAAAAATGATGAAATGAATTGAGGTATGAATCAAACCCATGATTTGGAGGTATGAATTGAGACCATGGTGTGGTTGTATGAATCTATCCCATGATTAAGAGGTTATTTCTCATCCCGCCCAAATAAAATAACCCTCAACATTTATATTACTATCTCAAATTAAAAACCCCCCTTGACCCCTTAATACAAGGAAATATATTTTTGAGGTTCTTAAGAGTACTCAAACCCCAATATGAAAGGGTGTGATATGATATTTATAGGCTAGTGAACCCCCTATGGAGAGAGGTGCTACAAAATCCCATAGAGATGGTTCATGATGGTAAGGTATGACCAATAGTTTTGGGCAGTGAAGAATAAAGAGACATTGGATCATGTCACTCACAATGACAAATTGGAAGGAAAATATACATGGAAAATCTTAAGGAGTACATTGATTTTCTCTTGATATGAAAGCTTAGGAATCAATTGTATGGGCTTCACCAAAGCACTAGGGAATGGAATCCCAAGTTCAATCCTTTCATACTGTCAAAGAGGTTTGAAAGAAGAAATATTGACTACAAAAGAAACAACATTTATTATCATATCTATCATCATATTGGAAGAAGGTGGAGAGGGTCACATGCACAGTATAAGGAAACTAGTGCACACAAGGACCATCACACTGCATTACTACTACACAGAGATGTATACTACATAAAGTTTTCACAAGTCCTTTTACTCAAGAATAAATTTTATCTTCGTTTAAAGGGTCCCATGAGGTTTTCCCCATTTTCTCTGTTTGTTAGGAAGTCGTTTTTATGTTTACACTTTTTGGGTGACCGTTGGTCTTAGTTTACAAGGCCCAGGTTCTTCAAGTTAGGATTAAGGGGGGGATTTAAGATTAGTTAACTAATCCTCCCTTGACCACCATTGTCTATATGTCTTTCCTATCTTAGGAGGTAATTGTATCACGTACCCAAATTGAAATAACATTTTCTGTTTAAGAAGACATTATATTTTATTTTTATTGTAATGTTTATGATTATTGACCAAGTGGGGTCAAGGATGATTGTAATTAATTATGCTGAATATTTTATTAATTAATAAATAAAATATGAGACAATTATCCTAAGGAGGCTCTTGAATGAGTGTCCACTAGCCCACTAGGTAGAATAAACTAGCATGAGAGAAAACTGACACATGGAAGCATTCTCAACCACTTCTAGCTATTGGATGCGGCAACTTCCCTAATTTTGTGGTCATGTTCCCCAAGAAAGTGGAAAAAGAGCAGGTGGCTCATTAAGTGAAAAACTGACCAAAATACCTAGGCTTGCGTATATTTACCCCTCGAATTCAGCAAGAGGTTGTTCAATCATTACCTTGTGAAAATTCTAAAGTTGAAAATTGTGCACAAGAGAGTCGATGAGGGGAAAGACAGAAGTGGTTTTGAATAATTAAGATTGTTTTAGAACTAGTGCATCTTGTTAGCTAATTTATTTACTACTGAGGAAAAAAGTATTGTTTTTGAGTACTTATGTCGATTTGCACGGGTATTTAATCCCATCATTTACCTAGTGCTTTCAACCAATGGACCAATGGATAGGCTCGAGGGTCCTAAGATAAGCAGTGAGCTATGTTCAGGAAAGGTTGGGTGGAATGGGTCCCTTGGGTTGTTTGTATCCTCTACAAGTTATCAAGTTCTAATTTGCTATTTTATTTAACTTTTGCAAGTAAAGTAATGAAATGGGTATAGTTATGTTTTACTATAAATTCTTAGATACTTGCAGCTTTAATAGACTAGTTTTAAGTCTGCATTTTTTTTTATCCAGGAATTTACATGTACTTATTAAACTAGAATTATATAAGATTATTTAATGAATAAAAATCCCTTTCTGTATTTTTGCACTTGTCATAAGACAAAGTACTCTAGTGCAAAAGGTTGAATTTGAAAAATGATTGTATAGAGATAAGATGTGCTTGAATTTGCTTTACTTAGAAAAACTTTATTGATTGTTTAAAACACGAATGATCATAAGATCATAATCCTTCTATTTTTAGAATCCTTATAATTAATTTATAATTTGCTCTAAAAATATTACATAGATTTTATAAAGCAATCTTTTGTTACATAGCTGTGAAACTGTGCATAACGTAACACATCATTAATTTTCTCCTTCAAAATTCAAACATTTACCAATATGTTTATAAAACCTCTACAGAACACTTTAGACAACCTGGTATAGTAAAACTGTTATTATACAACCAATGTTTCATGAGTACTATAATAAAATAAATAATTACTGTAAAAATAATTGAGTTGTTAACATTAATGAAGAATGCTAGTACTATTTAAATTTTATAATTACCTAAAGTAGATTAAATAGTAAACCAACAATAATAACCAAACAAACTCTTTTAGTAATAAAGAAATAAAATGTTTGGTTTTAAAAACCCTAAACTGTTCATTTCATTCTAGAAACGATTAAAAAGTAAAATAGATTCTACCTTTAACTATTAACCCAACAAACCTTGTTAATCCAAAACATCATCACTGCTAAATAAAAACCAGAATATAGTTTAATCATAAATAGTACAACATTTACAAATAAAAAATAAAATATCTAATTGCTAACTGGTTTTATCAAGTCATGGTCGCAGCCATTTCTACTTTCAGTTTAAGTTAAAGTATAAAACTTCTTTACAGACATTTTACTCTATGTTTAGGAATACTTAAAGTAAAACAGGTCTAACCATTTTCACACATAGTTCCATAAGCTTGGTCCTTTTGCAATAACTTATTGCAAATAGATTTTTGAAATCTTTTTTTTTATAAACTAAGAAAGACAATATAAGGTTTAAGAACGAGAATGCTATATTATAACCAAATCCAAGAGAAAATTTATAGAGTCGAGCCAAAAGGGTCGAAATAATTTTTGTTTTTAAGTGCTACAGCTTAAACAACGCCTTATCAACACTTGGAACATTAATTTATTACCCGAATATATTTATTTTACAAAATCCATAGATTGAGGGCAAAACCATAAGGGTTAGAACAAAGGGCCATACGGCCTCCTTTTTCATTCTTAATCAAAATAAAAAATGTATTCTAACACAATAAACAAATATCACGCTAAATAACACTAACCAGCATCAACTTTGTTTGCAAAGGAAAGCATCGAAGGGCACTCCAAGGTTATATGTTTGATGCTTACCGAGCCTTTGGAGCCCTAAAAATTTCAGCTTCAAGCTAAGTGTTTCCTCTGTCAACTAGGATTTGTGTAATTTCTCACCTATTCTCACAATTAAACCGGTTTCAGATCTGTTAGTGAAAACCTCGCATAGTTATTATAAAAAAATAAAATTAAAATGTTGAAGGAGCTATCGAAAATACCTACATTGTTGTTGATGAACTCTCCATTGCAGTAGGAAAACCAGAACCTCAAATTCTATTAACACTTTAGTCCCCCAAAGATAATCCACGGTTGAATGCTGAGCTCATAAGAAACCTCTAGCTCAAGAAGATGGCAATAAACACGAACCTCACACCGAATAACTGCCTCCTCAAATATTTCTAACAGTAATTGTTGCAGAAGAGGATGAAGGCCTCGAGGCCACCCTTCCTCACCAAACTAAAAATCACAATGAAAATCAAGCAAGATTTTAGTATTTGAGTGTTATTGAAAAAATGTAGGTTTTAATTCCTAAAACCTCTGATAAGTAAGAACTTACTACGTGGAATCCACTTCAAAAGAAATTTTAAGGATTTTGATATAGTTCAAAAATCTAGCGCTTTCACCCTGAATTGTTTTTATAAACATAATACTATTACTTCATAAGTCCAACATAAATACATGGTGAAATAATTTAAATATTTGATGATTTGCTTAATAAATATCTTGAGTTAGGGTTTCCACACGAAAACACTTCTTCCTTTGATATTTCACCACATGGACTCCACTAGAAGTGAATTTTTCTTAGGTGTTGATATAGTTAATCCTACCATAGTATGAAATAACAATAGTTTACATTGTTAGAATTTAACTTATGTCATCATTTGGCTTAACATTAAAAACCATTACATGAGAAACATATTAGGTTTTTTAACTAATTTATGATATAGGTTAAACATTTTAAGCAAGCGCTTTGTTATGATTGGTGATTTTTGTCTAGATGAGTATGGTTGCATTTGCAATCTTATACATGTTTTAACCCTCCTTGATTGGTAAATTTAATGCAAATCCCTTATGCAATATATAAACAATGATATTATAATATGAATATGCTTTCAAGCTAGGTTTAAGTTATAGTTTGTGCATGATAAGGATAGTTAGGTTGTAATAGAATTTTGTATGCATTGGTAATAAATCTAGGCTGGTGTAACTTTGATACCTCATTTAATTATTCCTAGTTTGACATATTTTATACTTACAATTAGTTTGTCTACAAGTCACTTGATTTATGGAGAATAGTATACCAAGGTTATTTTATATGGTATACAAAGAATTTAAATTCCTAGGATAGTTCTTACAATTGTAAGTTAATATATAATGGGTAAATGATTATAGTAATGATATCATAGTATTTAGGTAATACATAGAAAGTTTACGTGGTTAAATCACATAGTTATAAAGTAAATAGATATGTATTCAAGCCTTCTTGTTTCATAGAACAACTAAAAACAATGTTTATGATTGTATACAATTCTGTTGTACAATGTATTGCTAAAGAAATAATTTTGTAATCGAAATCAACTTTTTCTACCTAAATAAGATAATTATGCTTATAGAAGTGGGTGTATATTACACTTTTGATTAATAAAGACAAAAATTCTTGTAAGACTTTTCTTCCTAACTTAATTTTATAGTCTTTAGAGATTTATCTTTCTACCTTGTAACCTAGAAGAAAGTTTACCTCTAAAACCTATGCAAGCGTCATTTTCTACATTAGCTTTGATAAAGGTAAGTAAGCCTTGGCCCAATCTCAACCCCTTCACTAAGACAAGAAACAACTATCATAATCATGCACTTGCTATAAATAAAACAATCAAGTTGAATTCATTTAGTCACTAACTCTTTAACCTTCACTACTTAAAGATTTCAACAACAGAATGAATGTTGTTAGTAACAAATGTGTTTTAAGTTAGTAATTAAATTTTGTAGTCTCTAGTTTCATTTATTCAAGAATGTTAACTATTACTTGTTAAACTAAAATTTTTAGGTTATGACTTAGCATTAAATGTGACACAAATTTTGTTTAATTTTTTGCGAATTTTTTTTGGAGTGTTACATATTGTATGAGAGCACATGTTCAGACACTAGGCCTAAAGTGGCTCAACTCATGTAAACAAAAAGTAAATAGAAATTATGCGTACTGATTTATGACTTTAAATGGTGCTGTACAAAAAAAAAATTGAACTAGAATTCCAGGTATGGAAGGACTCGAGGAGTATGCTGAAGAGGGGTCTCCATTAAATGAACAAACTAATTCTAGAAAAGAACCTTTTAAACAAGATATAACTAATAATTCTTTAGAATTTCTGCAAACAGTTAAAGAATTAAAAACTGAAATGGAAACTGTTAAAAAAGAAAATGAGAGAATCTTAAGAGCTCAAGAGGACCTGAAGAAAATACTGTTGGAAAATTTCTAGAATGAAGGAAAGGATAAATAGATAGAATCTGATAATATGTCCTACCAACATAAGAGTAAAAGGTCAAAACACTCTAAAATGGAAAGCATTTCTTCTTCTGAAATTTACGGTGACTCACACACGAAGAATCACCAGTATTCTAGTGACAGGAGTGAGGATAATTATCATTCTAGGAAGAATAAATACAAGCCTTATGAAGAGATTTTTGGGGAGTTTAAAAAGATTAAACCAACAAATTTTAATGGAAAAACAAAAAAAGGAGAGGAAATTGAAGCATGGCTATCCAGAATGAAAAAGTACTTCCAAATTACTCAAAACAATTAAAAACGAGAATGACAATATATAACTTAATTGGAAAAGCCGACATCTGATGGCAGGACATAAAATGAGTAAAAGGCATAAAAAAAAAGAATATAAATTGGAGCACTTTTAAAAATTACTTTAAAAATAAATTTCTATCCGAGCAATATTACGAGGAGTGAGATAAAGAATTTTATGACCTAAAGTTGGGAACTATGAATATGAGAGAGTTAAATAGTAAATTTTTAAGCTTACTACGTTATGTGCCTTATATTGTTGATGAAAAACCAAAGGTGTAGCGATTTCTGAGTTGTTTACCTTTTCATATTAAGGACAAAATTGAACACAATAATCCCAAAACCATTGAAGAGGCCATGCGAAGAGCAAATTTCTGGTATGAGAAGAAGCAAAAAATGGAAAGCATGTCAAACTAGAAAGCCAAGAGGTCTAATAATTTTGAACACAAAAAGAAGGGTTTCACACCTAATTAGAATTTTGGGAATAACAATGCACGTAATGTTCCTAATAAAATTTTTGAAGGAAATAAAAATAACTCTTAGCAAAAGCCTACTGGCCCCAGAAATAAAGCATTTGCAAATAATCACAGTAATTACGTTAAAAATAATGAACGTAAAGAACCGATAAAATGTTGCGAATGCCAGGGACCTCACTATGCATCAGTATGTCCTAATAGAAATAATATCATCAACAACATTCATACTATGCAGGAAGAAATGACGGTTGCTGATGTAGCAAGAGGGATGCCCAGAATCAATGTAGCGCTGGAAAATAGACAGGTTGAATATCAGATTTCCATAGTGGAATTAGAAAGTATGCTGAACCAAAAACCCATCTCTGTTTTAATTGACCTAGGGGCTAGCCCGAGTTATGTTTCTCCCAGTTTAGTAGAGAAAAGTAAATTACCAGTAGAGAAATTTACAAAGTCATGGCTGGTTCAATTAGCTACAGGAGCAAAAAGAAAAGTGATTAATTTTGTGAAAGATTGTACTTTAATTATGAATCAGTTTGAAACTTATGTAAAGCTAAATGTACTTTCATTCGGATCCTATGATGTGTTAATTGGAATGGATTGGTTGGAACCACATAGAGTAGTGTTGAACTGTTTTGATAAAACCTTTACCTGTTTAAATAATGAAGCAGAAACAGTAACAGTAAAAGGAATTCCTACGAAAACATCAATTAGACAGATTTATGCTTTACAACTAAAAAGGGTTGTTCGAAAGGGATGTAAATATTTTGCTGTAACTATAACTAATGAAGAACACCTTAAAAAAAAAGACAAACTAAAATTAGAAGATATACCAATCCTGAGAGGTTATTCAGATGTATTTCTGGAGGAAATTCCGGGATTGCCTCCGAAAAGAGAGATGGATTTTACAATTGAGCTAGTACCCAGTACTATGCCTAACTCCAAAGCTCCTTACCGGATGAAAATCCTAGAGCTTAATCAACTCAAATCGAAATTAAAGGAACTGATTGATAAAAAGTATATAAGACCAAGTGTGTCCCCTTGGGGAGCACCAGCCATTTTCGTTAAAAATAAGGACAGTACTTTGCGATTATGCATTGACTATCGTTAGCTTAATAAAATGACAATTAGAAATAGATACCCGTTGCCCCACATAGATGATCTATTCGATCAGTTGTGCGAAGCAACATTATTTTCAAAATTTAATTTAAGATTCGGTTATCATCAAGTCCGGATCAAAGATGAGGATATTTTCAAGACGGATTTTAGGACCATATATGGTCACTATGAGTTCGTTGTCATGCCATTTGGGCTCAATAATATCCTAGTTGTCTTCATGTGTTCAATGAACAACGTATTACATAAATAGTGCATAAATATCTCAATAAATTTGTAGTAGTTTTTATTGATGATATTATAATCTATTATAAGACTAAAGAAGAGCACGATGAACATTTAAAAAATTGTTTTACAAGTGTTAAGGGAACATCAGCTTTATGCCAAGTTAAGTAAATGTGATTTCTTCAAAGATAAAATACATTACTTGGGTCACGTAATAACTAAATATGGGATCTCAGTTGATCTAGATAAGATAAAAGCAAATGAAAAATGGTCGGTCCCAGAAGATGTGACTGATGTGCGGTCATTCATGGGGACCACTAGTTATTATCGAAGATTCATTCAGGGATTCTCAAGGATCACAAATCCCATAACTTCTTTACAGAAGAAAGGGAAGAAATTTGAATGGAATATGGGAGAATAGGGCTGAAGAATGGTTTCTTGGAATGAGTAATTATTTCCAGGTTCATAACTATTCAAGTGTGATGCAGGTTAGGCTTGCCATCTACAACCTGAATGGTAAGGCAGCAAGATGGTGGAAAGATTTAAAGCACACCAAGAAAGATGAGAAAACTTGGGAAAACTTATGAAATATTTTCCAAGAAAAATACATGTCTGAAAGGTTCTTTGACCACAAGGTAAAAGAATTACATAAACTGCACATGGGGTCCATGACTTTGGATGCATTTATAAATAGATTTCGAGATCTGCTATATTATGTACCCTATATAAAAGAAGAGAAGGTGAAGATCCATCAGTTCCTAGGATGTCTTCCTCCCAGTTTTCAGGACAGGATTTAAATTGACATGCGAAAGACACTAGATACTGCACTACAAAAGGCCCGAATCTACTATGAGCATGGGCAGTTACAACAACAAAACCATAACCGAAACAGAGAAAAGTCTATAAACGTTTTTGATAACCACAAGCCTAGGTCAAACCCGTAGCCTTATAGAAAGAAAAATAACAGCTTTCAAGTGAAAAAGAACTTCAACAAAACTGGTACATAGCCTTATATACCATCTCCTAATGGTATTAAGCAAGTGTTGAGTGGAGCCAATTCTACCCCTTTAGCGATCAAGTGATGGAAGTGCAACGGGCCACATTATGCCTGAGAATGTAAGAACAAGAACAATGGAATCTTGCATAACCTACAAGAAGAACCTACTATTGAGGATATAGCAAGAAACCCGCAAATCTATGCAGCGTTAGATGGCTAACAAGAGTACCATCAAGCTACAATGGTCAAGATCGAAGGTGGAACCTGAGGGGGAATTTTCCCCTGAGCTTTTGCATATATTGGACAAGAGAGAAGTGCAACTTTAGAAGCGAACTATAGTCCAATTGAAAGTGCACTGGAAACACTTTGAGGTAGATGAGGATACTTGGGAGAATGAGGCCACCATGAGGAAGGCTTACCCCGCCTTGTTTCATGATATCATTCAGAGTCCCTAGAACACCAAGTATGACGTTGCACTAATCAGGGAGGGATGTAATATCCCAAATTTTGGACCTACCATTTATAGACATGATCGGATTGATCATGATGATTATATTGATGTTTTATTTTATATTGGGTCAAAGACCCCACCGCACCGCATATGAACATGATGATTTGTTTTGTATATTAGGCGTAAGCCAATTGTTGATGATATATGTGTGTGTGTGTGTGTGTGTGTGTGTGTGTGTGTGTGTGTGTGTGTGTTGGGCATGGAACCTGAAGCACATGATTGATGAAATGTTTTGTGTTGGGCATGGACCCTGAAGCACATGATCAATGAGATGTTTTGTGTTAAGCGAGAGGATCTGAAGCACATGAGTACTTATATTTGTGTTGAGCATAAATATCTAGAACACATGAAAATATAATTGGAAATGTGGGGCATAAGCTCTAGAGCATTCCATGTTGATGTTGAGCATAAGCTCTCGAGCATCGGATCCTTGGCCATTGTATCCCTAGGTGTATCATACAAGTACATCCTAGCATTTAGTGTTGAGCGAGAGCTCTGGAATTCCACTATGTTTGTAACTCCATGTTATAAGCGTTGAGTATGGGCTCTGGTAAGCACTAGGGGTTACTGAAAATAATTTAATAACTTTTGAGTGAAAACGTCTCGAGAAAAATATTGATCTCATCATACTTATTTGTAAGTGATTAAATGAAATTTTGAATTTCTATATTCTCATCAAGTACTGAAGAGCTACCACATTATATGAGGGAAATCCAACATGCAAGGATGTTTAGAGTTTCCTAGCCTAGTAGAACTAAACCATCTATCTACTTGACCTTCATGAAGAAGTGTCGTTAAGTCTAGGAATCATAATACATGATGCCCAAAGACAATTGTTAACAACTATTTTGATACTATGTATTTTGTACATAGTATGTATAAAGAATTAGTTATGATTAATTATATAATTGAACAAAAGAAAGAAGAAAAGTTCCACCAATTATTATTTATTATTAAAGGATTATTAAATAGTGAAATATCTATGAAAGACTAACTAGGAACTAGTTAAAAGTTTCTAGGTTAAGGATTGAAAATTACCCCAGTAAATTAAAAAGGGTTAAATCAAGAAATCAAGGATTTCTTAATTTAACTGCCCCTTTGACTGAAAAGTCTTTCTATAAAGAATCAAGCCAAGCAAAGGCTTGGGGATTTTGATTTTTGTCTAGGAGAATTATTATTCTGCCTATTTTTTCTCTCAAGTATTTTCTTGGAGAAAGTTTCTTGCAAGGAAAAGAGGATTGATTCAGAACTGATTACCAGTTAGGAAACCCTACCTTAGGAGCTTGAGGCTACTTGCATGTTGGAGTCCAGCTTGGGGGGATACAAATTAGAACCAGGAAGGGTTCTAGGTCATGTTTGGGAGGAATGTGGTAGTTCCCAAGTGATTTGGTCATCAAAATGAGAGTTGATATCTATCTTAAATTGATAATGTTGGTTATTTAAAAAGTGTGCAAGTTCAGCCATTAAAGGAGCTTCACGAAGAAAAAATTACAGGTATGAGTTCTTAGTATGTCAAGTTCATTTCTAGGGTAAAATGTTGGCTGCTTTATATAAATGCTCTTTATATATTTTAACTCTGGAAATGATGGTTTTGTCCATATTTACTAGGGTTAATTTTTCTTAAGATCTAACCCTAGAGTGTCGATGCTATCTTCTAGATTATATAATGAATATGTTAGATAAATTTTTGAATTTATTTACTAACCCTATGTAATTGAAGTTCTGCCTAGGTTCTACTAGGGTTTCTATTCTCTTCAAATACTCCCTATGGTTGTAAATATTATCATAGGCTGTGCATTACTAGGATTTCATTTCTAAAGTTTGTTTATGTATTCATTCAATATTCATAAATTGTTACTATAAACTAGGTACATTGAGACCTACTATTTAATGATCACCTATTATTTATATCTCTACTAACATATTACATTTGTCACTAGAGACATGTTTCAGATTATAGTAGATTAATCATAAGAGTAAGTTTAAATAAATAAATATACTAGATAGATACCTTAGGGTATTATTTCCAAACATAACTACTTTATATATATATATATATATATATATATATATATATATACACACACACACAAATAAGGCCATTAGGTATAAACATATATGAAAACTATCTATACAATTAATTCCAAAATTAGATAACTAATCTAAAACCTTTCAAGGTTTTTCGTACTAAATATAAACTAATATTTAAACAATTCCATTTAAAATAAATATCATTATAAATATCGAAATAAAAAATATATTGCGACCATCCATGTGGTCCAATACAAAATCCGTGTACTTCTAAAAGAAATCCACATTGCTTTTTAAAACTATCTTAATCATATAATATTAAAATACTAATAATTAAAAACCATTTTTATGTTAATAGAGGTCATGACATTGAATCCCATGGATGTTCAAAAACCAAGGCAAAAACACTAATAACAACCATAGTATAATATAGTAAACAAAAATCCAAATCGTATAACCTTATTGCTGGTTCTCAAAACAAATAAAATCCATATCATGACGAATTGAAGAGGAATCAATATTTTATATAAATCCATTGTTTATATCTATACAAAGGCCACGATATACACTAAGCATGTGGGCTGTAATTTACAAACACATCAGACGCCATATAAATAACGATGAATATACTAACAGTGAGGTCGTAAGACCCTAGCTACAGCACGGCCTCAGCCAATAACTTTTTTAATACAGAGTACATTAAAATATAAACCTACTGTAAGCGTTGGACACTCTGGTTTTCCAACCCATGGATTTCCACAGTCCAATTTACATAAGAACTGATTACCATAAACAAATAATACACAATCTATCGCAACACTATGGGAAAGGCTCATACCATTTACGACATGGCCTTTATCCATGCTATCAAAATATTACAATGTCCAAATTAATCAATGGCATTACACACAGAACATCCGATTAGGAGAATGCCTCTACTTTTAAAACCCCAACTCCATTTAAATATAATGCTCAATAAAAAATGTAGAAGGAAATCGTATACACAATATATCAAGTTAACCATTACCATTATATACGAACAATACATATATCTATTTACATAGAGATCCCAATTCTGGTACACATTCGCCATTAATGGTCGATAACAAGGTTTACACAAGCGTGCCAATGGACTATGGCACCATTGCAAGAAACGGTTCATCCCATGGCTATAAAGCCCAAAACCAAAAATAACGTTTTACATAACTAAAATGAAATTTCATAGAGTCAAATGGACTAAGAATCGATTCATGGCATAACACCTCAACATTTAAAACCCAATTCTATAATCATCACCCCGAAGGCGAAATCGAAATCGCTACAACATAAAACCCCAAGAAAACAACTAGTTGAAACTTAGCTCTACCCACAGGGCTGAAACATGACAAGCATAAGCTTTAATAGCAGGCTTATCGTGGCCTCAATTGCAACACATTGGAGCTACATCAAATTATGGATCCACCCCACCATCGTTACCCTGCCACCTGCAACCACAACCAAACATGAATGGGTTGAGAAGTTTAACTACGAAGGAGCCAAAAAACCAAGCATAAAATGCAGTCATAAAACCAGAATAAGGTTACCTTCATCTCAAGGGTGTAGTCTCCTTCACAACATAGAGCTGAGACCCCATTTCTCCACAAACCCTAACGAATTGACCAAACTGAATCATGAGCCAAGCCCTAAGCTTTGGGATACCATGATTACCAATAATGTTAAATGCACTAGATGGTAACCACTATCAAAATTCCAAACCCACTCTTCCATAGTTCAACTTCATTGCATTATCGTGGGTTTCATTGACCATGCAAAAGCTTAAATCCATGTAATATATGGTGTAACCATATGTTATATCTTCACCACCCTACACTAGCACAGTCCTCCTATTAATACAAAGTTTGTTAAAGCATGCTTTCATACATGGTATGCACTAGTCCATAAGCGAGTATTAAGGTTAGGTTTTTAAATAATATATAAACCCTAGGTTTAAAGTTTAGGACTTGTCTCCTTTTTGTTACAAGTCTCAAGCATAAGAACCATGGAATACAAAGTATGCCATGGTAATGTATTTACCTATATTAGGATCAAGGTCTACTCTTGAGCCAATATAATAGCCTGCCAAATAAAAGAACATAAGAGTTGTTTATACATATAGTAAGAATATACATAGAATGTAAAATGTATTAATGACATATAGACTAACGAAGAATAATTAGTGTACAAGAAATTTAGCTGCAATAGCTACATTGATGATAACAACACTTACCAAGTTATAAAATCAAGTTGATCGGCAGCATAACAACCAGCAGCAGGTCCTCTAGGATCAAGATGGTCAACACACTTTACACTAGATCCTGTCGCAAAGTAATGAACTGCGTAAGTAAATAAAAGAGGTGCCTTAGTTTGATTGAACTAAGTAAGCTTGCGTAATAAAGTAATACCTTACCTCTCATATCGTCATGGGAGAACAAGTCCCCCCAGTCCACCACTTTTTTGCCATCAACAAAGTTAAGTTAGTTTATATTAAATAAACAAAGTACACATGTGCAGGAGTAAAACAATGATCTATACAATTCATTAATTCATCGACAGTAATAACTAAGATGTATAAATAGTTTAAATAACAAAATTAAGACATAAGAAGTTAACAAACTAATAATCATTGAATGGATAAGACATTAACAATAGAGTATGGGCAGTTTATGAAGAGATCAAAAGTATAAGTAGTACATGTAATTCTGCATGAGTAATAATGATCCCCTTTGGGTAGTTTTCATTAGCCTATAATTTATTTATTTTTCAATTTTTGGAGACATTACAAACATATTAAGGGAAAAGAAAATAAAGTAGCTAATATTTTGAGTAGAAATACAAGATTGAATTTTGTGGGAGCAATCAGTACTTATAAAACAGATTTAGAATATTAGCTCGAAGAAGGAGTAAAATTAGATGAAAATTATCAAAAATTACAAGCTAAAGTGACAGAAAATGTAACTGAAATTTTATGTACAGGTTACAACCTAAATGAAAAGAAGTTAATACTTTATAAAAGCAGGTTGTATACACCTAACATACCTAATGTTAAGCTGCTAATTTTAAAAGAAATACATAAAACTCCCTACTCGGGACACCCTGGCTATCAAAAGAAAATAACCATGTTACAAAAAGATTATTTTTGGCTGAATATGAAGAATGAGTTGGCAGAATATATTGCTAGATGTTTTGAATGTTAACAAGTTAAGACTGAACATCAGCATCCAACTATTTTATTACATCCATTACCAATTCCAGGCTGGAAATGCCAAATAATCATCCTTGATTTCATTACAGGTTTTCCTAGAAATCAGAATCTGTATGATTCGATAATGGTAGTCGTTGAAAAACTCAGTAAAGCAACCCATTTTATACCAGTAAGAACCACTCATAAGGATGCTAATATTGTGGAAATATTTATGAAACAAATTTTTCATTTGCACGGGATACCAAAAGTTATAATTTTTTATAGGGACCCTAAATTCACGAGAAACTTTTGGAAATCTTTATTTAAAGGTTTAAATACTAATTTAAATTTTACTACATCTTTTCATCCACATATGGATGGATAGACTGAAAGGGTAAATAAAATCTTGGAAGATATGCTATGGATGTACGTTAGAGAACATCCAACTAAATGGGAGGACTGCTTACACTTGGTTGAATTTGCATACAACACCCACTACCAAGCTTCAGCAAAATTCATCCCATTTGAAATTTTGTATGGCAGAAAATACAATACTCCCATCTCATGGAGTTACCCAGTTCATAGGTTAGTACTAGGACCCGAGTTATTAAAGGAGATAGAGTTAATCATGAAGGAGGTACAAGGTAATTTGAAGGTTACACTACACAGACAGAAGACTCAAGCAGATCTTAAACGAAATCAGAAAGAGTTCCAGGTGGGCAAACATGTTTTCATAAAGGTAAAACCTAAAAATATTTCTTTAAAATTGGGAAGTTGTGCTAATTTATCACCGAGGTACTGTGGGCCTTTCTAAATATTTTCCAGAGTTGGATCGGTGGCATACCAACTGGCCTTACCACTAAATCTTAAAGTTCATAAAGTTTTTCACAATTCTGTTTTAAAAAGATATGTACATGATGCTACTCATGTTATGAATTGGAATGATGTGCAGGTGGAACCCAATGGAGATTTTATGGTGGAAGCAGATTGTATCCTTGACAAGAGGGAGATCTTGCTTTGGAATCGCACCAATGGGCAGGTGAAGGTGCAATGGAAGCACCTTAGTTGAGAAGATGAAATCTGGGAGATGGAGAATCATATATGGGAAACATATCCAATTCTGTTCTAGGGTAGCTCTTAGGATGATAAATAAAATAACTCGAGGATGATTTTAGACTTAAGGGGGGGGTGTATGTCATGTACCCTAATTGCAATAACATTTTATGTTTAAGAAGACATTATATTTTATTTTTATTGTAATGTTTATGATTATTGACAAAGTGAGGTCAAGGATGATTGTAATTAATTATGTTGAATATTTTATTAATTAACAAATAAAATATGAGACAAATAGCCTAAGGAGGATGTTGAATGCGTGTCCAATGGCCCACTAGGTGGAATTGAATGGGGTGAGAGAAATTTGACACATGGTAGCATCATCAACTACTTCTAGCTATTTCAAGGGATGACTTCACTAATTTTGTGGTCATGTTCCCCAAGAAAGTGGAACAAGAGAAGGTGTCTCATTAAGTGCAAAACTGACCAAATACGTAGGCATGCATATATTTACCCATCGAATTTAGCAGAATGTTATTTAATCATTACCTTGTGAAAATTCTAAAGTTGAGAATTGTGCACAAGAGATTTGATGAGGGGAAAGGAAGAAGTGGATTTGAGTGATTAAGATTGTTTCAAAACTACTGTGGCTTATTAGCTGAGTTCTAGACTGCTGATGACAGAAGTACTGATGTTGATTACTTCTGTGGAGCTGTAGGGGTATTTAATCCCATCATTCACCGAGTGCTTTCAAATAGTGGACGAATGGATAGGCTTGGGGATCCTAGGATAGGCAGTGAGCTATCTTCAAGAAAGGTTGGGTGGAACAGGCTCCTTGGGTTGTTTGTCTCCTCTACAAGTTATCAAGTTCTAATGTGTTATTTTATTTATCTTATGCAAGTAAAGTAATGAAATGTGTATAGTTATGTTTTACTATAAATTCTTAGATACTTGCAGCTGTAATAGACTAGTTTTAAGTCTCCATTTTTGTTTTTATCCAAGAATTTACTTGTATTTATTAAACTATAATTAGATAAGATTATTTAATGAATAAAACCCTTTTCTATATTTTTCCAATTGTCATAAGATGAAGTACTCTAGTACGGAAGGTTGAATTAGAAAACTGATTGTATAGAGATAAGATGTGTTTGAATTTGCTTTACATAGAAAACAAATTATTTATTGTTTAGAACATGAATGATCATAAGATCATAATCCTTTTATTTTTAAAATATTTATCATTTATTTATAATTTGCTCTAAAAATATTACACAGATTTTATAAAGAAATCTTTTGTTACACAACTTATAAAACCTCTACAAAACACTTTAGACAACTTGGTATAGTAAAATTGTTGCTATACATGCAAGGTTTCATGAGTACTATAATAAACTAAATAATTACTGTAAAAATAATTGAGTTGTTAATATTAATGAAGAATACTAGTACTATTTAAATATTGTAATTACCTAGAGTAAATAGTAAAAAAACAATAATAACCAAACAAACTCTTTTATTAATATAGAAATAAACTATTTGGATTTAAAAACCCTAAACTCTTCATTTCATTCCAGAAAAAATAAAAAAGTAAAATAGATTCTACTTTTAACTATTAACCCAACAAACCTCGTTAATCTAAAACATCGAAACTGCTAAATAAAAAACTAGAATCTAGTTTAATCATAAATATTGCCGCATTTAGAAATAAAAATTAAAATATCTAATTGCTAAGTGGTTTTATCAAGTCACGGCCATAGCCATTTCTACTTTCAGTTTAAGTTAAGGTATAAAAATTCTTTACACGCATTTTACTCTATGTTTAGAAAAATACTTAAAACAAAACAGGTTTAACCATTTTCAGGTATAGGTCCATAAGCTCGGTCCTTTTCCACTAATTTATTACAAACATATTTTTCAAATCTTCTCTTTTATAAACTAAGAAATTCAATTTAAGGTTTAAGAATGGGAATTCTATATTATAACCAAATCCAAGAGAAATTTTACAAAGTCGAGCCAAAAGGGTCCAAAGAGATTTGTTTTGAAAGTGTTACAGCTTAAACAATGCCGTATCAACACTTGGAACATTAATTTTTACCATAATATCTTTATTTTACAAAATCCGTAGCTTAATGGTAGAACCCTAAGGGTTAGAACAAATGGCCATATATCCTTCTTTTTTATTCATAACAAAATAAAAAATGGATTCTAAACATAGTAAACAAATATCACGGTGAACAACAGTAACCACCATCAACTTTCAACTTTCTTTGCAAGCAGTGAAGGGCGCTCCAAGGTTATATGTCTGCGGCTTACTGAGCCTTTGGAGCCCTAAAAATTTCAGCTTCAAGTTAAGTATTTCCTCTGTCAACTGGGAGTTGTGTAATTTCTCATCTACGCTCAAAATTAAAATGGTTTCAGAACTCTTAGTGAAATCTTGGCGTAATTATTATAAAAAAAAAGAAAATTAAAATGTTGAAGGGTTGATCGAAATACTTACAGTGTTGTTGATGAACTCTGGGTTGCGGTAAGAAAACCATAACCTCAAACTCTATTAACACTCTAAGCCCCCGAAGATAATCCACGGTTGAATGTCTAGCTCATAAGAAACCTCTAGCTCAAAAATATGGCAATAAACTTGAACCTCACACTCACTAACGGCCTCCTCAAAGAGCTCTAATAGTAATTTGCACAAGAGGCCGAAGGCCTACCGTCCACCCTTCCTTGCCAAAGTAAAAATAACAATGAAAGTCAAGCGAGATTTTAGGGTTTGAGTGTTATTTAAAACATGTAGGGTTTAATTCCCAAAACCACTGACAAATAAGAACTTACCACGTGGAATCCACTTCAAAATAAATTCTCGCTATTTTTCTATAGTTCAAAAATCCAACGCTTTCACTGTGCATTGTTTTTATAAACATAATACTATTACTTCGTAAGTCCAACATAAATACATGGTGAAAGAATTTAAATATTTGATAATTTGTTTAAAAAATATCTTGAGTTCAGGTTTTAACACTAAAACCCTTCTTCCTTTGATATTTCACCACGTGGACTAAACTAGAAGTGAATTTCTCTTAAGCATTGATATAGTTAACCCTACCACACTATGAAATAACAATAGTTTACATTATTAGAATTTAACTTATGTCATTATTTGGTTTAATATTGAAAAACATTATGTGAGAAGCATATTAGGGTTTTTAACTAATTTATGATATAGGTTAAACATTTTAAACAAGCCCTTTGTTATGCTTGGTGATTTTTGTCTAAATGAGTATGGTTGCATTTGCAATCTTATACATATTTTAACCCTACTTGATTGGTAAATTTAATGCAAATCCCTTATGCAATAGATAAACAATGATATTATAATATGAAGATGCTTTCAAGCTAGGTTTAAGTTATAGTCTATGCATGATAAGGAGAGTTAGGTTGTAATAGAGTTTTGTATGCATTGTTATTACATCTAGGTTGGTGTAACGTTGCTACCTCATTTAAATATGCCTAGTTTAACCTATTTTATACTTGCAATTTGTTTTGAAAGTCACTTGATTTATAGAGAACATTATACCTAGGTTAATTCATATGATATAAAAAGAATTTAAATTCCTAGGATAGTTCTTACAATTGTAAGTTAATATCTAATGGGTAAATGCTTACTGTAATGATATTATAGTATTTAGGTAATACCTAGAAAGCTTACGTGGTTAAATTACATAGTTATAAACTAAATAGATATGTATTCAAGCCTTTTTGTTTCATAGAACAACTAAAAGCAAGGTTGATGATTATATACAATTCTCTTGTATAATGTATTGCTAATCAAATAATTTTGTAATCAAAATCAAATTTTTCTAACTAAATAAGATAATTATGGTTATAGAACCACGTGTATCTTACACGTTTGATTAATAAAGACAAAATTATTGTAAAACTTTTCTTCCTAAATTAGTTTTATAGTCTTCGGAGCTTTAGCTTTCTACTTCTTAACCTTGAAGAAAGTTTACCTGTAAAACCTATGCAAGCATCATTTTATTCATTATCTTTGATAAATCTAAGTAAGCCTCGGGCCAACCTCAATCCCCTTCACTAAGACAAGAAACAACTATCATAATCATGCACTTGCTGTAAATAAAACAATCAAGTTGAATTCATTTAGTCACTAACTCTTTAACCTTCACTACTTAAAGATTTGAGCAACAGAGTGAATGGTGTTAGTAACAAATGTGTTTTAAGTTAGTAATTAAATTTTGTAGTCTCTAGTTTTAGTTAGACAAGAATGTTAACTGTTAGTTGTTAAACTAAAAATTTTAGGCTATGACTTGGCATTAAATGTCACATAGAAATATTTTAAATTTTTCTGAATTTTTTTGGAGTGTTACACATTGCCACTTCACTATTGCCATGGGGAACTCATCTGGGGCCTACTTAACACTTAATGTGTCTATATGGATGTGTTTTGGAGCTTTAGAGACCGATCCATATAATTTAGTAACCCAATTCGAGTGCCACCATCAGTTGACCCTAGTCGGTGTTCAATTATGTCCAGTTATGCTTTGATTTCCATCAATTAGTTCACTTTCATACTTCCTAGTGCTAGTTTGCATGATTTAAGGGAGGTTGGGAGCATTTTCTCACCTACCTAGATTAGTTATATGATTGTGAACTAATTTATTTCACCGTATTTGCCTTAGTGAGCTCTAGTGGTGATTTTCCCACATCAAGTTAGCACCAGAGTTAAACTAGGCTGGTGGATTTGAAACCTACCTAAGGCATTCAAATTCTCATATTTTTAACACCATTGTATTACATAAAATATTCTGATTAATAAATGTAATTTTATTCTTCCAATTTTGTCTCTATGTGTGTGCAATTTTGTCATGAATGATTGATCGATGTTTACTAAATTCTTCTTCTCTTCTACAACCTTCTTTTCAAAGTGAATGCACTCCGGCCCGAGGATCTTAAGATTTGCTAAATTAAACACAATTCTACTTTATTGGACATGTCAAATTCCTTCGAAACATAGTCATGAAACCTATCTATCATTTAGAAAACCTCATTAGAGCACTTTAATATCAATGAACACCAAAATCATCATTAAAGGGAGTATGTAGTGGTTTGAGGTATTAATCATGAGCTACACACATATTTTCTATTTGTTTTAAAAATAAGTAATTCTTTTTTACAAACTTAAAATAATAATTTTTTAATATGCATACCTCTTTAATACCTTTCCAATGAGCTAAAGAACTCCAAAATATGATGCATAGATAGGGAGTGATGGCAAAAATATTAACATAAAAGAGCGCATACACTTTCAGAGTGTGTGGATTATTTTAAAGTGCATGCACACTTTTGTAAACGTATGTGTGTTCTTTTGTGTGCCTAATTCTAAAAACATGTGGCAATTTGCATTCTTTTGAATGTAAAAATATGTAGCAATGTTCCCACACTGAACTTACAGAAAAAGGAACACTTGTACGTTCTTTTGAAATCATAGAACTTTGTGCGTGAGCACATTTG
>LPNX010189153.1:27500-30000 GCA_001517045.1 Pseudotsuga menziesii
CGAAGCTATGCCCTGACTATTCGGTAGTTGTTTCGACCTTCTATGCCACCAAACTGACAGCTCGAACTTGGAAGATGCCTATCCTTGTAGATTTCATGGAATCTCTCACACAAGAACAGGATAAGCTGGTGATGATGGGCACCATCAAACCATCCAAAGATCAAGCTATGATTGTTGGAGATTTGAAGGTGGATTCAAAAAGCAAAAAGAAAGCTAAAAAGCCACCTGAGCAAAAGAGAGACAAGAAACAGTCTCTGAAGGAGACACAAGGTTCCAAGAAGAACTACCAAAAGAAGAAAAACAAAGGTGAAATGAGCAAGTGCGCATACTACAATAAGGGAAATCACACTGAAAGCTCTTGTATGAAGAAGCAAATAGACATGGTGACCCAACTCCTAGAGAAGAATGGCATCTCCCTTCCAGACAACTCAAAGAAGAGAGAAGGAGGATCAAGTTCAGATGACAGAGAGAGAGTTCATGCATTGGTTGCTGGCACATCAAGCTCACCCAGTTTTATCATTGATTCTGGAGCTTCAAGACACATGGTTTCAAACAAGGAGGCATTCTCCTCACTTGACATGTCGAAAGGACCACCTATAGTACTGGGAGATGACTCTCTCACTAAAATTTTGGGCAAAGGGAGGATTGATCTTGATCATGGTCAGTTCAGCAATGTCTTGTATGTGCCTGGTCTTGCCTCCAACCTCTTGTCAGTGTACCAGATGACCCACACTGGGTCTCCTAAGAAAGTCATATTCTCCCCTGATGAAGTTGAGATCACAGAGATCTCAAGTGGTAGAGTCAATGCAAAAGGAGTTGCGAATCATGCTCAAAAGGTATACATGTTCTCACACTTCCTACCCTACTCAAACCCCTCTGCTCTTCTGATTCATGCTAATGAGGATAGCAAGCTTTTGCATGAGATATTTGGCCACCTAAATTACAAGTATCTTTCTGATCTTAGTGAAAAAGAGATGGTCATAGGGTTTCCCAAGATAAAATTTTCCAAAGGAGTCTGCCAAGGTTCTATCCTAGTAAAACACCCAGAGCATAAATTTGAGAGTGCTAGTCATGAGAGAACCTCTGCACCCCTCAAGTTGATCCATAGTGATGTTGCTGGCCCATTTCCTCATATGTCCATGAGTCAATCCAAATATGCATTGAATTTCATTGATGACTTTTCCAGGTATTGCTGGGTTTACTTCCTGAAACACAAGTCTGAAGTTTTTGGCCTATTCAAAGTCTTTAAGGCTGTGGTTGAGAACCAGTCTGGAAGGAAACTCAAGGTCCTCAAATCTGGAAATGGTTGTGAGTATGTCAAGTCTGAGTTTATTAATTATTGTACAGATGCAGGTATTCATATGCATCATTCTATCCCTTACACACCACAGCAAAATGGTGTTGCTGAGAGGAAGAACAGATCACTGAAGGAGATGGCAACATGCATGATGGAGGCCAAAACTTTGCCACCAAAGTACTGGGCCGAAGCTATCAACTTTGCAGCCTATATTCAGAATAGGGTGTCTCATAAATATCTTGATGGTATGACTCCCTTCGAAGCATGGAGTGGGCACAAGCTAGATGTGACCCATTTCAGGATTTTTGGCTCAAAGGCTTGGGCTAGATTTCCAACAGAGAAGAGGAAGGCTTTGCGGCCCCAAATCCAAGAGTGTCTATTTGTTGGATACTCTGAAGATTCAAAAGGGTGCAAACTGATAAATTTGAGCACAAACAAAGCCTTCATCAAAAGGTGTGTTCAGTTTGAAGAAGAACCCCTTGCAGCAGTGGAAGTTGGAGACGCCTCTTCTCCACCTGAACCTCAAGAAGTAAGTAAAGATTTTGTTGAACATGCTGATTATGATTTTTCTGATGGAGATGAGTTTATTGCAGACCCTAACAGCCCTACAAGGCCAAAATGGGCAGCCAATACACTACATGCGGCAGGAGAGCTAGCTGGGGATCCCAATGACCCAAGGAGGACTAGATCTCAATTTGAGAGTAGTCTGTGCATGAAGGATCCTATGTTTGCTGAAAAATGCTATTTGATGGTGGAGTCTGATCCTCAAACATATGAAGAAGCAGCAGGAGATCCAAGATGGCAAACACCCATGAAGGAGGAGTTCAGCTCACTCCAGAAGAGCAACACATGGGAGCTAGTTGTTCTTCCCCCAGGGAGAAAGTTAGTCCAGTGTAAGTGGGTCTATAAGACCAAATTTGATACTAATGGTTCACCACTGAAGTACAAGGCTATATTGGTAGCCAAGCGCTACTCACAGGTTCATGGCATAGATTACAATGAGACCTTTTCCCCAGTGGAAAAGATGGATTCCATCAGGCTAGCCTTAGCCATTGCAGCCTCAAGGAAATGGGAGGTGCATCACATGGATGTAAAATGTTCCTTTCTGAATGGAGATCTCACTAAAAATATATATATGCAGTAGCCTCAAGGTTTTGCTACTAACCCTTCTCTTGTGTGCAGGTTGAGAAAGTCATTGTATGG
>LPNX010189153.1:35000-50367 GCA_001517045.1 Pseudotsuga menziesii
CTCCATTAGAAAGAACATGTTGAAGAACTCAGAAGCGTATACAAGTTGATGAAGGAATCCCCAATTCCATTGAAGGTACACTATCTAAATGTAGAATTTCTTATCAAACTCAACATATACTAAATAAATATTTTGTTTCTAAATGTGATGGAGATAAATGTAGATTATTTTTATCATTGTTAAAATCTAGGGTCATGAATATTGTTAGGAAATCGTTAAGGACAAATATGATAAATACTTCTGGACCAAGTTCTCATATAGTTAAAAGCTTAGTAGATGCCTTTGGTAAAATTGGTAAGAACACATGGTCAAAGGAACGCAATGCGGCTCATCGTCTGTTATCACAAGAAATTGTAAATAAGAACACCAGGGTCCTTTGTTTTCTCAAGCCTACATCTAAACTAGTTAATTTGAATGTAAAAACCCTTCGTAGGTATTCTATTAGAGAGAACATCTTGACACAACCGCCCAGACCGATTTTTGGGCCTCTATTGGTCGGTTGCCACGTCGTGACATGAAGCTAGTTGATGCAGTAAAGGGACTAGTGCAGAGTTTTTAGCATGATCACACAAGGCCTTCTTCAAACTGGAAGCATGTACTAAAACTAAGAAGGGGTTCAAACGACCGTGAACCACATATTAAGAATTTTCTTGATATAACACAGACATAACTATACAAGAAATTTAGGAATGAACATAGACAATTGAATTTGGGGCAAAGATCTTTTGAGAAATGTAAGCCCTGGTATGTTAGAATAAATACTCTTTGTAACACTTGTTGTTGTAGATATCATGTAGAATATCAATATTGCTGTGAAATTTTTTTTTACATTCATCGTGTATTGCATACTAACCATGTGCAGGATTGGTCCTTGATAATACCTCTGACCTCATCAAGAGACTTCATTCAAAGTATCATGTGCAATAGGCCTGAGGGGCAAACTTACTATGCAAAATCCTGTTTGGATGGAACTTGATCCACCTATGTTGGAATTGCATTATTGAGCCAATGTATGCACGATACTGGAGACAATGAATTTGGGAATATGGTTACATATATGAAAAGTTTCAAATATATCAACTATGAAATAGTCCCAGGGAAAGAAAGCAAAAAAATACAATTGGTGACATCTCAGATACCTGCATTTATCTATAAGAGATGATCCATAGGTCTTGGTTGTATGATAATAGGTGGGATCTAGCATGATGAGGTATGTATCATAATTTTAATTTTCCCATGTATGTTTCTTATGAATATGTCAATTGTGTTCTTAATATGCGAAATTTTCCATAATGTTGTTTATAAATATGCCAAAAGTTCTCTTGTATGTCAAGTTAATGAACATGCCAAATTTTAAAAATGATCAATAAACCATATATATCAATCATATGAACATTTCAAGATCTCATTCACATGATATACATAACATTAGAATACATACATGTACCTCTGTAGGTCATACCTATCAAAGTTCTTTGTAGGCTCTCTTACAGGACTAAAACCCTTATTTTTCAAGTAGGTAATATTGTCAATGTTTTCAGCCGATATATACAACTAGGATGATGGAAAAAAGATGCCGCAATGATAAACTTATGTTTTAAGGCTTGTATAATTTCCTTCTTGACAACTCACCTCTTATACCTGCATGTCCATTGCCAAAGTGGTAGTGCCTAGTAGTGCTGGAATTTTATCTCATTTTTTTTAATTGAGAAGTTTAATTTCTACTTAAAATATAATAAAAGATAATAAGATATTTATTTAAATTTGTTTTTAGTTGATTATGTTTCTTTGAACATTGAAAGTGGAAGAAAATAACCTACTAATATTGACACAAACAACTCAAAAGTAACATGCTTCAACATTATGCATATGAAGTATTCAAAAGTAACATGCGTTAACATTATGCATGTGAAGTAGGTCAACATCATGCATGTGAAGATATTCAGTGATAAACTTAATAAACAAACAAAATTTGGAACCTCTCATGCTTTCGAAAGGTTAATGCTTCATGTAATGCATAATAGAAAATTTTGGGAGGTTGACATGTTGGGTCATTGGTGTAATTGAAATTGTGATATTTTAATTTTCAATTAAAATATATGATTTTATTAAGGAGTTTATTTTCCAATTAAAAGATAACAATAAACTCATTTACTCATGTTTCTCATTGATCATGTATTATAAAAATCCTAAAACAAAACAACATACTAGCAATGACAGCGAAAACTCAAAAGTACCATTAAGTCGTTGATGCACGGAAAGCCATGGACAGTGGGGATGCGGTTGGCGTTGTCATATTTCCCATGCCCAAACATGCTAGTAGGAGTTGACGAAATACAAAATTGCGGCTCTGTGAGGTTTTTTGCGCACTGGGCCCAAGTCCACCAGGTGTCCCTAAACGGTATTTGGAGGTGACATACAACTCACCATAGATCGATGCTCGGGCCTCCGATCAATGAACTGTCAATTTCATTGGATTCATGATATGGGATTTTAGCTGGGGGGGGACTCTGTCTCCTAGCCATTTCCCGATGACCTCCATCTATGGTGGTTTCTGAAGCTAGGGTTTCTCTCAGTAGGGGACAATGCAGTCACACCAATGAGGGCCAAAGCTGGAAAGCCATGGACGGTGGGGATGCAGTTGGTTCTGCCATATTACCCATGCCCAAAAATGCTAGCAGGAGTTGATGGAATACAAAATTGTCGCTCCGTAAGGTTTTTTGCGCATGGGGCACAAGGCCACTAGGTGTCCCTGAACGATATCTGGAGGTGACCGAAAACTCGCCATAGATCGATGCTCGGGCCTCCGATCGATGAACCGTCAATTTCGTTGGATTGGTGAAGTGGGATTTTAGCTAGGGGTGGGCCTCTCCCTACTTTCCATTTCCCAATGACCGCCTTCTATGGTAGTTTTTGAAGCTAGGGTTTCACTCAGTAGGGGACAATGCAGTCACGCCAATGAGGGCCAAAGATGGACAATGCATTTCATGCCAACGAAGGCCAAACTTGAAAAACCCTATCCCTAACTAAGGTTTATTATTTAACATGCATGGCCCATAACCATAAACCTACCAAGGAAACCCTAATCCTAACCCTAATCTTATCTTACTGTCACAACTCAATTCAGAATCAGTCTAATGTCCAACTCAACTTTTTCAAATTCAGTGGACTTATGCTTCAAATCATGTTGATTCACGAAGTTGGTTCTTGGTATTTGGATTCTATTGTAGTTCCTTTAATGCTGAGTGATCAGTCATTGGGTGCATGAGGTTTTTTGAATAGTGTTGTTGGTTGTTGATGAAATGTGAAGCATGTATTGCACTTAGTTTTATTAAATTACACTTGAGCATTGACTTAACTTGTAATTTAATGAATCCAAACTCACAATTTTTAATTAGATATATCCAATTGGTGTGCAAGTAGTGAGTTGATTGAAACCTTGAAATACATTGTATTGCACTTATATTTATTAAATTACACGAGCAAGAACTTTGAATTTAGTATGCATGTAGTGAGATCATTGAAACCTTTAAATATAATAGTTTTTTCTTTTGACATAGTGCATTCATAAGTAATAGATAATCCTCACAAATCAATACAATAGATTGACACAAGAACATGTGGAAACCAAAGAACAAATTCAAAGTGAAATGTATCATTCATTTATTTTTGAAATGTCAATGTACATGTCTCCAAAAGTACATATATATCCAAAAGTATCCAAAAGTACATATATATCCAAAAGTAACCATAAGTACATGTGTCTCCACAACTATCCAAAACTATCCAAGCCACATGTACATGTATCCAAAACTATCCAAGCCACATGTACATGTAAAGTGAAATGTCAATTTACATGTCTCCAACAGTACATGTATCCAAAATTATCCAAGCCACATGTACATGTATCGAAATGTACATATCCCATAAGACACATCAAAACTCAAGCTTCCTCTTGTTATTTCTCGAGGTTGATCCTATAGGCACAACTCTAGAACCAGTGTGCATCTCTGGATCCTGCAAATTAAATAACAATTGTTAAATTCAACTAACTATGTACTAATACATTAGCTCAATAAAATACCATATTTAAATTAACTCAACAATTATCAAAATGTTAATGAACATTGCATGAAACAATTGGTCATTAATGGACATCTCACCTCAGTGAGAGACTATGACAAAGGGGATTGTGTTTCTTGTGTAGCAGATGGAGCTGTTGGTTGAACATCAAGGATGGTCGCATCAATGGTCAAACCAGAGGGGGCAGGAACTACTGGTGGTGGTGGTGGCTACAATCACCAAATGCTGAAATAGTTAGACATGTGCATGAATAAACAATAGACAACAATAACACACTATGTCTAGATCATGTTCAAATAGTTGTACCTCTGTGTGTCTTGTTGTTTTTGCAGATACCACATTGATTGTTGCATCAATAACTCCTGCTGCTGGTGGCTACAATCACCAAATGTTGAAATATTTAGACATGCATGAATAAACATAAGCCAACAATAATAAACTATGTAACGATCATGTTGAAATAGTTGTACCTCTGTGTGACTTGTTGCCATTGTTGATGCAACACTGACTGCTACATCAACCATCCCTGCAAGGTTTTCAATAGTAAACTTTGGCTCCTGATGCAGTAAACATGCAAACCAAACATTAACAAAACATTTTATGCACTGGATTTCAAGTTAACCAAGAATTATCATCAAAGGATATACATTACCAGGGTATCAGTATCTCCATGGTCGTGGACAACTGGACTCTTTCTAAGAGTAGGCGACCTCATATACACATGACCATTGTTCACATATGGCCTATGAGGAGATACAACTCTAGGAAATGGTCTAGGTGTTTCGGTTGGTGCCTATAGTCAACAAGAGTTCATGTACTTAGACATGCATGATTCAACGAACATACATGTATTTAAAAAATGACATTTTCTAAATGTTTAAAATGTTTACCTCCATAATTGATTTCCCCCATGAAGGATATGGCATCTTCTAGTTTAATAATTGTAAATATTAGACCGCAGATAGGATTAGTGAACTAACATGTACAATGTGTGGAAATTAACAAATTAATAAGTATTAAAAAATTGACATTTTTAAAATGTTTACTTCGGTGTGAGATACGGCAATGGGTGCTATATGAATCTCTCCACCAACCAAGGGATCGGTGGATGGAATGTCATGCCCAGATATTTCCTCGGTCTATACGACCATGGATCCTACCTCCATCACTACTTTCCCCAGTGAAGGATCTGGCATTTGCAAGTTTAATAATTGTAAATATTAGACCGTAGATAACATTAGTGAACTAACATGTATAGTATGTGGAAATTAACAAATTAACAAGTATTAAAAAACTGAAATTTTAAAATGTTTACCTCGGTGTGAGATACGGAAATGGATGCTATAGGAATCTCTCCACCAACCAAGGGATCAATGGATGGAAAGTAATGCCCCTCTGTAGAGTTATGGAACATGAAACTCTGGGGCGTCGCTGCCAGCATAAAGCATCAACTGCAAGTTCACAAAATTAATATATTAGCTCAAAATATACATATGTGTACAAAGAGGAAAATAAATGAAGAATTTATTACAATTAACCATATACATACATCACTTAAAAACCCACTGAAGGAAACATCCAACGAAATACCATAGCAGGGACGACCACACGATGTGCAATCGTGAGGCTCAAAAGTAGGCTGTGAATGTGTTGATGGTACTGCACTAGTAGATCGTCCTACACTAGATGGGGGTACTGCACTAGTCGTTGGTACTACACTAGAAGATGGTCCTGCACCATGATGACCTAGTGTATGTACCATACTAGGGACAGATGTCCCTTCCTCACCCATATGTTGAACCATAGTGCTATGGAGAACAACGTCCTGTGCCAAACTCAAATATGCATCATGTGTCTGTATAATAACATGATGTACAGGTGGGAAATATAGCCTAGACAACTACTTGGGAGGTGCAGGGATAGGGCGATCAATATCTCGAAGCCTGGCATTGGGTCGGTTTTGGGGCATCCCCCCACTGATCCCTTGAAATGGAAATATATCAAAATAGTTAACATGTTTACCCAACACAAACTCTACATACATCTTCCAAAGGAAATACAGAGGGATTTCCCTGTTGTTGTGTGGTGGCATATCAAAAACCATTTACCATTTATCCATCCAGTTATCAACAAATGGCTGATATGTGCACCACTTGATAGAGATATGTGGCCTATTTGCATTTGGGATTTCCTCCGTGTGAGGGTCCCTAAACAATGAAAATATATGCTCTTTTGTAATTTTCCACTTTTTTATTACATTGTAGTCAAGCCCATTAGCGTACTCTTGTCTTTTTCTTTCTCTATATGATGTAATATCATATAGTATGTTGCTTGACAATGTAATAGTTTCAACAATTGCATCCAAAGTGGATGCAAGTGAACGTCGAATGCTATCACCACCACTAAAAGCAGTACTGAGTCCTCTCAACTGGGCAAGCTCAATCAGTATTTCAACATTGGTGTCCATAGCCACAACTGCAATAAAAAAATGAATAAGGAAATCATTAGAAACGTATACATGGTATATAATGACATCTCTTCAAAATTGAAAATGTAAATTAAGGAAAACTCAAGTAAGCAATTTAATGGCATTCACTTACATACATTTAAAACTTAAAATTAAACATTTAACAATTAAATAGTGAGTTTCATTCAACTTCTTTCTAGAAGTTAAGGCACTTCTTCACCCTCATTCATGAATTTTCCATGCACACTTGGGTTTAAACTTCTTTGAATTTAGGACTGCTATTTTGACATGTTTTGGCCTTTAAGTTCCTTGGATATGTAAAAGAAAGGGGCAAGGGACTATTAGGACATGTGAGGCAAGAAAAGGGGTGATACAGGGCTGCCACCATATCCTCTAAATATATTTGACTCGATCATGGTTGGGAACACTCTCATAACACACTCTAGGTAGTTCATGGGTGTTCACCATTTCCATTGTTGTATAACCATGGAAACCAACCAAAAGTTACATGGAAAAATGGATAATTTGTGGACTAGACTATAATTGGTTGTAGATGAGCTTAGAGACTCAACATGTAGAAATATATTACCCATTGTTTTTGCTATTTTAAAAAATGGTTGATAAACCTAGTGATGCAAGGGAATAGACTGTTTGAGTAAAGTCGTTTATGTATTTCCTAGATGAAGGGATCTTAGGGAGACCTAGGGTCTATGATGTTTCTAATTTTATTTATTATGTTTATAGGATAAAAGAAGCAGAATTCATGTTCTTGTGTTTGCTAACATGGGTTTGTTACACCTTGTGCCTTATACCGTATTTTTATGTTAGTTCTACCAATTGGTGTGTAATATCTAGGGCTTCTATTGCAATTGGAATATAATCTAGCTTGTCCATTACTCTCTTTTTCATATTGTGGATAATTATGAGATATGTGTTGTTTATAACCCTACTCGGTAGTAATTTTGTGTCTCTCTTATAGTATCTTTGTTCCTTTTTTGTTTATTCCTCTCAATCTCATTATGATGTGGGCTTTATATCTTTCTTTATCTTTAATTTGAATGTAGATATATATTGTTTTTTTAATTGTTAAAACTCTTCTAATTTTAGCCTCCTTCCACACACACTCTATACTTGTGTTTGTTTTATATATTTCTAGCCTTTTGGAACATTGAATATCTATTAGACATGATGTTTTTGTTTCTTATAGCCTCTTTTAGTTTGAATCCATCAAACATTAGCTTGGGAGTTGTTGGGTTGATTATTCTATTAAAAAACAATATTATAGGTTAAAAATTAACAAAAAAGAATGCTTTGGGTGATTGAATTACCTGGTTGGATGATAATTCACCAGTGGAATCTCCTCCCCTCCAACTAAATCAGCTCCTCCAACAATCCCAAGCACCTAATTTGCTCCAAATCACTCCAATCATTTCCGGTTTCGCGTTCCTGATAGGTAGAATAGGCCGCGGGTTTTGGGCCTATGTATATAAATTAATTTTAGTTTTCCAAATCGCATATGCGTTTTAGAAATACAAATCACGAGTGCTTTTTGTAGTTATATAACGCGTACGTGATATGGTTTACTATCCTACATGTCCCATGTCATGTCAGGCTCGGGCTAAACCATAGCAAGTGCTATGTAGCAGAAACGGGTTGTATTTTTTGGTAACGTGATCGTGTTTTTGAAAAATAGGATTGCATCTAAAAGGTCCCTCATCTTCTTGCACTGACCCTAATGTGATATGTGATTTTTTTTTAAATATCATTTTTTATTATCATGTAATGCATGATGCCTTCCTCCCACAGAATTCCAATTCATCACTTATAAGAGTGAAGTCTAGAAAACCTTATGTGAATAATCAAAAGGTAATTGTTAAACAGATACTATAACATGATGTGAATAATTACAAGGTAACTGTGAATATTTGAAAATGAGAGTAAATAAATAAATGGAAAGTAAGATTCTCAAAGTCTTGAAAAAATATGAATTTTTTGAAAGGAACTTTTCTACATTCTTACTAGAAACTTTCAAGTACAAGTGACAGAAACAAGTTCTCATAGTTGTGAGAATTACATTTAATGCATTTGAATCATGTATTTTTAATATAAAGAAGAAGAAAATGATTTCTTAGATGTGAATGCAAAATTCTCTATTTTATTAATTTCTTCCAAAGTGGCATTTCTTCGTAAGTGACATTTAATGCTTGTGTCTAGTCTTCTACGTGATATTTTGATGTTGTTTGTTGGATACCTTATAAAAATGCTAAACTTCGACCATTATACTCATGTTTGTAGATAATTATACTATTAAATTTGTCCATGAGATATGGGATGGATCAAGACAAGTTTGATTATTGTCATATAGAAATGGTGAAGGATTTTCTACATCAATTATTTTTTGTATTTTTTGAATAGATTAACATATTGAAAAATCAAGAAACATATGCTAAATTTATTTGATTCAACTATATCACTATTTTTTAAATTGAAAGGGTTTAATGTTAACATTGAAGGTATTGAATATAAATTGGATGAAAGACTATCACTAAATTGTTGTGGCTAATGAGAGTTATTAAACATTGTAATAGAAAAATTATTTGAAACAATGATGAAAGTGTTTGATGAAGATACATTTTTTCATAATTCAAGAGGAATTCATGTAGTAAACATTTCCATTATCATTCAAGAAAGCATTTTCTTTTCACACACTTTCAACATCTTTCTTCTAGGGGGTTTTAATTTATCAATAATAAGAACAACTTATAGATCCTAATGCAAAGAATCATAAGTTCAATATGGAGAGAAACAACCACCATTCAATTTGTTTATATATACCTAAAGGTGTATCAATGGGTAGGAGTATCTAAACAAATATGTCAAGCAAATGTGTGGATTTTAAGGTACTGAGTTGCATCACATAGTTTTGTATACTCTATATAATAATGGAATTGAATAATGGAAGAAAAAATACTTCAAGGATATGGCTAATATAAGATTTCAATCCAAGTTTCTCACACCAAAGCTTTGGGAAAAGTCATCAACTATCCATCGTACATATAGAGTCAAGTTCATCACAAACAATTGAAGGGAGTCACTCCACTCAAATCTTTATGTGTATGGAAACTAGAAGGTAAGAACTTTAGAGTGTTTGGATCTCACCCATCAACATGCTTTTTCAAAAAAAGGAGGGATTCCAAACCACAAAGTCAAGAGTGTCAAGAGTGAGTTTTGTGGGACATATTGATGGTCTAAAGCAATACATATTGCAAAATCCTTTCATTGGAAATGGTGTCAAGTTTGAAGTGGGACCTATAGCATGAAAATAAGGAAGAACATTCTACAAATACCATTCATGTTTATGTAGATCTCATTGATGCCTCTTTGATTGTGTTAGATGATTTTTCAGATATAGATGAAGAAGTAGAAGTTATTGACATCGATGAATAGATTTTTGCATATTCTATAGACAAATCTCTTTGGGTAGAACAAGATTTTCAAGATTTAGGTGATTTAGTTGGGTATCCAAGAGATATATAGAGGACTCACAAATAGTTTCAAGGTTCTTCTCATGCACTGACTTCTATAGTATAAAATTAAGGAAAAACAATATTATAACCAAGACAAAAGTTAACACAGATTCATATAGATCAATTTACTCAATGAATGCGATAAACTGTGCAAGGCTTTTCCAACAGTATAATTCTAATCATTAATTAAAATGATACATTACAATATGGTATAATGGAATTAATAATGAATCAATTCAAATCCTAGAGAGGTAATTCTAATTGAATGCATGCGAGTGGATCACTTGTCAATTAACACCACCTAGCACATCAATTAACCACTAAACTAGAACATAATTGACTCTAAATTACTGAGAACTCAATTGCATGCCAACAAGTAGGTAGCGGCTCCTATGTTACTTCAGTTAGCTGAGATAAATTGAATGGAGTCACCAAAATTAGGTGAGGGCGCCTTTAAGGCTCTAGTTATTTGAATCTACGTCAAAATTGGGCCAAATCAAGAGAAAGGAAAATCTAACACTCTAGTTAACTGAAAAGTAGGCATGCACTAGTGGAAAATGAGAGATTAGTGACCAAAAAAATGACCAAAATCCGCATATCAATGACCAATTTTGGTTTGGCAATCCTTGGTGGCTAATTTACGGTCTTTTATTACGCGACCAAAATTGGTCATTTATAGCTTGTGAGTTGGTCATTGATTTGGTCATATACTTGGTCATTAATTTGGTCAATATTTGAATCAATGACCAAATTTATGACCACATTTATGACCAAATTAATGACCACATGAAAAATAAGAATATTGTTAGAATAATCAACCCATAGTATTTACCCACTTAGACATTATTTCATTTATTTTGTCTTATTTGCCTAGTCCATGAGTCCCACCATGTGCAAGTTGCTAATTGCCTATCCATAGAGGTCAAAATTGCCATTATTGACTCATGGAGTGCTTGGGAAAGCCTTAGGAATCAAATCTGCTTTATTCCTGGCCTCCTAGGCGCCCATCTACTTTTTCTACTTTATTCCCTGCTTTTTCAGTGTTTTAAGGCACATAGGAAAGCAAGACTAGGTGAGGTGAATCAGCTTTGTTGCCTCTTCCTCCTCCACTATTTCCTCCTTGCAAAAGCATGTATGAGCTGCCATTTGACCACTCTTTAGCTTGCCCATGCACCCTTGCTAATTCGTGGGGTCCTTGATAGATTTGGGATCAGCTTTTTACACCTATGGGGGATTTGCCTATTTTGGGTAAGCCTGCTTTATGCTAGATTTGGATGCTTCCTTATGCATTCAATTTTCTCATGTATTCTATATATTTATAAGCCTATGTTATTACAGGGTTGGCTATTGTACACTCAGTTAATATAATTTTGTGTTACAGCTCCATATTCAGTCTCCATTGTTGATAATTTTGCATGATCAATTGTTAATTGTTGTGGGTGAAATTAATCTACTGCAGGCCTGAATTTCTACATGGTATCAGAGCCATTGTAGGTTGTTACTCTCCTCCAAAAATTGTTTTGCAGGTTCGACATCAAGACTGGGAGCCTTCTACTGACAGCCGGGACAGATTTTCTAAAGCTATGGATTCACAGAAAACTATCCTCACTCCCTTCAACTATTTTGAATGGAAAGCAGAGATGGAGATATTGTTGAGAGTGAAAGGCCTCTACAAGGTGACTATGGCTATAGAAGCAGAGTGCAATGCTGCTGCAGAGAAGATCAAATGGCACAATCGAAGAGATGAGGCTTATGGCCTCCTATGTCTCAGTATTTCCCGAGACCTCCTTTTCCATCTCGATGGATTGACTTCACTGGATCAAGTATGGGAGAAAATTTCTGAACTCTTCGGAAAGACAGATGATATGAGGGGACACCAAATCGAAAATGAATTGATTTCCCTGAGTCCCAGTAATTTTGAATCCCTGCAGCTATATTTCTCCAAGTTCAAAGCACTAGTTTTGCAGCTGAAACAGTGTGGTATTGAAAAGAAATATGAGCAGCTCGTATTGTCCATCCTCTCGAATCTAGGGCCTGATTATTCAGTCTTTGTTTCGACCTTCTATGCCACAAAACTCACAGCTCGAACCTGGAAGATTCCCAGCCTTGCAGATTTCATGGAATCTCTCACATAGGAACAAGACAAGCTGGTGATGATGGGCACCATCAAACCTTCCAAAGACCAAGCTCTGGTTGCTGGATATTTGAGGGTGGATTCAAAAAGCAAAAAGAAAGCTAAAAAGCCACCTGAGAAAGGAAGAGAAAAGAAGCAGTCTCCAGAGGATCAACAAGGTCCCAAGAATACCCAGAAGAAGAAAAACAAAGGTGATATGAACAAGTGCTCATACTGCAATAAGGGCAATCATACTGAAAGCTCTTGTATGAAAAATCAGATAGATATGTTAACTCAACTGTTGGAGAAGAATGGAATCTCCCTTCTAGAAGGCTCAAAGAAGAGAGAAGGAGGATCAAGTTCTGATGACAGAGAGAGAGTTCATGCTCTAATTGCTGGCACATCAAGCTCACCCAGTTTTATCATAGATTCTGGAGCTTCAAGACACATGGTTTCGACTAAGGAGGAATTCTCCTCACTGGACAAGTTGAAAGGACCATCTATTGTACTCGGAGATGACTCTCTCACTGAAAGCAAAGGAAAAGAAAGGATAGAACTTGATCATGGTAACTTCAACAATGTGTTGTATGTCCCTGGTCTCGCCTCCAACCTTCTATCAATGTACCAGATGACCCACACTGGGTCTCCTAAGAAAGTCATATTCTCACCAGATGAAGTTGAGATCACAGAAATCTCAAGTGGAAGAATCATTGCAAAAGGAGTAGCGAATCATGCTCAAAAGGTATACATGTTTTCACACTTCCTGCCTTACTCAAACCCCTCTGCTCTTCTTATCCATGCTAATGAAGCTAGCAATCTATGGCATGAAAGATTCGGCCATTTAAATTACAAGTATTTATCTGATCTTAGTGAGAAAGATATGGTCATAGGGTTGCCCAAGATAAAATTTTCCAAAGGAGTATGCCAAGGCTGTATCCTAGGAAAACACCCAGAGCACAAATTTGAGAAAGCCAGCCATGAGAGAACCTCTGCACCCCTCGAACTAATTCACAGTGATGTTGCTGGCCCATTCCATCATATGTCCATGAGTCAGGCCAAATATGCATTGACCTTTATTGATGATTTCTCCAGGTATTGTTGGGTTCACTTCATGAAACACAAGTCAGAAGTTTTTGGCCTATTCAAAGTCTTCAAGGCTTTGGTTGAAAACCAGTGTGGAAGAAAACTCAAAGCACTCAGATCTAACAACGGTGGTGAGTATGTCAAGAATGAGTTTATTAACTATTGTGCAGATGCAGGTATTCATATGCAGCATTCTATCCCCTACACACCACAGCAAAATAGTGTTGTAGAGAGGAAGAACAGATCACTGAAGGAGATGGCAACATGCATGATGGAGGCCAAAACTTTTCCACCAAAGTACTGGGCCGAAGCTATCAAATTTGCAGCCTATATTCATAATAGGGTGCCTCACAAACAGTTGGATGGCATGACTCCTTTCGAAGCATGGAGTGGGCACAAGCCAGATGTGACCCATTTCAGGATTTTTGGCTCAAAGGCATGGGCTAGAATCCCGACAAAGAAGAGGAAGGCTTTGCAGCCCCAAAGCCAAGAGTGTCTTTTTGTGGGATACTCTGAAGATTCAAAAGGGTACAAGTTGATAAAATTTAGCACAAACAAATCCTTCATTGAAAGGTGTGTTCAGTTTGAAGAAGAACCCCTTGCAGAAGTGGAGATTGGTGAAGCCTCTTCACCACCTGAACCTCAAGAAGTAAGTAAAATTTTTGTTGAACATGCTGATTCTGATTTATCTGATGGATATGAGTTTATTGCAGACCCAAACATCCCTACAAGGCCTAAATGGGCATCCAAGACACTACATGCAGCAGGACAGTTAGCTAGGGATCCCAATGACCCAAGGAGGACTAGATCTCAATTTGAGAGTGGTCTGTGCATGAAGGATCCTGAGTTTGCTGAAAAATGATATTTGATGGTGGAGTCTGATCCTCAAACATATGAAGAAGCAGTAGGAGATCCAAGATGGCAAGCTTCCATGAATGAGGAGTTCAACTCGGTACAGAAAAGCAACACATGGGAGCTAGTGGATCTTCCCCCAGGGAGAAAACTAGTACAGTGTAAGTGGGTCTATAAGACCAAATTTGCTGCTGATGGTTCACCACTGAAGTACAAGGCTAGATTGGTAGATAAAGGGTACTCACAGGTTCATGGCATTGATTACAATGAGACTTTTGCCCCAGTGGCAAAAATGGATTCAATCAGGCTAGCTCTATCCATTGAAGCATCAAGGCAATGGGAGGTACATCATATGGATGTAAAGTGTGCCTTTTTGAATGGTGATCTCACTGAGGAGATATATATGCAGCAGCCCCAAGGTTTTTCTACTGACCATTCTCTTGTGTGTAGGTTGAAAAAGTCATTGTATGGGCTAAAGCAAGCCCCCAGGGCTTGGTATGCGAAGATAGATAGCTTCTTGCTATCTCTGAATTTTGTTCGGTGCAAATTAGATTCGAATGTCTATATGAAGGTAATTAATGGTTCATTAATGATAATTGTGTTATATGTTGATGACCTCCTCATTACAGGAAGCTCACAGGCTGAGATTGCTTCCCTAAAAGGAGCTATGAACCAAGCCTTCTCCATGACAGATTTGGGGCTCTTAAGTCAATTTCTGGGGCTTGAGATTGCTCAAACCAAAGCTAGAATCAAGGTGCACCAGTCCAAATATGCCTTGGATTTTCTGATCAAATTAAAAATGCAAGATTGCAAAGCAAGCAAAACTCCTTTCCTTTCAGGAGTGAAGCTGGAGGAAGATGATTCCCCACCGATGGTAAACAACACTTTGTATAGACAGTTGATTGGATGTTTATTGTATTTGACACATACTCGACCTGATCTTTGTTATGCATTCAGTGTTGCTTATAGATTCATGGATCAGCCCCATGAGATCCATTGGAAAGAAGCGAAGAGGATCCTTAGCTTTGTTCAGGGAACAAGGACACATGGGATTTTATACAAGGCAAATTCTGACCTTGAGTTAATTGGTTTTACTGACAGTGATTGGGCAGGTGATAGCACTGACAGGAAGTCCACTTAAGGTTATGTGTTCATGCTTACAGAAGGGCCAATCAGCTGGTCAAGCAAGAAACAGAGTGCCATTGCACTCTCATCTACAGAAGCTGAGTACAGAGGAGTTGT
>LPNX010189153.1:51085-101226 GCA_001517045.1 Pseudotsuga menziesii
TGACCATAGTTGATCGTGTAATAAAAGACCGTAAATTAGCCACCAAAACTGCTTTTTGGTCATTAATATGCAAATTTTGGTCCTTTTTTTGGTCATTTATATCTCATTGTTTGGTCAAGTATCTCTCAATTTTTGGTCATTTTATATGCGAATTTTGGTCATTAATCTCATTTATTGGTCACTAATTTAGCCGTCTTATGTGTGGTTATTATATTTTAGTATTTTTAATGGTGGCCATTATTAATCAATATAAATTTTTAATATGATATTATGTTTAAATTAAAAAAAAACATACATTAGTTATCATCATATAATACACATGTGAATTAAGCAATGTCATATTAATTAGTTAATTACAACACTTATAAATAATATAAACTACAACCATATAAGTTTTAAATCACGCAAATTATATTATATGAAATGTCAAGTGTTACAATAAATATGAGTTTTCTCAAAAACTATCTCCATATAAATTTACATGAAAATCATCTAATACATCGATGACTTTTCAAAATATTACAATGACTAAACCATCCCATTTGTACTTGGCTGCTAATCCATACTTAGATCCCGCAACATCTTCAATTAACCCATACTTAGCAGCTTGAAAGTCTCAACAGCAAACTCTTCATACTCAATGGCAAAGCCTCAGTAACAGGATCTTCATACTCAATGGCCCACTTAGTTAATTTCAATCCTGCAAAATCCAGTAAAAAAATCTCAGTAAAAAAACAATGAACTGTAAAATACAAAAACAATGAAGAAAATTATTTACAATGTTCAATATCTTAGCCTCCAATTGCTTTTCTTTTTTCTATACAAAACAATTGAATTGAGTGATTAGACATTTATTTCCAAGTTTCTATTCATACTGATGTACTTGGAAGTATTCTAATGTTTTACCTCAGGTTTAAGGACACTCCCTGTGGTATTCTAGGAGATACTCTCAATAATAAGGAAACACACAATAGAAGGGAAACTTTCTGAACTGTCTGGTGGGTCCTTGAGCTTGCCAACAACCCATGCTCTAACAACTGTCATCTGGAAACAAAATATGACATGTTATGTAATAGGGTTAAGCTTCACATGCAATTAAAAAGAACATTGAATCATATAACAATGGGGAAATGCCATGTTTTATCATAGCCCAACACACTTATAAGAAGAAATCATGCCCATAGATATAAACCAATGAGAAAGGCCAACCTGATTCAAGGTCAGTGCCCTTGTTTTGTCACTACAAATTTTTGTAGCAGAACGCATAGTCTCACATTCTGATAAAACTTTGTACCTAGAATCGGGTGAATTTTTAGATCTTAAAATATCAATCACCCATCCATGCATAGTAATAAATTATTGTAAATCAGATACTAACCAAAGCCTTGTCTGCCATCATCTTCTTCATTGAATAAGCTAAACTGTCAATAAAATGACAAGAAAACAGGTTAACAAGCGAGACACCACTCTCAAATAAATCATAGACAGTCACTAGATATTAATCTGAATAAGCTAAATCTAGAAAAACTTCTGCAATTAATCGTACGTCAAGGTGACTGCCAATGGAATTCCTTCTGAAACTGCAACAACGACAATGGAAACCTACAAACAAATACTTCCATTAGTATTTCTCTTATGTACATTTTCATATAATCATTGGACATGAAACTAATCAACATTTTTGTAAATAATGACAACTGATTTTATAGAAGCTATCCATTCAACCATAATACTAACAAGATACTGAAAGTAGGACATGGTGACCTACCGCAATTGAGAAGATGTTAACAATTATGTTAACTGTGTCTCCAACCTTGGTCTTTTCTGCTTGAAACATGGGTTTCCCATTAGAGTCTTGTGTATTTCCTGTAAAAAATATCATAAAACATAACACAAGCTACAGTCAATAGAAAGTGGCAGTGCAAAACACAAATAATTTAGAGAAAACATCGAAAGGTAGTACAGTATCACTTACCTAATCAAGAGGATGCCAATCAAGCTACTGATCAAGTTGTTTGGTAGCAATGATGAGGGAATGAATGACAGAAATAAACTGAAACAAGAAGCCAATTTTTTTTATTAAAAAATGTAGAACTCAATCTAGAGTCTATATTGATTTATGTAAGTCTAAATAAAACCTTATGCATAGAATGATCCAATGTGGCCCGCATCACTATTCAACTATTTATATGAATCCAACTATTTATATTCATTCATAAGAAGCATGCTGGGTATAAAAATATGAATCCAACTATTTATATTCATTCATAAGAGTTCTAGATTAAATTTAAATGTATTCAAGACATGGAAAGTAATCCCTCTTAGATGTTTCTTTGCATGCAGTCACTGAGGATTTTGAACCAATCAAATTTCTTAGAAAAGAGTGAAACAAGTAACTACTCCAAAAGAAAAAATGAAATCACAAATTTATATTGCACTATTTTGTAACATAGAAATAGATCATCCTGAAGATTGGCAACAAGATCAATGCCTAGGTGATATTTTCAAAAAACCAAGTAGGAAAAATAATAGATTTCAATGTTTGGATCAACATACCAAAGGAGAAAAGATGCCTCAAAGAATCAACATCAGTTTCCTCTAGGGTGTAGGTTTGTAGAAGTAGAACCAATCTCCTCACAACACTATTACATTTCGACCAAAAATACGACAGCCGTATTATCGTATTTTCAACACTTCCCTATTGCATGTACGACACTATGATTTTTTTTAAGCGTCGGTGGATTTTCGTCGGTTATCCGACATCTTTCCAATCTGTCGGTTAAGCGACAGCTCAATTTACCATCGGTTAAATGTAAATCGTCGGTTATTCGACATCTAATTCATATTAAACTTTAAACTTTAGCGTTGGTTAAGCGATGGTTAAGAGACGGGGTATGAAAACGGAACCGTCGGTTAAGCAACGGAGTATGAAAACGGAACCGTCGGTTAAGCGACGGTATTGAATTTTTTATTTTTTTTAAACACCTACAGGCCGTCGCTTAACCAATGGCTATAAGTGTTTTTAAAAAAAATTACAAATGCCAATAAAGAACATTATACCATATTTCTTTGTAGGGATACACATCAGTTGGAGCCCAATGGTTAAACTCAATTGCTTTGAGTGCTATCCACTACAGTTTTGAGAGAGTGCAGCTATCTAACAGGGCACCTTTGGGTGTGGGGAAAAAGGTAGAAGGTCTGTACATTTCATGTGAGAAATATTCACCATATTTGATGAGAACATCAGACTTTATTTACTGCAAATTGAATCAGTCCTGTAGCAGACTGTCTCCATTGCTCAAAAGCACTTTCCAGTAGCAGCATATTCAACGCACTTATGTCCTGTAGCGAGCAGCAATAATTTGACTTCCTGTACAAGGCTAACTTGAAAGGGGTCATGAAGCTTCCCTGAGGTCACAGCAGACTATTAAAGTCTATATTTCTTGTTTGTGGAGCCAACCAGTCAAAAGGAATCCATTTCATCACTTCCCAGGCATGTTTTCAGTCATTGAATAAATAATCAGATCTGAAGTTTCTTTCTTTAAATTTTGTAATGCATATGGTTTGCTCATCTAATGTTATCATTAAGATCTCAAGTTATAAATGGTAAAAATCATATATGGTTTCATAAGGATGCAATGTTAAGCCCATAAATTAGATCCAAGGCTTAAAAGTTAAAACATCCACAGGACACCTACATCAATGAGCATTCTAAGTGTTTGACAAAACTCCACAATCAGAATTATGCACAGCAAGCTACAGCAGTCTATGTTGAATTATTTGTTAAAATGGTCTCAGTCAGGGAGTTCTCATAGAGCATTACAATCATCCGGAATCAGACTTGAGCTTAAGGTAGTAAGGTAGTAGTGTCCACTAGTGTTTGACAAATCTTCAACTAAACTTAGATTGTTGGAAAAATTTGGGTCAATTTTAGCTTGGGACATCTCATTGCATTTTGGCCTTGGCTTCTAGTTCCAGCTTTTCTTGACATGTTCTTGATGAGTGTCCAATCATGTATGCATATCTTCATTAGTCCTGTTGATCTACATTTGTGGTCATTCATTGGACATTAATAAAATTATCTTATATTCGTACAGGTCTTGCATTTTTGCCCACACAATTAAGGAATCAAAATATTCTATTATTCAATCTCAACAAAATTATGGCTGTCACAACATGTATAAGATTGAGAATAGTGATTTTCATCTGAGGCTTAACATAGCTTCCTTACCAGCATTAGGAGTTACAGCAAGGAATTTCTCTACAACACCTTCATTTTGTGTTGTTGTCAAGCTGCATGGAAAAGAGACCAAAGAATAGCTAGAGTTATCAACCAATTTAAGGACTGGGATATTCCATGACATGAATGCACAAAAATGAAATCTAACGTGTTTAAAGAATAATACAAAGGTATGCATTATTACCTGCAAGTGTTGTAAACAAGGGTACCACCAATCTTCAACAATCTGAACCCATTATTCAAAAGCTGCAGCTGCATTGAAGGATATGAAAACAAAAGTAAACCATTGCACCTTAGATAACTGTATTCTTTTAGAAAAGATGGAGGGAAATTTATTAAATCACACTCATTCAAACCATTTAGAATCTAGAGAAAGTATCAATTCAGCGAGTATAATTTCATGGAATTATCAGCTGGCTTCATACCACTAGTAGATCTAAGATTCACTGAGGCTTCGAGGTTAAAGACACAAGAAGGACATAGTATAATAGAGTTATTGGCAAAGATACAATCATGCCAAATATCACCCTGCATCAAACAAACACAAGTGTCAGCTCTTAGCTCAATCGCCTGTAACATGAAACAAAATTTTCAAGAATCCAATTCCATAGGCCAAATTTTGATATTAGCAGATTTAGATGAACCCCGTCGTTAATTGCTTTTCTTAAGTCATATTGAATTCCAAAGAGAAAAATCTACAGGTAAGATACTCTCTAGCTTATGATGAAATGTTCCAATAAGAAGCTGGTGAAGGTCAAACCCTTTGATTTGGTTATTCATTAGGAAAGGTGAAGCTCAGGAGTCAAACATAGATCCATTTTTAATTAAGCACACATTTTCTCACTGAGGGTTTGGAGGTCTACACCAGCTGGCTTACAAAAACCTTCAATCATCACAGTTGTGGCTATTAAAATAGGTATAACGAAGTTCAATGAAAAGACTATGCGAAAACAAAATCAACGAGGCAATCCAAACGGTGTATATCAGGGTGCTGGGACTTAAAATATATTTCTTATAACTCATTTCATAGATGTTACACTGCACCCCTAATACTATGCACTATTCCCTCACATTGCAACCAAAACTCACCAGGTGACATCATATCACATTGCTGAGCTAAAACCAACAGGTCTTCCAAACTCTCTTTCCATTCAGGATGAGCTTCTGAAGTCTTCTCAAGTATTTCAACCAAGTCTCCTGCAAAAATTGCCAAATCAGAGTTCACTTCTTCTTTTGCTTTGTCAAACTTCGCTCGTATAGCTCCCAAAACTTCCTGAAACAATCAAAAGCATTAATTTCCTAGATGAATAAATAGTGCAGAATCCAATCATGCTCAGCAAAAAGAATTGTAAATGTTGAAATTGCGACTCTTCCTATTTATTTTCCAAGCCATTTCCAAAACAAGAACAAAATAATAATGGAATAGTTTTATGCTTTATGCATTTCAAATATAAAAAGGATTGTTGACCTGTAGATTGTTAAATTTGCGTGGTTTCCAAGATGGAAAAGGTCGAAGTCCTCTAGGATCTAATTCATGAGAGAAGCTTTTAATGTCATTGGTAAGTTTATTCTTCCAAGGACCTCTTGTAACCCGAAGCAAGGCTTGAAAACGGGGAGACTCTGTTTCTTTTGCAGCATCTGAAGTGCCACATGGAGCCTAGCCAAAACACACAATTCCAAATGATAAAATCATGGCTCCATATTGAAAATATTCTCAAATAAGAATCATAATACAGAATGATATAATGACTTCTTGTAAACAAAAATTCAAAAGGGCCTTATGTTAAAAGCCTGTCAAATATTAGATAAGGTTGAAATCTTAATCACCAACCAAATCATTACCTCAGTTTCCTGAATGTGTGTATCTATGCTACCGCTGCATCCTGGTGAACCCCATGAGTAAGCTTTTGTTTCTACACAGTCATATTTGCCACATTTAACTGCTTTCAAAACTCTGGGCACACAATTTGAGTTATGACATCAACGAGAAAATTAATAAAACAGTCCATGAATTGCATCACCATCAAATCACAAAGAGCTTACCCTAATAGGATTTATAATAAACAAAATTAACATCCATATATCATACTTGAGAACAACAAAGGAAAGAATAGATTTAACAAATAACTTAAACATTGTTCATTGTAGAACCATGCTACAGCCATCAATTCAAGTGCTTCACAAAAACAAATGCACATTGCAGACACAATGGGGGACTAGAGCATATTTCTCTGTTAGCTTTGTGCTTAGAAGAGCTGCAAGAAGCAAGCAGAGGAAAAGCTGGCTTAAGATGACGTGCAGGAGGATACTTGTGATATAAATCTATCGAGTTGAACAATTTATTGAGGGTTCAAGGTGGGGAAGGGAATGCATAGGTAATATGTCAACGGAAAATGTCATTGTTGTTTGAGATGGCCCGTGGTAGAATAAACTGAATTTACTCCTCATATGACATAGGGTTCTAAGCATGTTATTGTAAGACATAAACATGATCAATAGATTCATTGATGATAAGAACACTGATATTTGAATTAGAAATCTAGGTATGCACAATATGCTTTCATAATTCTATGCAGGTTGCGTGGTAAACTTTATAGCCTGTGTTCTTAGAGTGATATAAGATCTGGAGATGTCACTGAGTTTTGAGGCTGTGAACAAGACTGAAAGATGAGCAAAAGGCAAGTCATTTTAATTAAATATTAAAAGAGAAATTATTTGAAAATTTATAATAAAAATTTGAGAAGATTAAACTATTTGGAAGCTCATGGATAAAACATGTTTGAAGTCCATGATATATTAAGGATCATGAACATTGTGTGACAAGGTAAAGAATGATATCCACCATGAGAGGTGTCTGGGAGGTGCCATTGACACTGCACATTGAAGGTTGTCTCTGTAGATAGGAGGCTTGACATATGAAGTCTATGTCGGAGAAGCTACAATACAGAACAATTTATTTTTAAAGGATTTTTTGCAAACTCTACCAGGGCATCATTTTTTGGCAGATGTTGCAGTTCACATTTATAAAAAGAAAATGAAGCTTGCATTGTACAACCAAAAAAAATTTCTTGTGAAGGATTTTCATGGGTAGATTCCAAACAACTCATAAAAGTAGGAATGAGAATTGTGGACAATTGATATTCATGTGAATGTAATCCACAAACAACTTTGAAGATGCCCAACAGACAAGAAAAAAATGAGTGGCAGGTGGTAAATTAGACCTATGTATGAATATTAGTACTTTTAGAGACGTGACAAGTGTAACAAAAGTGTACAACAGAGACTACTAAATGCAGAAACAATCATTGGTATCCTCCCAAAAATGTGAGTTAGCATAATTGACATCTACAAGAGACAAAAGATACAATAACGATCAGCCTTATTTAAAATGCATCCCATCGATTGCTTGCAAATGTTATGCTTCTTCAAATGATTAGCCTTCAAACTCAAATTTACACACCTTCAACCAGCAATGAAATGGAAATGGCTTACCAAAGAGGCACAGAACATCCTATTCTTACCTAGTATATCCTTCGCACATATGTTTCAACAACACGCCTTTGAAGTGTATGATCACTGTGATCAAACAAAGAAACAAGTGCATCTTCGACAGCTAACGGTGCATTTACTAGATCCTCGATCCTCTCATCAATAGCACTATTTCTTCCAGGAGTATAAGTGCGCTCTCCTTCCTCGTAAACATTTCCAGCTCTGAAAGACTCTAAGCAATGTTGGTACGAAGTTCGCTCAATTTGGTTTGCTCTAGTAATTGGCCTGCTTTCAGTGCCAACTGCATCAAGGTTGAAAATATGGTTAGTTTGTGCTTTATCCAGAGGGTAAAAAACACTTTCCTCCTATTAATTATAGAAAATAGTAAATATTGTTCATAAACTATATTTTTTAATTGTTGCAGTCTCACTTACAAGAAAGCAAAGAATGTTCACAAAAAAATTTGCATTAAAAATAAGTGCTTCTTTCCACTTGTTCCAAGTATATAGGATTGAGAAAATGAATAAAATATTAAGTGCACTTTCAAGGGAGAGTATATAATGTGTTTCTTGAATAGAGTTGAATTTATTATGATCAAGAAATCTTCAAATTAGATGAAAGGATGATTCTAGTTTTGCTAAATAATGTTATTCTTCTCATTAGGCCACATTATTGCAAAAACCAAATATTTTTTAAAAGCTAGGCATAAAGAGAAAATGGATTTCACTGTGGGCACTGTGTTCAAAACAGAATGAGATGATAGAGCACTTCTCAGAAGTCATAGGAAACCCAAGGACATATCATTTACCACATAGATGATAGGAGCTTTGTTCAAATTGCTTCATAAGAGAAAGTGCAATGGAATGTATTTAACCCATTTGATCTGGAAATCCAACTTGTTTCCAATATTAATAACATCTCCAAATAAAAAATAAATGGTTGAGCTTATAAGAATCATGTGTACTATGAATTTTTCTAGAACCACCATTTTCCAAGCAGGAAAAGACTGGCTACAAAGCCAGAAATAGCTCTTAGATTACTATGCTTTCGTATTTTATTAAATATATGGATCTGTGTCATTGGGACCATGAAGTTCCTTACATCAAAATTACCCAAATGATTCTTTTACATTTTTGGAATTCAAGTCACACTAAAGCAATTCGTGAACTGTTCAAATCATCTATCTTTGCCAACTTGTATAATGATCCAAATAGCTCTTAGATTACTATGCTTTCGTATTTTATTAAATATATGGATCTGTGTCATTGGGACCATGAAGTTCCTTACATCAAAATTACCCAAATGATTCTTTTACATTTTTGGAATTCAAGTCACACTAAAGCAATTCGTGAACTGTTCAAATCATCTATCTTTGCCAACTTGTATAATGATCCAAACTTATAAGTTATGTGGGAATTATCAGCTCCAGAAATTTTGTTAACTTCTAGTCTTTAGTCATTATAAGTCTGTCGGGCATTCCTTAGTTTTGAACTACCTATGATAATTTTATATAATGCAGATATAAAGCTGGACTTGGTTTCTGACATCAAAATAAAGCATTAATGTCTGGTACTCTGTTAAAATAAAAGTACTTATTGCTTCCTCACAACTCAGGAGAAGGCACACAATAGCTTTCCATTGACCAAAAGCTTCAAGTGATTGACCCATCTGCATTTTAAAATGTTCAAATAAAAATTCCTTTCTGTATACAATTTTCTACAGTTGAAAAAATTGTTTCAAATAAAAAGGAATTGGATAATGAATGATTCAATTGGGATGTGCATACAAAGAAAGCTACGAAGGCAAACTGAAGTTCTCCAAGTAGAAAATCTTTGTGTCCTCCATATTTTTGGTCCAAAATATTTTCCAGCATTTGTGTCTGAAAACCAAAGAAGAAATTAAAAACATGGATATCCAACTGAAAACACATAATGCTACAATTAGAAGTGCTACAGTACTCACTACAAAGCAACAATCATCATGGTAATCACGGATTGTATCAAAACAAAAATAGAAACAAACACAGGCATGGAGGTAAGGTAATTCAAGATAAGGTCACATCCATAAACACCATTAGATAGAGTCTCCATTGTCCAGCATAGATAGCATATATTTCAAGATTCTATTTTCAGAACGGAATTTGATGGGTAGGTTGTATCTCCATGGGATCTCAATATCCCATCAATAGAAAACCATCATAGATAAATAGACTTTATTCGTGGCTGCTAATCACCAAAACTGGTCTATGATACTAAAAGATACAACAGAACGTTTACAGAGAGGCAACAAGATCGAAAAAGACTCAACATGAACTTCTACATGGATGAATCAGTGACTTGCTCAAGGATAGTTTGTATTCCAAGCTTTGGAATCCTTTACCTGAATCATGAGGTCCCTTGAATAGAAGGAAGAGCTCTGTTTATGACTTCCATGTGACCTCTAATCTTACATATTGCTACAAGTAACGAATTATAGTTAGTATTGATCACCATGATCTATCGTATTTCGAATTATAATGTGTGAACAGTGAAACTATACACCATGTCGGTAATAGTACATTAAAAATTTATTTAATATATAGAACTTGGGAAATTTAACAGACATATATATATATATAGATATTCATAATTTCCTCCCTCGTACAAAGAAATTGTCTCTAACATGTACAGGAGATGAGGAAATTGAGGCTCAAACATGGATTGAGAAACCCTCTTGGCTTGTTAAGGCAAGTTGCATTTTCCGCAACCAAGTACATCACAATCTGCTTTATCCTTGCAGTCTCTGTCCATGTTTGTAGCAAAATATCCTTTGAGTGGATATATTTGGCTTACATTCCTAAATATGTCCTCAAAAAAATCATAAAACCAATAATATGATACTTACGGACAAAAACAAAGAAGCAAAGAGTATGGAGATTTAAGGAACTACCATTTTCCTTAAAAGTACTGGTAGGGGTCCATGGAGAATTTGATCTTCAGAAGGTTTATGGATTCTGGTCATAAGAAATAGGTAGATGGAGCCTCTTAGCATAGAAAAGTGGACAAGAAACCCTTGAAAAACAGTTGGAAGGTCAGTAGTTTGAAAGGTCTTCCTAGAAGGCTACACTATTATTGGAAAATATCCAACATGGTTAATTGGAAATGGGCAAAGAAAACAAGGATAAAATTAGATCCATGGGTAAAATGAATGAATGTCCCAAAGCTCTCAAGAAACCTAATAGACTACACCCCCTCCAAAAACATTCACTTCTTTGCAGTGTATATGATAGGGCAAGCAATGGTTGGTGGACACTTCATGATGGAAAAGGATGGATCAGATTGGACTACACATTGAAATGGGAAGAGAATGGGATTTGTATGTTAGATCTTTAAGGGCAGAGCGGGTTAAGGATAGGATCAGATCCATAGGTAAAAGGAATGGATGTCCCAAAGCTCTCAAGAAACCTGATAGACTACATTCACTTCTTGGCAGATGTATATGATAGGGAAAGCAATGGTTGGTGGACTTTAGGATGGAAAAAGACAGATCATATTGGACTACAGATTGAGATGGAGAAAGATGGAATTGTATGTCAGATATTTGAGGGCCTCTATAAGAGGTAGGGAGGAGTAAGACATTTTAGTATGGGTTGCCAATAAAGGAAAAGAATACAAAGAAAAGCAAGGTTACAAGGCAGCACTATTGAAGAGTGATGGAAAATGAAGTATCATTTGAAAGCCACAAGCTCCAATAAAATCTAAGTTTTTTCTATGATTAGTATTCAACATATTAGCATGGGACAATCTCCAAAAAATATCATGGCAGGCCTGGTTACTGTCACATTTTCTGCCTGCCATTTCACAAAATAGATGTAGGCAGCAGCAAGGAATCTAACAGGAGAGAAAGGAAAAGGGGAGAGGGTACTCTGTGGAGGCAACATTGGAATTTGGAGGCATGGATAGAAGATTACAATGTCAAAAAAGAACACCACTCTCTCCCAGATTTTGTGCTTTGGACTGTCTGGCTATCAAGAATAAAGCATTGTCCTAAAGGGAAAGAAGTGATTCCTCTTTGGACCTTCTGCAAACTGAAAGAAGCATCAGTAAGGTAAAGAATAAAGAAAATCAAAGGCAATCACGAGTTCTAGAAAACATTTCCAACAATCCGCATGGATTTTTTGATGGGGCAGCAGTCAAAGAATCAAACAAGTGTGGTACCAGTGGAATCATGCATGTCTCTGAATAATAAAATTCACCTCCAGGAACAAACAACTTTGCAACATATAATCAAATGGGTCTATGCTCATTTTCACTAACATATAATCTTTGCAACGCTCTCTTTGACACTGCAGAACAACAAATTGTATTTATATCATACAAATGAAAACACTCAGCTAATTTTACAGCAAGCACTAGTGTGCCATCCACTACTTCTCAAGTGATTGGTGCTTCTGGGTCTGTCCTTCAAAATGGTGAGTATGGGTCAACCAGGAACAATCCTTTAAATCGACAGTAGATCCATCCATTTTGAAAATAGGTTCATAATCATTGTCAAAAGTTGCCACATTTGGAAATGTTAATGATGAGAAGTGAATTACAAGTAACTGGGGTATTAGTTATGTGGTAGGTTGTTTAACTACAATGCTAACGTCAAAGGACAGATGCAGTTTTGAATTGAGAGGATTCTCTCTTGCAAGTTGCAACAAATACCTCTAGCCAGGCTACTAGTGTTTTATTTCTGCTAGATAGTGTCCTGTTAGAGTCCTCAGAATGCTGTTACCCTTTTAGTAAAATTCTTCAAGATTTCCTCCATTGATTGCAAACTAAGGGCAATGTGTTAAGTGACAGAATGTTATTGCCGGGGAAAACTATAAAAGGTCTTATTCTCTAATTCATACTAATTTGCCTATTTAAGCTACAGCTTAGTAGTTGCTTGCTTGTACTGTGCCATGCAAATTTTTAACAAATTCTCCAAATGAATGCAACAATGGAGTTGATGCCTGGTTTGTTTACAGATATGTGGTGATGGTATGTTTAAGCTCTGCCTTTGTCTAGTGGCCTGCTAATCAGTTGCGGAACAGTGGATCTAACTTGTCCATCCTGTGACCATGAACATTTGTCACACGTACTTTGTTTAGGGCATTCTTCCAGTTATAAAAGATGTGTTTTTGCATGCATTGTAAAATGATCTAAACTCGAGAACTAAATAGAATGATCATGAGATATTTTCTCTTCCCTTCCAGCAGGTAGTATTCAAAGATCAAAATATTGTGAGTGGCTGCAGTGTTACCCATCCAACTAGGAATGCAAATAGAGGTTGGGTTATAATACCGATAAATGTGGAAAGCAAGCTCATCTGAGGCATCAGGCTCGGCTGTTAGGAATGTAAATTCAGGCTCTGCAAATAGATATCCATGATAAACAGGAATGTAAATTCAAAAATTAAAAGACGACCTATATAGGAGCCCCCAATAAACTTAGTTGAGTGATCTCCTTGGGGAGGAGCAGCTTGGGGGCCTATGTGTATGTTGGCAAAAGAGTTTTCACCGGAGGTGCAATATTTGTGATACCCATCCTTTATGTATTTTTGCTGCAGCACAAAGCCATTATGCCTCTTCCAACATCAAATCCTTCCTGTTGAGTTGCAAGAAACACTTAGAATGGTGGTGTAGCTATCGTAGAAATGAGGAAACGGTTATGAAATGCCTTGGAAACGTCCTTGGCTGTATTGTATGATGTTTCCAAATCTGAAAACATCAAATTATATGACCAAGGATGTTTCCAAGGCGTTTCGCCATTTTCAGTGACGTTTCGGGCATGTTTTTGGAAGTTTTTGGGTCACCCAAGTGCCTGTGAGGGATTTGTGACATGTAGGAAAATATCGCCTCGTTTGTCTTGATGTCCCTTTAAGACAAAATAGAGATAGGGAATTGACCATTAATTGTTTCAGGATGTTTGTGAGTGATTCCAACCTCATCAAACTTCATATGGAGAAAGTAGAATTTCATATCCCTTTCAAAATTTAGTAGCCTTTTTGTAGGATTTCAGGGTCGGTAGGATTGTAGCATTTCCACTGGATTCTATCATATATTAAGGTACAAATATGAATTATTCAAGACCACCAAGCTATAGGATTTCACATCAAGTAAGAATCTATGAGAGTTAATATAGACATAGGTTTCCATCTATATTAACAACGCAACAATTTTAGAAGCAAATGATTAGGTATCTAGAAAGGAAACACTTTTAGACAGGAATTATTCTTTGGAATTTACATAATCGAGGAAAAATACCAGGCTTCCATCTTCTCGTAGTGAGAAACCTATTAGCATTGGATATTTGTCAAAGCTTCCGTCTACATGGAACTCGGATGGGATGAAAAATGGAAGTATAGCCACACAATGTGCTGCTAGCAATGGGCTGCAAGGTGTTGTACCTATGAGTAATGTCTGTATGGTGGATCATACTGATAACGGGCATAAGACTTCTATACATTTGAGTATTGTTGTTGCCAAAGAAGGGGCCAAAATTTTTAAACATTTGGGAAACAAGGATATGATGAGTCATGAGCCTGGAAAAAGACATTCTCATGCTAAGGAAATGCTAGATAAACACTTGGTAAATAGCGATATGATGAATCATGAGCATGGTAAGGGATATTCTCCTGCTAAGGAAATTCTAGATGGTAAAAAAAAAATCAAGGTGTTGCTAATGTGTATCAAGTCAATGAAGCCCCCTTGGCCATTCATACTAATATGATTATCCATGTGTTATATTTGGGGAATAATGATACTAACCTTTCATCCTCAGGAAATGTCTCTGTAATAGCTCAAAATCCTGGAAACGGAAATTCCTTACTAAAGACCATGCAATTCTGGGAGTCTCGTCAAAGATAACTGAACTTGGTAGTCTATCTAATATGACAGAGGAGTGTAGTTATTTGTTGTAAAAGAAGGATTCAAATATTCTTTTACATAGTAAAAAGGTGAAACTTTGGAAGAAATACATGAGGCTTTTCAGAATCATACCATTGGCATGGGGGCACTTACTACTTCTGTTCTTACCTCCCTTCCTGTCTACCAGGCATCTATCTTGCTATCCCCGAAAGGAATTGTGAAAGACCATGATAGCCTCTTGAGAAAATTTCTCTAGGAAGGGGGAAGAAATGAAGGGAGAAAAATGAACTTAATCAGTTGGGATAAGGTCAAAGCCCCTAAGAGGGAAGGCAGGCTGCAAATCAGAGATGTGGCCACTCAGAATATGGCCATGGGAGGCAAAATCCTTTGGAAACTGATAAGCGGCAAAACCACTTGTAGCTCCAAATCCCTCATGACTAAATACTTCTGTGGTCACAAAGAAAGGTGCCTTGATCGTCCTCCATGGACTAAGAAAGGCTCCCCCATTCTCTCTCTCTGCCTAAAAGCCCTTGATCTGATTACCTCCAAACTCACTTGGATCCCGGGGAATGGCAACAAAATCAAGTTCTGGGAGGACTCTATTTTAGGGCAGGTCCCCTTAAAGCTCTTGGAGGGGATGGATAACATCAAAAATTGGCTCCACTCTAAAAGCAAAGTCACCCTTTGGGACCTTTCTGTTTGGAATCAGGATGACTCTTGGCATAAGTGGGACCTGGGGGACTTCCCGCAGAATTTAGAAATTGAAGCTCGTTCCCTATTGGATGCTCTTCAAGGGTTTACCCCCTCCTCAGCCAAGAAGAAGGACAAAATAAGCCGGGGTTCTTTGTCTGGCATTTACTCAGCTGCTGCTGGTTATGCAGCCCTGCTGGCTATCCCTTGGGCTACACCTGACCCCACTGTGTGGAGAAATATCTGGCTTCATCCCTCCCTCCCCAAAATTGATCTCTTCTGTTGGTCCCTTCTGCATGATAGTATCCTTTCCTGGGACAACCTTATAAAAAGAGGCTAGGAAGGGCCCTCACGATGCCCTCTCCGTGCCTGCCATGAGGAAACCTCTGTTTACATTTTTCTTTTGTGCCCCTTTTCTTTGGATCTTTGGAATATGATTCTTGGTCAGCCGAATTCGCCCCTCCCTCCTTTTGTTACCTCTTTGTTTGCCTCCTGGCCCGAGATAGCCCCCTTCTCCTTCTCCACGTTGAAGTTGCTAAAGAAGTGCTGGATGTGGGTGCCAAAAATCCTTGGTTGGAAACTGTGGTTGGAACGTAATAACATGATCTTCAGGGATATTGCGGGGACGCCGCCCCAAGTTGCACTCAAAGTGAAAGTGCTTCTGGAAGATCTGGTAGCTTCAAATTATAATATCACCAATGAGGTAACCCCTGACAAAGATGAGTACAGTTGGTTCCATGATCTAGACTTCTCCCTTCTTGCCAGAACCAAGAAAACCTCCAAGCACTACTCCCCTTGGGAAATAAGTTTGGAGGAGCAAGAGTTCATAAAGTGGAGATCTTCTCTGGAGAAGCATATCCTGCATGTGGATGGGGCCCGGAAAGGGAATCCCGGGCCTACGAGAAGTCGAGGGGTCTTGCTCGACAACTCAGGGAAAATTCTTCTCAACGTTTCCTGGGGGCTGGGTCAGATCACCAATAACATAGCCGAAATTCTAGCCATATGGCAAGGGTTGGCTCAGGCCAGAAGATTATCCATCAAGAAATTGGGTGTCATAGGGGATTCTAGAATCATTATTCAAGCTCTCAATCTGAAAAAGGCCCCTAAAAACATGGGCTTGGCTCACTACTACCGGAAGGTTATAGCCCAGCTGAAAGAATTTGAAGAAATTAAGTGCTACCACGTCCTTAGGGACCTCAACCAAATGGTGAATCATGAAGCCAATATAGGTGCCTCCCTGAGCAAGGGAGTTATCCTCGTCAATGGGACCGAGAATCATGAGCCAATCCCTTAGCGATCGTGGAGAGCGGGATGATAGGAAATCTCCTGTCAGAAAAGGGAGCAGCCTGAATATAGACAGGGAGGAATACAAAGTGAAGGTGTACAGGAATGAGGCATTCGAGGAAAGACAAGTACAGGGACACGACAAAATTTGGACAGAGCCTTTAGGACAGTCACATGGTTCTTGCTTACCTAGTACCGGCTTTGCTAACATGGGGAATAGCCCCTAATCATCGTCCTCCAGGGAGACAAGTACCCAGTGTAGGAAATCTGATGAAATCGGTGAGAATATGAACAACGGATGGAGGAGAAGCCAGGCTCGAGCCTATTTCAGGAATCCCTATCGCACATTGTGCTTCTCACAGAGGTCTATCCTTGCGCAGGGTGCTTGTCCTCCATGCAACTCGAGACAAGACTTAGTCAGATCCAACACGACCTAGATGAGGTGAAGGACGCATTAAACCGGTTGGAGGTCAAGCAGACAAGGATGCAAAAAACTAGAACAAGCCACTGGGAATCCATGACCCAGGAGCTCAAATAAATTCGCGAGGAAATCTTCGAGGATAACATGACAAACATGAAGGACATTGCCAACATCTCAGGAGGAATAGGGAACCGGATAGCAAAATTAGAGAAGAAGGTAGAGGAACTGCTCAAGGAACATGGCAAGACACCAAAGATAGAATGCTCAGGTAGGCCCATATCCAAACATAGTTGAATTCTCTCCTTTCGGCTCAGTTTTTTCCCATGCAAGATTGGGTCTCTATATTTTGTATGCGTTATTATAGATTTTCCTATTTCTGTTTAGCAAAGTCCAAAAATTTTGTAAAGGGATCTGTTAGTATGACTATGCCCCTGTATCACTGGACAAAATGTATCTGCTGGATCAGAACTACCATTTGTAAGGCTGCTAGCAGCCGTTTAGCCAAAAGTTAATATAAAAACCCCATAACCGTTTTAGTAAAAAAAAAAAAATACAAAGCAGCAATGCAAAACACAAATAATTTAGAGAAAACAGCGAAAGGTAGTACAATATCAGTTACCTAATCAAGAGGATGACAAAAAATACAACTTCCATTGTAAGTCCAAACTTGCCAATAAAAGTTGCAACGTCATTGAGGTGGACCTATTATAAACAAGGACTCTCTGTGAGTGTGAAATTTGTGATAATACCACTCATGGAAAAGAATAAAAGTAAAATTAAACAAGTCAGGGAAGACAGACCTGTAGGGGAGTTTCTTCCCCATTATCCTCTTATATGATAGCCATCACTAAACCCCATTCAGTATTTAATCCCACACCGGTTACCTCATATAAGGAAACATAAGTAATTTACTTGTCAATTCCAAAAATAGAAAAAATCCTGACAACTGACTGGTACCCACTTCCCACTTTATCAATCAGCTTGTTTAAACCAAGTGCAAGTCCCCAAATATGCTATGATGTTGCATGGATATCTATGAAGACGGAGAAAATCATTTGCTCACCAACTACAATCACATGGATTTTCAATACCATCCAAAATATTTCCAGCTGCATCCCACAATGAGACTGGCCATATCTCAACAATGGAAGTGGTTGAGATGAAACACATTGTCATTTGTCACTGATGAGTGTATAGCCACATCGGACATTGCATGCACTGTTATAGATATTGATTGACAAATGTCTAGTCAATTAATTGCAACCTGATAGCATCCCTATAAACATTCAGAATCCAACAAAGTTGTCGTTGACTAATAATTATTATACTCACAGTTCCCTGTCTTTTTTGGTAAACCTAAAAGATACTCACCATCCATATATAGATGCATATGCCCATGTGACTTCACAAAGGAACAAGACTTCAATGTTTTCATCAAGGATCAATTATATGGGAAGATGCAAATGTTCTAGGAGTATAATGACAGGAATGTAATGCAAAAGCTATAGGATAAAACTGAACATTCAATCTAACAAAGCCATCATTAGTATAGGATATCATATCATTTTTCATTAAGGATCAGTTATATGGGAAGATGCAAATGTTGGAGTATAATGACAAGATTGTAATGGAAAGGTATAGCAGAAAACTGAACAGTCAATCTAACGAATCCATCATTAAGTTAGGACATCATATATCATTTGAAGAAACAAGGGAAAATAAGCCTTTTAAGTCATCCTAAAGAAGTTATTAGGATTGTCTTGATATATATCTACACACCAAGAGTGCTAAGATCTCGCCACATAATTGAATTCCATCCCATTAATTGAAAAGGATTAAAATATCAAGAACTCTAGCTCTACAAGAAAATGGACATCAGTAAAGCCACAGGATAACATGAAGCAACCCCTAAAGCCTACAACATGTAGGTTATCTTGATGCCAATCTTGATTTAATATCAATTTATATTTTTGAGAACTGAGAAAGGAATCGAACCATCAAAACAAGTCATTAAGCATCAAACCAACATTGTTATTTATTAGTGCATTGAGAGATATTAAACTACCTCGTCGTCCTATAGTACAACATTTCCTCTTAAACTTGAAAAGAAAAATAGAGTTCGATATATATTTTTGAGAGACACTATTGCACCAGGATATGTGACATGTGTTTATGGAAAAGCATATACATAATTTACAGATGTAAGTTTCGGATATAAATGCTACATCCTCCTTTGCTATGTGATGCATTGTCCCCAGGTGAACTAGCTTCACCAGGTTTGCAAAATGCCTCCATTATTCCATTAAATTTGACAAGTACTACTTTTCCACATATTATAAACACTGCCCCCAGGAAAAGGGATTTTATTAAACAATATTCAAACACTAGGAATGGAAAAATAGAATATGCCCTTGCTTTTCCAAAACATGAGAAATGCATTTTGAGCATTTATGAAATAAATTCACTAATAGCAAGAGAAAATAAATTAATGAATTAAATAATTGGGAAATAAATACCACTATTCAAGCTACAAGATGGAGCCTGTGGACTTCCAGCTATAACTCCTTAGAGTAGTGACAATACTCTCTAATATTTCCATCCTAAAACAACAATTGGTCTGCCTAGTGGGGTAATTAATAATAGTATATGTGCATATAGGGTAGACCAAATCAAATTCATTCACAATTTGGATCAGAAATAAGAGCAAGATGAGTGGATATCCTGGCATCCTTTATTTTAAGAAGCTAGTTGATCTACTCCCAAAATATGTACATATGTCCTTCTAATAAAGACATTTTTGTCCAACATATGTGCTATGATACACCAATTATCTCACCTTCCCGGCTGGCACCCACTTCAATATCAAGGATTGACTTCTTGGATGATACCATTCTACAATAGTTTCGTCCAAGTGACTGCAAGCATCACATTTAAATACTTTAGAATAATTCTAGCGGAAAATTCAGTAAGAAATAATTAACAATATATGTGCATCAACAATTAATGCAAAGGTAAAGAGAGGCTCCTACTTGGGAACATACACTAGTGTAATAGAGACTGGCATAAGGGTTTTAAAAACCTCAGAGACTAATGGACTTCAACGGGAAAAACCTAAACATCAAAAGATCAAGACATGATTTTTCTGGCAAAATCCAACCTGAGTTATTCTTGTCCATGCGCAACTATTAACAGAGACAAAAACAAAAGGCTTGGAAACAAGTCACTACAGGAGATTCGCAATCAATAGAACTCTCTCCCAAAACAAGGTTTTTCGGTAAACTCCTGCCTGAGCTACCTTGTAATTCCACAACTCAAAGAAATAAACGAAATACCTCGAAATAAGATAGAAATTTCGACTCTAAATTATTTGTAGAGTATTACCTCTCTATTCTTGGTTCGCCATTATAATTCCTGGCATTCACTCCATGGAAATTTCAGTTACCGAATTCTTAATCCCCTCCTTAAAATTCCAAATAATTTAGCTCCAAACCCTCTCAAAATTGAATTGTCAAATGGCTTCTCCCAATTTCCAAATAAGATGTCCCCTTCCGACCAAATCCAAAGATTTGGCACATACCTGCTTCCAGGTTTTCGGTGGGATTCATAGTCCTCCTGGATTTGTGTCTTGTTCTGGCTTTGTGGCTCTTCCTTGATTGATTCTCAAAACCCCATGTTCTGGTTTTGTGTTCCCTCCTTAATTGATTCTCAAAACCCCATGAAATGTCCCCTTCCCACCAAATCCACATATTTGGCGCAAAATACACCTCCTTTCAAATTTCATCACTTCATGGTAGCTCTGGTCACCGGTTCATATTCTTTTGGTTTTGTGTATATTAGACTGTGGGTTTTGTGTATATAGCATGCATGTTATGTGTTTGTTTTGTAATTATAATTTTTTTATTATTATTTATATATAATATATAATTATATTTAATATAAAATATACAATATATATAATGATACAACTTATATTACATATATGTTTTACATAATATTATTCACATAATATATAATATTATGTAAAACATAATATTATTCAGAAATGCTATCAAGAGATGCATATTCATAAGTTTAACTAATTATGTGGATTCATCTTTAAATAATGTTCACAAGAAGATTTTTATGATCATAATTATTATTATAATAAATATATAAGTTAATTTTTTTTGCATATATATTAATAGTATATAGTAAAAACTACTTAGTAACATTTGTTTTAAATTTATAATGCAAATAGTTTAATAATTAATATTATTTATATATAAAATATTTAAAAACAAAAGTATAGAGGTATATTTGTATAATTATTTTCAAATATATAAGTTATAGTTCATCGCTAGGACATTGTCATAGCTAATTTGGTGTTAACAGTGGAGTTGTGACACATGAGGTGGTCTACAATTTACTAAGTTATAGGGGGTCTTTATATCAATTTGCAGTATTAGAATTAGTAAAATGTAGAATTTCATTGTCAAAATTGTCATTTTCCATTGCCAAAGTGATCCACAACTAAAAACGACCAAATAAATGACCAATTTTTATGTGGTCATTTTTACTCTAGATATCTCGTGATCAGAATTGGTCATTTATCTTGGTATTTTTTAGTTTAGTTTTATCCGGTGACCAAAAGTGGTCATTTACCTTGGTCTTTTTTAGTTATCCCACTTAATTTTATCAATTTTGGTCATTTATCTCTTGAAAAAATTTGTGGTGACCAAAATTTTTTGTCTCTTGGTCACTAATCTCTCATTTTGCACTAGTGGTGGTAGCTCCCAGTTTACTGAATCGGGCCCATTAATAAAGCATATCAACTTAGATTTTCTTCCTGATTGAAGGAGGAAGCTTAGTTAGGTTCCTTGATTGAAGGAGGAGGTCCATATCACTGAAGTTGATGAGATGCTAATGATGCAAGCACATGTTTGAGTCAAAAAATAAGGATAAGTGGTAAATTAGGTTGATTTAGTCAAAGGGAGGATTATTAATCCAAACACCCCAATTTAATCCTAACTTTGGACAACGTGGGCCCTGGGAACTAATACCAATGGTCACCCATACAACCTAAATGGAAAAAATAATAATAACTTCTTAATACAACCAAGGAATGGGTAAAACCTAATGGAACCCCCCCCCTCAAAATAAGCAAGTAGAATCACGATCAAGATTTCATATGAAGAGAAAATTTCTTCTTAAATAAGAAACTTATGAAAATATTGTTGCAACCTACATCTTTGTGGTGCAGTGAAGCATAATGTTGGTTCTTGTGTGCACTAGTATCGTAGGACTTTGCATATGACATTTTCCATATTCTTCCAATTCTATGATAGATAGAAGAAGGAATGTTTCCTTTGTCTCTTAATTTTGGAGGAAGAGTGACATGAACCACTATTTTATTCTATGAGAAGGGTGGTTGATGAGTCATTACCATCATGTAGAATCTCACTAGGAGCTTGTTGCACCTCTCTTAAGGAAGTGACTTTCTTGACATAGCACAAGGTTCTTTTTCTAAAGCTAGATTCTTGTTCTCCTCATGTTAGATGGATATCCATTCATGTTCCAAGCTCCCTCAATAACCTTTTGTGCCCATTTAGGCCTAGAATTTGGAGTAGCTATTGGATTTGGATCTCGATCACTATGAACTTCATCTTCAATTTCATAAATTGATTCAATTGAGTCCTCTGCTTCAAATTATGAATATGAAAAACTAATGGAAACATTATCATATGTAAAAGGAGTACATAGAATGGTTTAGCTCCCCTTTTCAAAAGGTAGGCAATATTGTACTGGGTATGAGTATGGAAGAAAGTGTAAGAATTCATATGCCTTGGAGGCATGGTTTGCAACACCCTTCGCTATAATATTCCCAGTTGAGATATCTGAGATCTCCAGTGAGTCAGAACAAAATATCACTCTCTTTGGTGGGCCACTATGAGTCATGTGGTTCACAGATAATAAATTTGTAGCTAAGGAGGGAACATCAAGTACATCATTGAATAATCCATGTTTTAACTTGTTAGAACCCTTCCCTTCAGCTTGAAGTTGAGTGTCATCACCCATGTGAATTCTTGGACCATTAATAAGTTGTAATTAGGAGAATGATTCTTTAGATGCAACCATATGATTGGAAGCTCCTGAATTAATGAGGAACACATGTGTTATTGAAAAACTATCCTTCAGTGTATGTAATCTATTATCAAGATCTTCAATATTTTGTTCATAGTCAGCATTCCTTACGCCAACTTGAAGAGTGATGTTGTTTTTATCTAAGAGAAAGTCCATCTAATCAATTGTACTCTTCATACATGACCTTTCTGGATGAAAGCTTCTCATCTAGTTGGAGCATTTTGTTTTCTCTATTCCCTTTTGCTTTCATTTCCACGAACTTGACGACTCATCTCACTGCTCCTTCTACTTAGGAGGATCAAGGTCGGTCTTCTCTTTCTATTTTTATCCTTTTGTATTCGTAGCCTTGGGTCCTCCACTAAACAAAGATTGATATTTGGAGGATCTCATGGATCCCATCTCAACAAGTTTATCATGCTCATTGGTTAAGGACTCAATGATTTCATTTAAGGTAGGCATATTCCAATTTGGAATTGTGATATTTTTAGTATGGAAGGTAGACACAGAAACAAAATAGTGTGCTCCTAGCTTTGAAAGAATAGAGAGAATTAAATTTTCATCTTTCTTCTCTACTCTGCATTGCTTCAATGAAGCATAATATGTTTAAACTTAGTGAAGAATTAATTTATGGTCTCGAAATCGCCAGATTGAGAGAGATTAGTTCATTGTTCAAATGATAAGATCTCATATCATCTTGCTTGGCGAAGATTTTGGCAATTTTTCCCACACTTCTTTGTAAGTCTTCAGTCTGTTGAGATGGAAAAGAAGATCCTTTGAAATGGAGAGGCATAGGAAACCATAATCTTCATCAAGCTTATTCCAATATTTGGACTTCTCTATTGTTGCATTGGGATCTTGCTCCGATCCCATGGTGACTCTGCAGAGTCCCTTGGAGCGCAATATTATCTTTGTGTCCTCTTTCTATTGATCATAGTTGAAAGGATTAAGAATATTTCTAGAGGAAGAGTCTATTTTCTAGTTGTAACGAAAACAAATGGAGATTTTGAGATATCCGCAGTCACACAAAACAAACAAAATAAGGTCGGACAACCTACACTTTTGGAGTTTCTTCACATTTAAATAGACTTCTCTAGACATAATAATAGTGAAAAGGCTATAATTCTAGTATTTATGTGGAAAACTCTCCACTTCTCGTGTAGCGTTGGAATATTTTTTAGCAATTTTGCTCAATCTTCATCAAAGATCCATGAAAAAATCTACAAATGAGTTTCTTTGTTCTACCATGGTTGTGATACCATATAAATTTGAGGCACAACAATATTAGAACCAAGACAAAAGTTACTAGAGATTCATACAGATCAATTTACTCTATGAATGCGAGAAACCATGGAAAAGGTTTGCAAACATATAATTCTAATAATTAATTGAAAAGATACATTACAATATGCTATAATGGATTTAATAGCCAAGCAATTCGAATCCTAGAAAGGTTATTGAAATTAAATGCATGAGAGTGGATTACTTGTCAGCTAACACCACTCGACACATTAATTAACCACTAAGCTAGAACATAATTGAATCTAACTTATGAACTCAACTGCATGTAGACAAGTAGTTAGAGGTGCTGATCTAACTTCAGTTAGTTGAGATAAACTAAACCGAGTCGCAAAAATTAGGCGAGTGAACCTTCAACACTCCATTTAACTTAATATAGGTCAAAGTTAGGTCAAATTAAGAGAAATGAAACTTCAACATTCTAGTTAACTGAAGAGTAGGGAGTAGGTCCTGTAGCTCCTAGTTTCTTGAATAACAACCATTAATCAAGCAGATCGACCAATATTTTCTTCGTTATTGAAGGAGGAGGCTCGGTTAGGTTCCCCAATTGAAGGAGGAGGTCAATATCATTGAAGTTGATGAGATGCTGATGACGGAAGCACATTTTTAGTCAAAAAATTAGGATAAGTGGTAAATTAGGATGATTTAGTCAAAGGGACGATTATTAATCCTAGCATATAGATCCCTTGATTCCCAAAGACTACTACAAAGTTGTTGTTGAGGATCCATAGTCTTATAGAAAAGCTATAAGAAATCCATATTGTTGGATGTTTCCATTGTTAGAAAAATATATAAATAGAAGCAAAAAAAAGAACAATAAAACACCAAATTTGCATAGAAATGATGTTGTACATAGGTAAAATCATGAGGCAATGACAACTTCAATGTTTTATTATTACTGGACAAAATCTTACAATGCTCTCTTCTATATCTCTTGTTAATTACAATTCCAAGGGGTCACTCCCCTTTGATACAATATATATGAGCATTCCAAAAGGAACTGGAATACACTTGAAGGATCTAGAATTTTATTTCTCAAGGCTTCTCCTCGGAAACCTTAAAGAGAGCAACTCCCTTGCACCCCTACATGAATGTGGTCAACATCTCTACAACAAGAAAATTAGATATATGGATATTGGCTTCATCTCCTAACATTCTTCAGCTTTAAGTCAATATATAAGAAATTTCTTTCTAATATTTTTAATCCATGTGTCATTTCACAATGTTTTCTTCATCACATTTTCAGCAAGCCTAGAGAATTTTGCACCATTCAAACTTATCTATGATAAATACCTTCATAACCATATCTATAGTATTATGATCTCTATAAATTTTCTCTACCAAGATCCTACCTTCTTCCACCACTTTCCATATGGAATAGTACTTAATCTGAGTATGTTTCATGTGATCATGAAATGTTGGATTCTTTACTAACTAGATAGGACTTTCTTACTATCATAGTGCAAAGTTATCTTTCCATGTATCATGTTGAATTCATCCATCAATCTATCCATATTCCCTCCTTACTAGCCTCAATTAGTGTCACATATTCTCCTTCATTTGTTGATAAATCCATGACTAGTTGTAACTTAGATGTCTAGCCTATATATTCAAAAACAATAGTGAAAGTTTATCATGTAGCATACTTCCATCCATCTTTGTCTCCACCAAAAAAATGCAAAATCTTTAATGTGTAAATTTATACATTTATACATATGTAGTAAATAGCAACATCTAAAGTGCCTATCAAATGTCTGAGTTTCCACTTCATAGCATTCAAATTCTCATTACTAGGATTCACCAATAACTAACTAACAAATAGCATTGCTTGAGCAATATCTGGTGTGGTGCTTTATGGTGAACATGAGGCTCTCTCATGCTAATGAAAATGGTACTCAAGACATGCTTGTATTATCTAGTTTTGTGCTAGGACATTGTTCCTAAGATAATTTAAAGTGTGTAGAAAGTGGGGTGCTAATTGTTTTTTCATTCTACATATTGAAGTGCTACAAAATGTTTTCTATGTGTACATTTTTTACTTAGCTAGATCTTCCTACCTACCTTTATGCATCTTCATGGCTAGAATTTTATTTATTTTCCCTAAATCCTTCATTTCAATTCTCCTAATCAATTGGGCCTTGAGATCAATGATTTTCTTAGTTTTCCAGCCTACAACCAACATATCATCAATATGCAATAGCTATATGATAAAACTTCCATCATCAAACCACTTATAATATGTACAATAGTAAGCTTCACTTGCACTAAAATATTGGCTCTTCATGAAGGTGTCAAATTTAATGTACCACATCCTTGGCACATGGTTCAATTCATACACATGCTTCTTGAGTCTACAAACCAAATTCTCTTTGCCTCTTTCTTTATATCCGTTAGGATGATCCATATAGATTTTTTCCATTGAAATCACCGTGCACAAAATCACTTTTTACATCTAGTTGTTCCAAATTTAAATCCTATGCTTCTATAAGTGCAAGAAAAACAAAGATTCCATTAAAATCTATGTACCTGACTTTCGAGCATAGCCTTTTTCTACCAAGCAAGATTTTATAAAGATCCATCATTGTTCTTCTTTACTTTATAAACCCACTTATTTTTATCAAGTTTTTTTTCTTAGTGGGAGATCCACAAATTTCCATGTTTCATTCGTATCTAATGCACTGGTTTATTTATTCATAGCGTTCCTCGATTTATTTGGATTCTGAAATTCTATGGTCTCTTAAAAATGAACTAGGATCAACATAGTTAGTGAACAAAACAAAAGAAGAATGAAAACCAAATAAATTTAGGGAAAAAAACCTTTATCATAAATTAACACATAAAATATAATCAAAGAAAATAAAGTGCAAGATCAAATTTGTACACTGTAAAATATGAAATAGGGAAAAAATTGCAAGATACATTGATCACATGATTATCATCATAATATTAATGATCATATACTGACATGATTATTGTTCTATAAATTATGACCTCACATTAAAACAAGATATATAGAAATGGGACAATAAGTTTTTGAGTTCCTAGCTATATCAAACATAATACCTGAATCCCTACATTCGTTCATTGGTGAGCCTTGGACTGTACATGCTTTACATATACAGAAACCTTGTTAGCGTACATCTCAAGGTGCAGCTGTACACACTCCGATTACAAAACTGCAAGAAGATGTTTGAAACAGTGCGTAGATCGCATAATATCATGACGAGGGCGCCTCTACGTTGAGATCGAAACTTTGAGCGCGGATGTTACCGGATGGATCCCTTGAAAGATGCGGCGTTTTATATTTGTTTGCAGGTTGAATGCTTTGATTTCCCTTCTCCTCAGACCTGCTCAGATTGTTCTTCCCAATATCCGTTTGTGCTAACATGGTATCCTTAGCTGCAGATACACCGAAATCTTCCCACTCGAAGGACGGTATCCATGGCGATTTAGTTTTGCGAACTTGAATATCGAAGTCTTCAGCGGGCTGCATGGATGTAACCTCCCAAATACCCAACTCTGCGTGCTTGGCTTTCTTAGATCCAATTCTATCCAACAAAGCAACAAATTCCTCGAATTTGTCTTCAGGTTTCCCCATTGCCGAACGCTGGCGTTTGGCCTCTACTCGATCTGTCTCATTATTTGAGACTTCTTGGTGATCAGATCCACTTGTGAATAATCGTTTCTCTCTGTTGCAGGAATCCATGGATCCAATACAGATACTAACTATTACAAGTTCAAGGTATATGTAAAGTGGAGAAACGAGATCACAGGGTGAATAGCCTTCCTGTTGCTGCTGCAGTTACGGCCATAACTCTAACCCTAACCCTAAATTAGAGGCGTAGCAACACGCAACCAAGTCAAATCACGTGGAAATCATGTTAGGGGCTGAGCAACACGCAACCCACTAAAATAATGCATCTGTAAAACAGACGTAGAAATTTGGAAGAAAGAAGATAATTTCGAGAAAAAAGAATAGGTGAAGGTTGCGAGAGGACCAGATTTAGTACAGAAAATACAGGACCGCGAGTAATTCGTTCTCTTTTCCATGAAGATTCTTTTGCGCAGTCAAGGTTTTTCGACTAAATGAAGAGAATGACTGTTTATAATGCTTTTCATTTCTTGAAAAAAGCATCCTGCACATGGCGAATCTGGATTATTAAAAGTCCATGAAAACTTGGCGGCAGATTCAACCATGAGCCTGAACTTAAATGCTACATCGCATGTAGATGTCTTAACATGTGTTGTGTGTGAGGTTTTGTTAAACACAGGTGAGAAACATGCAACAATTACTGTATCTATTCACATTGGATGGGAATCGCGATAATGCTTTTACTTTTCGATAATCACGGCGGCATGACGTAAGAGTTAATCAAATTGTGTCCGTGCTGCAAGTTTTATGGCCCTAGTATCTACCTTTGTATGATTATTTGCATGTCGGTGAACATAGGATTTTTTTTATTTTTTTCTATTTTTTATTCAAATATTTTATTAATGGCTATTTGTTCAAGCACTATTGGTTGGAATGAATGTGGATTGGATGTTACCGAGGGTTTTTTTCAATTCTATTCTTTATTGGTTTTTTTTTTTAATTCTATTCTTTATTGTGTATATTATTGGCTCTTTCCGGTGTGTGTCTAGTCCTGGTTTAAAGGAGAATTGCGAGATGAGCTTGCTGTTATATTGTTCTTTCCTTGTATCCTTGGCCTCCGAAAAAAAATTGCATTGACGTGGGGTACATTTTAAACTTTGTGCAAAAAAAAAGAATATGTAGGGATGCATGTTTGCGAGCCTTTTTGTGTTTTTGTTGGGTGATGATATACTGTGCTCACATGGAGAATGTGTGAAGCGAGTTAGTTTTCATGTGTTTGGTTGCTTTTTTCTCATGTTTGGAAACGATTTCTTTTTAATAGGGTTTGGTTGTTAGGTCTTTCAAAATAAAGGTGGTGTACTTTCCTTTTGCTATATGCATCCTTTAAAATTAATCTCCTTTGAGACTCTAGTGAGTTTAGAATTTATTTCTTAGATGAATCTTTAGTTATAAATGGTTCTTTAGAATGTATGGAATCATGGATGATGGCAAGGTTTTAAGGGTGTATATATTGCATTGAATTTCATTTAATTTCAGTTTAAGGATAGTGGTTTGGCCTAGGAATTGTTATGAAATACCTTCCATCCTAGCTAGTTATTCTTAATATGAAAGTGAGGTTTCAAAGGGTGTATAGGGGTTGTAAAGCTATGGTTTTTATATCTAAATGTCTTGTCGCTTAGTCTTTTTAGAGATAGAGCTTTTGAATAGAGAGTGCTTTAGAATCAATTTTCCTTCCAAATGTAGCAGTTTGTTGGATAGTATGGATCATGTTTGCTATGTTAGCTATATGGATGAAATTTATAATGGCACCTTTCAACTGCGTTAGTGGCCTTTCATTCATGCAATGCACTTGATCTCAGAATTTTCTCTGGTTAAGAAGAAATGGGAAGCCTCTACCGAGTTTTTCTCTTGATGACACTTTATAATGGATGGAATTTTAATTGACATCGAGAATTTTTTGTGTATGTCCTTTGCAATGTTTGTAAGAGGAAGAAGATCAGTTGGTGGTGATGCATTGCAAGAATAGTAGTTGGATTTTTTGTTTTTTTGCATCTTGTCTAGTCTTTTATATCTGATTGCTATACAATGAAAGTGTCTATGGAGGTTCTCAATGTGCGAATTACATATCTAGATGTATTGTGCCTTGGGCTTTTTCGAATCCAAACCCTGAATTGTATGCATAATAGAAGTGGTGCGGATTTCTATGACAATAATGAATGGTTTAACAAGAGAAATATTCTATACATTGTACATATGGTGAAAATTTGGCACCTTAGGTTCAAGTTAGCCTTGCATATTCATATTTTTCTAATGAACTTAACTTGAAAATTGCACTATATTGTTGTGATATTGTTATGAAGTAAGAGCTTGAATTAATAGTTGTTATGGATTGAGTGATTCTTTCATGATAGTTTCTCACTAATATATGAGAGACAATAGAATTTTCCATTACTTTCCATATTTTGTTTATGTGTATAAAGCATAGAACTTTGTAGATAGCTAGCTTTGAATTAGGGTCATTTGGAATTATATACCTTTATGATCTATCACTGTAAAATAAAATAAAAAAGAAGTTTCCTAGCTTTGTTTAGATTTGTATGCACCAACTACCAACAATATTTTTTTGTAATCGGCCAAGTAGATTGAAGGCTTGTAGAACATATTTTCTGTTGTCTTCTTATGGAGTGTTTAATTAGAAAGTGCATCTTTTTTTAACAAATTTTTCTATCATTGATCTCATTCTAGGTGGAACTCTTCTTCCTACTTCACTTTGAGGGTATAAACAAGTTCTGAATCATATATCGGGGTCATTTTTGAGTCAACATGAAACGCTTTGCGATTTCAGTTTGACTGCTTTTTAAAATGATTTTCTAAGTTGATCGAGAAGTGATTTTCAATCACTTTTCTTAGGATTCTTTGTAGCTCATATTACTTATCTTCTCAATGGGAAAAAAAATAAAAATGATTCCATGCATTTCAATAAATTTGGAATTAAAAAGTGGATTTAGAATTCCAAAATAACTAAAATCTCAGTTTTGGTGATTTCTTTGGAATAAAATGTTTCCAATTTTAAAGAAATATGTAGAATTGATGTTGTTATATGTTGTTTCTGTATGTTGAAGATACCCCTCTTTTGACAATATATCAAAAAATATGCTTTTACCTTTTGTTGAGTCAAGAAAGAAAGGCTACCAACTCTAATGAAAAGTTGCATGCAAGGTTTCTAGCAATCTAGGTTAATAATCAGTCAAGAGGATTGAAAGGTTGTAGACCATTTATTTTGTTGAGCACGTGTTAGGTATTTACTCAAACCTTTCAGTGGATTCAAAGGTTGTATACCATCTATTTTGTTGAGTACGTGTTAGTTATTTATTCAAACCTTTCATTTCTCTTGACAAGATTTCATGTGATCAATTTGAATCTAGCTCATTCTCTTACCTTTCTTTGTTTTAAGGATTTCCACCTTGTTTCAAATTATGTCTAGAGCTTGCCACTAAATCTAGGTCACATGCTTAAGGATTTGAGATTGAGCGATTTTAATGGTCATTACTCGAATTTGTTGATACATGATAGACTGGTAGGGAAATTTGTTTAATTTGGCTCATTTCACTACCATTTTTCCCTCGTTTAGTCCAAGATCCTTTTGTACGTAAGGGAAAAAGAAAGGAGAACATAGAATCATTGTTCTCGAAAAAAAAGGAGTTTAAAAGAACATGTAGATGATATTAGTGCCACATACACACATACAAAATAGTAGTAAAAATATGTAGGTGATTTTCCCACAATTGTTGATAGGTACAAATACCTTTCTTATGGATGTAATGTCCTGTAATGTCCTGTAACGTCCCCGACCCTCTGGCCAGTGAAGAGGACGCTACCAAACCATCAAACAGACCGGGAAACGAGCCCCATGAACATGTACATACATATAATGTTGAAATAAAATTCTTAAAACATAAAACATGCTAAGATGCATAATCATACATATACTCAGTTGAAGCAAAACATGCAATTTAGCATGCAACATGTTCATCATAATTCATTAGCCATCAAATATAATTGCAGAGATGAAATAGACAAGGATACTTATCTCATAAAGAACTTGTGCCGCAACCAGCTACGTCACTGCAACGTTCCACCCAACCATAGGCTAGTGTGCTCATCAATCTCTTAGCAACACTGCCACCCCCGAGCTGGGCATGATTCCCCAAGGAACAAGGGACTAAGTAGGTTTACACATAGCCAAGGTACACAAATCAAACAAACCCACACAGTAGGGTTTATCAGGCTATCAAGGAGCTCAGAGAAGTTAAATGCTAAGCTCGTGAGCTCATGGAAGAGCTAAGGATTCCTACACCAGAGCTAGCCTAACCTCTACGACACCCACACACACCTGACACTAGGATTCAGTCCCTTCTCTGCTTCACAGTCCCTTAGGCCCTGACTTCCCTTTCCAGTGCTCTTCCATGTTTGTAGAGATGAAATCCAACCATCTAACTATGTCTGTGTGGCTCCCAAATCCCAAGTTTCTCAATCTTACCCAGCCTTCAATCCTTCTCCACATAGTCTGAATACCAACCACTGCATACCCACAGTAAAACAAAATCAATCCACAGCTCTGTGAAGGAACACAAGGCAACAAGGTGACAACCCAAAATGGTGGATGCGACTCAAGCCAAACAAGGTGATTCAGAGTTGTTCTTGGCCCTAGTGTAACCAAAATAACTTAGCAGGAACCCCAAAAGGTAATTACCCACACACAGCAACCCACAGCCAGGGGAAGAACAACAACCACGCTTTTACCACTGCAGCAACGGGAGAAAACACAACTCACAGCAAATCCCAAAATGGAGGTGAAGGTCCGATTCTCAACCTGGACAGGGAAAACACAATTCTGACCTACACATGAGGTAAAACAGTACTCCTTGCATGAAGGGAAAACTTACATAGACCACATTCAGCGAAAGGTGGAGCGAGGACCAACTTCCTACGTGAGGAGGGAAAACAGAAGCGATGGGGAGAGTGGACAGAACGATCTAGAATCCCAAACAATGCGTGAGAAAAAACACTTCTAGCTCATGCGTGTGACTGAACCAGCTATTGGAGAGTGCATGGGGGAAAGCTTGCCACCCACCACTACCTAGCATTAACTTCCCTCAGCTACCATCGGCAACGATCCCAATTACTGAATCATAACACAACCAAATCAATGGTGGGGATTTTTCCTTTAGCTCCTCACCATGATTAATTACAATATATACATCATGTACCTTTAATGCAAATGGGGTCAAAACCATGGTGTTACAATCCCCTCCCCCTTGGAATAACACCGTCCTTGGTGTTCCAATACATAGGAATACGTATACCATTTGCACATCAAAATTTTGTAGATCTGTCCCACGTTCAATTATTTACTTGAACTTTTAGGACCAAGCCCCTCGGCTTCCATGAGCTTCTCTTGCTGGTTCTCAGATTTTGGCTCATCCCCAAGTCTAGGGAATTTTCTGTATCTTGAGCATCTCTCCAAGATTTTATTGAGTCTTGGTAATTGTTTGAAGAAGACTTCCAACCAAGTCCAATAGCTTTTGGTCGACTGCCATGATCAATGTGCACTACTAGATTTCACATTTTTCACCTTTGAAATGCATCATTGAAATTTTGTTAGACCAAGCATAATATAGGCATTCAAATCAATCATTTAATTTCCCAATTGGCATGATAGTCCAATTATCCTCAAGGAGACTTTTGTATTTTTAATGCCTTCCCAACATGCACATGAGCTCATTCATGTCCATTCTTGGGCAGGGATTTAACTATTCCATCATTCACAATTTACTTTAAGAAAATACGCACACTCTAATTTCAGTCATACATGCATTCAACAATATTTTGTTTTCACAATGCATAAGCATAATCAAAAGGAAAGAGAGAGAAGCAAGAGTTTTTTCCCTCTTTGTCTTGTTCCATCCTGGAACCCACACCACCACTGTGGTTTTCATGCTTGAAGCCTATTTCACTTCACTGTAAATGCTGGACCAATCTCTCTTGGTCATGACACTTAGTGTCTCCAGTCTATTTCAGACCTCTCAACCATGGAGCCTCCCCACATGGTTTGTCTCAACTGCTAGGAACTTCACAATATCACTAGCACCTTTTTCATTACTACTCATTCTGAGCTCTTCAGGACAGTCACATGTCCACATGCACCCCTAGGATGCTTTCATAGTCCTCGCTTCTAGCGATACCTATATTCAAACATTAAATAAATTCACATGTATAGTTTATTCTCATCAATTTTTATCTCTTAAACAAGAGCTTAAAACATCATAACCAAATCATATACACCTGTATATTCATAAGCAAGAAATTGCAAAATAATTCAATACTTATCTGTATTGTGTGTTTCCTCGTTGGTCCACAGGATCCTGCTTCGCTTTCCAAGCCTTGGGATCGCCTGTGGACTTGGATGTTAGGCTAGCACACAGGATGATATATATATATATATATATATCAGGCACAGTCAAGCCAACCTTCAGTTGGGTTTATCAAACCGTCTAGCCAAGCCAATATACAATTGGGTTTATCAGGATGCTGCCATTCAAGCCAATACACTGTTGGGTTTATCATGCTACTCATCCAATCTAGCTAACAGTTGGGTTTATCAAACTATAGGTAGTCAAGCCAACATTGTACCATTTCCACAAGTTCCACAACATCAAATAATTACACAATCAATCCAACCTTCAGTTGGGTTTATTAGACTGTCTATCCAAGCCAATATACAATTGGGTTTATCAGGCTACAACCAATCAATCCAATACACTGCTGGGTTTATCAAGCTACTCAGCTAAGCCAACTAACAATTGGGTTTATCAGGCCATCAACAATAACACATGCAATTATATCAACAACCAATCATCCAAGCTAACATAGTTGGGTTTATCAGGCCATCAACAATAACACATGCACTTATATCAACAATAAACAACCATTTCCAGGTCCAAGACCTACTATGGATCCCCAGGTGTTTAATAGACTAACATCTCCTTCCAGTACATCTTTATGCCAACTAGGAAGGAAACTTTATGATTACCATTTTCAGGTTTTATTTCTAGCAGTGAGCTCTAATTCCACTACCCCATACAACACAAGAAACCAAACCTTTCTCTTCTCTCCAATCCCTTGAGAATGTCTCCTTCTCTATGCTCTTCAGTAGGAGGTAGGATGAGCCCAAGCCATAGTCCACTTAGTGTGCAACACCATACTACATCTATTTATCCTGACAACAAACGCTATATAAGCAACTCATCAGCATTATTGTTCTAAAACTGGAATTACATTTCATATCATTCACTATCAAGTATTGAGACACCAGGAGTGCTTCCACCCCCCTAGGGTGTAATCAATATTGAAAACCCTTTCATGATCCGACATCAAGAAAGTGTGCACCCCATTTCGATGTGAACCATGTAGGCCCTATTCATACTCAAGCAATCTGCCATAATGGAAATAAAATTGAAACATGCTCTGCATATTGAATTTAACAGTTTGACATGCACATTCTTATCTAGGATCATAGAACACTTATCCATTTGCCGAGGCAGTATTCCTTCGTTAAGGAGGAATGGGGGCTCCCTTCTCTGAGTTGATAGTCCCTCGGTTTGCCATCCCAAATCCTTTTTACATTTCATATTCGCACATGTATTACTAACATAATCCATACCATCTCACTCATGTTGCTTAGCAAACATGTAGTGGAGATGAGACATTTCCAAAATGTCCAATGGAGTTTCACCCAAAACCCATTTTCAAGATAGGGGAAAATCTTCCCATGAAGTTTGGCTCCTGCAGGCCATCACACATGATGTAGTGGAGATGAGACATTTCCAAAATGTCTAATGGAGTTTCACCCAAAACCCATTTTCAAGATAGGGGAAAACCTTCCCATGAAGTTTGGCTCCTGCAGGCCATCACACATGATCTTCCTATAGTGTGTACCCCGAAATTGATTTGCTTGGCAATGAGGTGATCCTCAATTGTGGGTCTCTTGTAAGCAGCACCACTATGCCCATAATAATTTTATGCTTACTAGCATAACATGAATACCCACTTACAATGCGTCCTCCTGACACAGTCTTATGCAAGCCAATAGTGATTAGTAGTTGTCAGCAATTTCTCAAATCTGAAATTTACAAATCCAAATTGACAACTCATTCTGCATACACACTATTTTCATAGCCATGAGAGTCTCCTCATAAGGCTTGTCTCTTTCACATGGTAGATTCCATCCTTTGTCATGGTCTTACTCACATTGTCATGCTCCAAACAATCTACTTGAACCCTGAATTCACTTCAATCAGCTAAACACTTAGTAAGTCTTGATGCATATAACTTTTTCATTGCTGCAACAATCACTGAAGCATTTTTAGAATTTATAAAATTTGAACACTTATAGCTGTTAATCATATCAATATTACCAAAAATCATTTACTTCACGCAATCATTATCATACCTTAAATTACAGGGTACAATTCCCTCATTTATGTAATTTAAATGAAAGGTGTATATACTTCTTACTTCACAAGCGTATCATTTGTACCACCTTGCCCTTCCATAGAGAATTTTTGGAAGCCAATTAATCATGACTACCCTCTTCATGCACTTATTATCGTGCATTCACATCAGCTCTTGAAATGGTTCCAGAATTGTCATCAATTCATCATTTCAGCCATTAGTTATTCATAATGAAAAATGGACTATCTCTATGCATTCATGCAATGCATCACAACATTTGCAGCCATACTTATGTATGCATATCTACAACATTTACTCATACTTTTCATATGCATCCATTCAATGCATAACTACAAGATTTATAAAATATTTTAATGCATACCTCTCAATGCTACCTTGCATTGATTCAGGAATACTATGCATTCAAACATACCATGCATGGCCCAATGATGACTACTTCATATAGGATGCATAACTATAATTAATATTATCAATGCTTACTTTCCCTGGGCTACTAAGCTCATAACAACATAATACATGCATGATACATTTCTCTATGAATGCAGTATAAAGTTCAAATACCAACATGGTATGAGACCTCTTGCTTTTACCACTCCATGCAATTGTCATAATTAAACTCTTACCTTCATGGGTCCTACTTACACCCTTGACATTACCATTTTGGTTGGTCCTTTGTAGGAGATTGTAGAATTTGCTCACCAACTTTTGATTCTGGGCTTGTTGCCTTATCCCTTTCTTCATAGGGTTGTTGGTCATATTCATTAGCATCAATAGCATATTCAGCCATGTCCAAGTTGTCATTGGTTTTCCCACTAATGCCAACATCAATGCAATAATTACCATTAGTGGTTCATTATACATGTATAATTCTCACTACTCTTACCAACATGCAATATCCTATGCATGCAAGGCATATATTCATACATTTCATCTATAAAACTTATAAATGTAATTATAATTTTCAAGACAGGGTTTAAGGAAATTTCCCTTTTCAAGTCCCTCATCTTTGCATGGAACTCCTCTTCCACACAACAGCTGGTTCGACTTCATGCTCTTGCTACCTCTAGGCATGCAATTCCTGGATTTGTCCATATTGACAGCAGCACATTTATTTTTCAATCAATCACTAGCACTTTACTGCTCCACATTCAAATTTTGGTGGCTCTCCCTTGTTCCCTGCTAGATAATCTTTCCAACTCCTCTCCACATGTCTTATTCTGACCTCGGGTGTGAAAAGCACACCATTTCAAAAAATGATGGCAAAACACACCACCGAATTTTTGGTCTGAAATGCAAACTTCAACCACCTAGGGTTTTCTTCCTTTTCATTCCTAAAACTGTTGAGAAACCCAATGAGAAATTCAGTGCAAGCCCACTCGAAAACTAGCTGGAACTACTAAAAATTCCATGAAAATTCATTGAAACACTAGCTGGAATCCACTGAAAATTTCACTCGAAAAACCCAATTTTCCCCTTTTTCCAATTGGACCTCTTTCCAGCTAAGTTATCGATGTTTCAGTAGCAAAAAGCTCTAGTTTGCTCTGTGCTCAATGATGGCCTATTCATATATCGTTTTTTGGCGTTTCAAGTCTGTAGTTGTTTAGGCTTCCGATTCGCATCGGCGATGCCAAAACTAATATGGGTCGACGATCAAAACGTTACCTACCTCGGCATCGGTGGTCAGAGTGACTAACTACTCACTCATCAGATGGCTAGTTCCATACTCATCCACAATGGTGGCAATCCAACAACTAAGGTTTTATATTTCCATAACCCTGTCGGTGGTCGGAGCAACTAGAAACTGGGTATTGGATGACTAGTCCCATAGACATCTGCAACTGCAGGTGGCAATCCCACTGCGGGTTCTGCGGACACTCATTGGCTGTCAGATATACTAACCTTTTTCAATGCTTTCTGCACTTAGAGAAATTTTGGAATTTTTCTTCCCTTTCCCGTCGTCGTGTCATCTCTTCAAACAACTAAATTTCACCGTCGTTTTGGCAGTCTTCTAGAGATCTCCACCATCGCATCATTGACACCTTCTTCATCTCTCTATCGGAAATCCCATCTTCTATTTTTTATCGACGTTTTGATGGTTTTGTCAACTAAATATCGTTGATGTTCTCGTACTTCAAGTTTTTCAAACTTTTCTTCTTCCTTGTCCTTCAGGTCGGCGCTTTCATCTTCTATCTTTCGCCAACACCAATGGCCTTTATCGGGTGTCTGTTTGACTAAATGAGTTGGCGTTTCAGTGGTGCCATCATCTAAATGTCGTTGATCCCTTCGACTGATCTTTGTCGGCCGCCGATGGTCGAAATACTTAGAATTTTTTTTGAAATTTCCTCTTTAATCTTCTTTCCACTGCCACTGTCGGCGGCTTCACCAACTAACTTCCTGTCCTTTCTACCCATGTTTTGGCTCTTACATCTTTGAATTTTCACCGATCAATCCATTAATCTCCGCTGTCGTTTCGGCGATCTCATCAACTAAGTTTCTCCGATGCATTCAGCATTTAGGAAAACTTTGGCGAAAATGACTTCAGGAACCCACCGTTGTGTCAGCTATTTCCTTAACTATTTTGCGACGTTGCAGCTACATGATCATCTAATCATCAGCGATGTCAACAACTATCCTTTTTCGATCGCCGATGATCCCGTTCTTTAGAAAAAATTTCAGAAATTTTCCGCTGCGTTAGCGGTCAGGTGCTCTGTGCATTGGGTGCCTAGTCATCTTAGTTTCCGCAACAATGACCAATGGTCCTTCTGTGTCTTCCGTGGCCACAAGCCTATCAACGGTCGAAACCTCTAGTCACTGCGGCATCAGCAGTCAAGGCTTCTACCCATCAGAAGGTTAGTCCTCTAACCAACCGCAATGACGGATGAAAAATAAACTAAGCATTGGCGATGCGATCAACTAATCATTTCTGATCCATTTATCTAATTTTTCTACCGTCGAGGTCTACATCGAGGTCCATCTGTCTAAGTTTTTCGATGGTCGACGACCAAGCACTTAGAATTTTTTTTTGAATTTTCCTGGTTTCTTCTAGGCAGTAGGAACCCTGCCTCTGTTAACTATTTCTCATGGACCTCTAACGCCCAAATGCTACAACATAAGCTCTATCACTACATCTTCATGTCCCATTTCGGCCCATGCTACAACCTTTTCTTTGATACCATACTATAACTTCCTCGACCCTCTGACCAGCAAAGTGGATGCTACCTAACCATCAAACAGATTGGGAAACTAGCCCCATGAACATGAACATACATAAAATGCTTAAAACATAAAAAATAATAAGATGCATAATCATACATATATTCACCGAAAGCAAAACAACATTCATTCATACACATGTTCATCATAGTTCATTAACAATAAACATAATTGCAGGAAAGAAATAGACAAGGATACTTATCTCATAAATAACTTGTCCCACAACTAGCTACATCGCTGCAACATTCCACCCAACCATAGTCCAGCGTGCTCATCACTCTCTCAGCAACACTACCACCCCTGAGCTAGGCATGATTCCCAAAGGAATAAGGGACTAAGATGGATTACACATAGCCAAGGTACACAAATCAGCCAAACCCACATAGTAGGGTTTATCAGGCTATCAAGGAGATAGGAGAAGCTAAATGATAAGCTAGTGAGCTCATAGAAGAGCTAAGGATGACTACACTAGAGCTACCCTAACCTCTAAGACACTCACACACACCCGACACTAGGAATCAGTCCCTTCTCTGCTTCACAGTCCCTCAGGCCCTGACTTCCCTTCCCAGTTCTCTTCCGGGGTTGTGGAGAAGAAATCCGACCATCTAACTCTATCTGTGTGGCTCCCCAATCCCAGGTTTCTCAAGTATACCCAACCTTCAATCCCACTCCACCCAGTCCAAAGAGCAACCACTGCATACCCGCAGTAAAACAAAATCAATTCACATCTCTGTGAAGGAACATAAGGCAACAATGTGACAACCCAAAATGGTGGACACGAGTCAATCCGAACAAGGTGATTAAGAGTTGTTCTTGGCCCTAGTGTGGCTAAAACAACTCAGCAGCAACCCCAAAAGGTAATTACCCACACACATCAACCCAAATCCAGGGGAAGAACAACACCCACACTTTTACCACTGCAGCAACAGGAGAAAACACAACTCACAGCAAATTCCCAAATGGAGGTGAAGGTCTGATTCTTAGCTTGGACAGGGGAAACACAGTCCCAAATTCCGCGTGAAGTAAAATAGTACTCCCTGTGTGAAGGGAAAACTTACACAGACCACATTCAATGAAAGGTGGAGCAAGGATCGACTGCCTGTGTGAGGAGGGAAAATAGAAGCGGTGGGGAGAGTGGACAGAACTATCCAACATCCCAAATGGTGTGTGAAGAAAACCATGACCAGCCCGTGCGTGTGACTGAACTAGCTGGTGGAGAGTGTGTGGGGGCAAGCCTGCCACCCACCACTACCCAACATTAACTGCCCTCAACTAACATAGAAGCTTAAGTGGTTGACACATGGCTTTTCCCCATGGGTTAGACAATCCCCCCCCCCCCCTCCCCCTTAACCTTAGGAAATCATGCCCTTTTTATTTAATGTTGCACCATCGTAGCTGGTTGTAGGTTTTTTATTAATTTTGCATGTTTACATGATGCCAAAACTATAATGTGCTGGATGGCAAGATATACCATCGGCAATGATCCCAATTGCCGAAACATAACACAACCAAATCGATGGTGGGGCTTTTTCCTTTAGCTCCTCACCATGATTAATTATAATGAATACATCATGTACCTTTAATGCAAACGGGGTCAAAACCGGGGTGTTACATGTCCCCAAAAATTGAAAAAAAAAATATTAGGCTAGTCAAAACTACCTATGCTAGACATTATTAAACTTGTGGAATGTGTTGTATTCTATTTACTTGCCTTATTGTCATAAGTTGTTCTTACATCCTATTTCCTTACTTTCAAATATGTTTATTACTGTATTTACTAATGATGACGTAATCTTCATTCTATGCTATTCTTATGGTTATGTATTGTTGTGTAATGTTAGATACTTGACTAGGTACTTCATTGTTTATTTACATGTGCTTACTGTCGTATACATGATTCTAACCTAACTTTGTTAATGGATAAAGGGGTGGAGTGGCGGGACTAGTTTCCCTTGTAACCCTGAGAGGTAACTGTTTCTACTTGATGCAATGAGCTTACATAGTTCTCTCAAAATAATGCATTCTTGTAACGTTTACGTGCATGTATACTTAGCAACGGAAAACTTGTCAAGGAGTGCTCAACATTTGATCACTAGTGCTCGCATTTGCAGCTCTGTCCTAGTGACATTTACAGGTTGTTATTATTAGACTTTGTGCTAGTGATGAGGTAACCACCACACTTATTAATTGTATGACCTGAACTTGTTATTTACGTGGCACTTATTATTCATAGTGTAAATATTAAGAATTGTTCATTTCATTACATATTTTTATTATATGTTTATAAAGTTTGTAATACTTTTGTTAAAAATCATGCCTTTAAAATATATACCATGGCATATGGGGCTTAAGGCCTAATAATTCGATGCACATGGTCCTAAGTCTCATAGCCTAAAGTATTAGATGCATGAAAGGGTTTAAGCCTTATGTTAAAAATTTGGGGTGGAAGGTTTATAACATAGTCCATAGACTATATGAATATGGTTGTGATGGGAATTAATGGTGTCGAGGGTGGCAGTATTAATGTGACTTAGGAGATGTGGCAGGCAAGCTTAGGGATTGGTCCAAGCGTTAGTTTGGAATTTCTCCTCTTTGGTGCTTTCTCTCTTCTCCTGCTCTGCATGAGGGAAGGAGATGATGATAACTTAGCAGACAGGTAAGATGGGTGTCCAGTTTTCATTGGCAACGTTGTTGATTTGAAAATGGATATTATTCATACTTCTCATAACTTGGATCTGTTCTGTTGCAGGGTTGCAGAGGGCAAGTAAAAGGGTGGGTCGTAGCTCATGGGAGAAACCATAGAAATGCCATATTCCTTTGGTAAGATGACTGTGCAAGTTTTTATTGGTTTCCTCTTATGGTATTATGGATGCAACTGAGTGTCAGCTATCATGGATTGGATTTCTTGAGTCTGGTTTTCAATGGATGTGTTTTTGGGTTGGAGGTTTGTCTGTAACTTAGAGGATCTCTGCGTTTGGAATGCTACAGGAATTTGGGGTTTTATTAAAAAAAAAAATCTTTTTTCCTTCGGGATTGAATCATTTAGATGTATAGGGATTTATTAATGGAACTCTGTGTATCAAAGGAGGCCTCGGTAACACCTTGACAGGCTCTGTGTATTTTTTTATTTAATGTTTTGGTTATGAAATGTTCGCCATGGACAGCACCATTGCTTGCAATGGTGCAAGGCCGTATGCGTTTATTTCGTGGGTGACTTTCGTACAATGTTATGGCTTGGGACCATGCCATGAATGGCATTGGTACTCGCCATTGAATCTATGATAGTGAAATCGGTTCAGACTTATAGTTTGTTTTTATGATGCCTAATTGGAATTTAATGTCATCTATGGGTGTAAACCCTACATTGGAAATCATTGTTGTAGGTTATTTCATTGACAAGATTTTTAGTATTGAATAGTTATTTTAGTTAAATGTTGGTTATGTATGGGGCCGAGGCCATGGATTACATCATATATGAATTATAATGGGTCTTACGAGCTCTATGTAAAGAATTTAAGTTTTATTTATAGCCTGCCTATAAATAGTATAGTGTGGCTTTGTAGAATGTTTAAAAGACCTTACAGTATTTGATCTTGGGTTGTTTACTATAACGAGGGTTTATATTTACATGGGTTGCGATTTGGGCTTGAACGCTTACAGGGGTCGATACTGTGACTTCTTTGTAACTATATGGTTTTAAAATTATTACTGTAATGATATTATGGTTGTTTTCAATTCTTTGTTGTAAGTAATATTATGTTGGACATTTTAGTTTATCGCATACGATTTCTGTTATGTGGATTTTAATATTAGATGGTTTGAATTATTATTTATGCAATCAATTTATACTGTTGATAGTGACATTACTGCTTATGCTTTGTAGATGTAGCTAGTATAAATGTATTAAATCGTGGACCATCTATATGGTCTCGATACTTGGATTGTTAGTCGATTTATGATAATATTTGTTTAAAAAAAAATGATTATGTTTATCTTGGTTATTAGCATAAGTATATTTATTCAGAACTTGAGAGGTCTTCACTGGTTTTTATCTTATCTTTAGTATTTGAAGATTATGGTTATTCTTAGATGTATTTATAGTGTTGATAGTTTAGAAATATATTCCTATTTCATACTTGATATAATATATATAAAGTAATTATTATATTCTATTTATTATATCATTTTATTATATCTGTAATTAAGTCTATTTTAAGTTGGACTTGGAAACTATCATTTACTTCTTAACAAATGTCTATTGGCAATATGAAATCTGCCAATAGCGTTCCTAAACAAATAAAACATATAGGCCCTCCTTTTAGAAATAAAACATAAGTTTTAGAAGAATAACGTTTAAGGTGTAAAAGAGAATACAAAAGTAATATGTAAAGAAACCAAACCCTTGATAAATATTTAAACAGGAATTAAATTACAGAAGTAAAAGTGAAAAGGACCAAACCTTTGAGAAGTCTAGCACACAAATTAAATTACAGCCTAGGGTTTATATTTTAAAAATGTAAACCCTAAAGGAATTAGATAGGAAAAAAAAGCACATAGGTTTAGAACATATAATATAAACACTTGCATCATCTATCTAGCATTTATTCTAGGAAATGAAATAAGCAGTCAAGAACCTCATACCTGTAAATTGAAGCTCTTCTAATGGATGAAACCTACACACTCAATTACTGAGCATTAACAATTCATAGGCAGATCTGACCTTTGTATAGATGACTGAATCACTTGGGAAATACCATGTTCCACCCAACCATCACAGAGAACCATTCTTGGTTTCAATCTGGATCCCCCAAGCTGGTTCCAACATGAAGGTAGCTTAGAGATCCTAAGGTAAGGCTTTCCTAATTGGTAGTATCAGGTATGGATCAGTTCTCTTTTTTCCTTTTTTTTGGAAAATATTCTCCAAGAACTCTCTCTTGAGAATAAACAGGTAGAATAATGACTCCAAAAATATAGATTAGATCCCCATGCCTCTCTTTGGCTTGGGTCTTTATAGACAGAATTTTTTAGTCAAAGGGGCAGTTAAATCAAGAATCACTTCATTTCTTGATTTAACCCATTTTATTTAATTTAGTACTTTTAATATTTTAACTTAGGAACTTTCAACTAGTTCCTAATTGGACTTTTTATAGGTATTATACTATTTAATTTTTATCTTAGTAATAATAATAATAATAGATGTAACTTTTCCTTCTTTCTTACATTATTAATATTATTACTAGGTGTACTCTTTATACATGCTACGTATAAGATATGTAATGATATATTATTTCGTAACATTTGTCTTAGGGTGTCACATGTTGTGATCCCTAGACTTATGACACTTTCTGTAATGTCCCGAAAAATAAAAAATAAAATTTTTTATTAGGCTAGTAAAAACTACCTATATGGATCATTATTGACTTGCAGAAATATATCGTACACTGCATGTCCCACTATTTTACTCGTAAGATGTTCTTAAATTCTATCATTTTACTTTCAATCATTATTATTAATGTATTTTCCTTACGATGTCGAATTGTTGTTTACTGTTTAGTTCTTATGGTTATACATTTGTCATGTATGTGTCGTTACTTGATTTAAATGCTTCATCCTTTCTGCATAGTCTTACTTGTTATTGATAAAGTCCTAAGTTAACTTTGTTTGTCGAAACAAAGTGGATGGAGTGGTGAATCTTGTTATCCCATGATGTTCTGAGAGGTAAAGGTGTTTACTTGTTTGCAGGCTTACTTAGTCCTTCGAACTAAGTAACCTCGTTTATTCAATGTGTAGATCATACTTTTTGATAGAGTCTTATTTAAAGAGAACTGAATATCTTGATCCTACTAGACCTGTTGTTTGGTGACTACAGTTCCTTATCAACTCATATTTATAACATGGTAAATGTTATTTTTGTCAATTTAGCTATCACAACTAAATATCCTAGGCACTACTTACACTTCATTATGGTTTATATCTCATCTTTTAGGTCTTAGTATATTTACCTCTATGTTTATTTTATTAACAATATTAACATGTCCTAGGTTTTCTATTTGCAGGTTATGGTTTAATTACTAACATGGCATATTTCATATGCCATGTTTACTAAGAATTAAGCTTACTGAAAGAACATTGCACTAAGGCTTTAAGTGTAACGTCCCCAACCCTCCGACCGGCAAAGAGGACGCTACCATACCATTATCTATCCGGGCAACTAGCCCCCTGAACATACACACATAAAAACTGAAATGCTTTGAACTAAACATACATACATACATTATTACCATATAGTAGAAGAAAACCATACATTCAAGCACTTGTCATGTTCATTGTAATTCATTAAATAGTAAATGCAATTGCAGAGATGAAATAGACAAGAGTACTTATCTTTGAATGAAGCTCCCCACAACCATCTATGTTGCTGCAACATTCCACCCAACCATAGGCGAGTGTGCTCCTTAATCTCTCGCAACACTACCACCCCTGATCTAGGCATGATTCTCCAAGGAATAAGGAACTAAGTAGGCTCACACATAGCTAAGATACACAACTCATCCAAGCCAACATAGTTGGGTTTATCAGGCCATCAAGGAGATGGGAAAAGGTGACTGGTAAGATGGTGGGATAACTGGAGAGTTAAGGAAACCTGCACCAGAACTGGCCTGACTTGAAGGACACCCACACACACCCAACACAAGGAATCAGTCCCTTATCCACTACATAGTCCCTTAGGCCCTGACTTCCAGTGATATTCAAGGGTTGTGGAGAAGAAATCTAGCCCTCTATATCTGTCTATGAAGCTCCCAAACACAGCAGGTTTATCAAGCATACCAAGCCTTCATTCCCACTCCAATTCAGTCCAAATACCAACCACTGAATACACACAGCAAAATTGAGCAATTCACAGCTCCAGGGAATAAAAGAAAACACCACAGAACAAAACCAAGGTGACAATTTGGTTAATACACATCTCTGACTGGGAAATTCAATTCCTGAGTTGTTCTTGGCCCTATCATGGCCAAAACGACTCAACATGAATCCACAGCAACCCCAAATTAAAAAAATTAACCCACATTGATTCCTCCGCTTGGAAAATGGTGGAGAATGTTGATGTAATTGTAACTTCGGAATGTATTCACTTGTATTTCTTATCTATTGTAACCCGATGTTTATTCTAGGATGTTATCATGTCATGCCCCGATGTTTCAATTGAGAGAATCAATAATGTAAACAAGTCATGTCAAGTCATTGTGGGTAACCCTCTGATTGTCTAAGGGTTAAAGTCCCCGCAGTTTCAGGGCACTAGGGTTATTAGACTCTCCTAGTAGAGGTCAGCCCTAGTAGGGTTTTAGTCATGTCGGGATTAGTATAAATAGAGAGTTGGACTCTCTATTTAGAATAAATCACATACACACTCAAGTGTACCACATAGTTGAGGAAGGAGAAGACACTGGGGCTAGAGAAGAAGAAAGTTACTGCTGTTGGGAGTGCATCTTACTTTTTTGGGGTTTTACCTTTTATGCTAATTCTATCTCTGAGAAAGTTGCGGGGTTTTCTCCATTTATGGTTTCCCCGAGGAAAACCGTTGTGTTCATTGTCTCTTGTGTTTGATTGTTGTTCTTGTTGTTCTCTCAGTTAAAGATCCATATAATGCTAGCTTAAATGTTGAAAAACTAACATGGTATCAGAGCTAACCTGAGAAAAAGACACTATGCAGCTGCGGGAACCAGGGCTTCCTACATTGTGGATCTCTCTCCATATATTTTTAGCAAAAGTAAGGTGGAATAACTCTCCTCCTTAGGGCGCATCTTTGTGTTGAAGCATAATCCAATTCTGAGGTTTTTCAGTTTTGGACCCGACACTGTTGCCGAAAATTAGGGCTTTTCACAGAAGAGGAATTTTTTAGTGGGCCCAGGCCTAGATTGATCTCCTCCCCAAAATTGAAGTTAGGGATAAATTTCAAAGCATTTGGGTGGACAGAACTCCGGAAAAGAAAAACCCTAATTTGCTCTTGAACCAGCTCTGCAAGATTTCAACTCAACATTCAGATCCGACATCTTGACCTAGTAAGATCTAAAATATTTTGTATTTCCATTTTAGTTTCTCAGTTAATATGTCTCATCATACCAAGCTTGATGAAAGGATTGAGGGAGCTGATAAATTTCGAGCTTGGAAGTATAGGATCTCCCTGGTACTGGAAGAAAATGAGTTAGACTCCTACATCCATGAGGAGGTTCCAGTTCTAGAGGGAGATGAGGATAAGGCCTTGCACAAGAACAAGTTGGTTAAGGAAAAGATGATCATTACTGATTTGATCAAGGATCACCTTATCCCTGAGGTGTACTCTCTCAAGATACCTAAAGCTATGTTTGTTCCCTAACCAAATTGTTTGAAGGGAAGAACATAAACTAGAAGATGACTCTGAGAAACCAACTGAATAATGTGAAGATTCAGAATGTAGAAACAATCTAGTCTTAATTCACAAGAGTCTCTCAGATCAAGGAAAAACTAGAAGCAGTAGATGAAGAAGTGGAAAATCCAAAGATTGTGATGACTACCTTGAATGGCCTTCCTAGGTCATGTGATTCTTTCATCCAAGGAATCTGTGCTAGAAATAAGTTATTAAAGTTTAGCAGACTATGGGAAGAGTGTTCTCAAGAAGAAGCACGGATAGCAGCTCAAGAAGAAAAGATGTGAAGTGAAGATCAATCTCTCACGGTACACTCCAAGTCAACCAAAAAAAGATCTCGTCACCCTAGAGGTAAGCACTATCAGAAAGGTAACACTAGAAAATATTTGTCTAGGGTCATATGTTATACATGTGATGAAGCAGGACATTATGCAAATAATTGTCCTAAGAAACCAAATATATCAAAGAGGAGCAGCAAAAGAAGACATCATACTCATGCTGTAGAGGATGATGAACCATCCAAGAAGAGAACTAGATATGAAAGTGAAGATTCTTCGAGCAAGGATGAATATGTTTTGATTTCCACTCTCATAGGTAACATTACTCATGGAAGTGATGATTGTCTTATAGACACTAGGGCCTCCAAACATATGACAGGATTCAACAAATCCTTTGTGAGACTGTCAGAACATGAATCACCTCATAAGGTGAAGCTAGGAGATGACTACCAATATCCAATAAAAGGTAGTGGGAAATATCCCTATAAGCTAGACTCTGAAAAGTCTCTAACAATGAAAGAAGTATTACTTGTGCCAGGACTCAAGAAGAACCTCCTCTCAATATCAGCATTAGATGCAAAAGGAATGAGGGCTGCATTCATAGATGGTCAAGTCATCATGTGGCCAAAAGGAAAGACTATTGATGATGTGGTGGTGATTGGAGAACAAGAAGGAGGATTGTACAAACTAAAGGGTCATCCAGAACAAGCCTTGGTCCATGACAGAGTAGATCCAAGTGAACTTTGGAATAGAAGGCTTGCACATGTGCATTACAGAGCACTACCTATTGCAAGAAAAGTTGTTGAAGGTATTCCAGAAATCTAAGCAAAACATGATGGGGCCTGCAAAGGATGTGCGAAAGGAAAGAATACAAAGAAGACATTTCCAAGAAGCAAAAGCAAAGAAAAAGGAATCTTGGAAATCATCCACTCCGATGTATGCAGTCCTATGTCATCAAACTCACTAAGCGGGTATGCATATTATGTTTCTTTTATTGATGATTTTTCTAGGAAGACATGGGTTTATTTCATGAAGAACAAAGATGAAGTATTCAACAAGTTCAAGGAATTCAAAGCCTTGGTCAAGAACCACACTAAAAAGAAGATCAAGACCTTTCGATCAGATAATGGTGGAGAATTCACTTCAAATGAGTTCGAAGAGCTATGCAAAGAATCAGGGATTAAGAGGGAGTTGTCTAGTCCTTATAGTCCACAATAGAATGGGATTGTGGAATGAAAGAATAGAACTATCATGGAAGCTGCAAAAGTAATGCTTCATGATCAAGACCTTCCTATGCATCTTTGGGCGGAAGCTTCCAGAACAGCGGTGTATGTACGGAACCGTACTCCACATAGAGTACTCAAGAACAAGACTCCTAAAGAAGTCTTCTCTGGAAAGAAACCAGAAGTCAGCCATCTCAAAATATTTGGATGTCCTGTGTACATACACATTCCAAAAGAGAAGAGGACTAAATTAGACCCTTCAAGAAAGAAGGGTATATTTGTGGGATACTCTGAAAGCTTGAAGGCTTACAGAATATATTTCCCAGGATTCAAGAAGATTGACATTAGCAGGGATGTGATATTTGATGAAGATATAGCTTACGGGTCAGTGCAAGAAGATGATGGACCTTTAAGATGCAATCCTAGTTTTCAAAAACAACATCATGCTACCAAAAAATACATCAACCCGAGCCTGACAT